>CM029370.1:17769756-18132682 GCA_017165825.1 Hepsetus odoe | reverse complement strand
TCTCTCTCTCTCTCTCTCTCTCTGTCACAGTGTAGTCTGTCTCTCTCTCTATCTGTCACACTAGTCTGTCTCTTTCACACACTGTAGTCTGTCTCTCTCTCTGTCACACTGTAGTCTGTCTCTCTCTCTGTCACACTAATCTGTCTCTCTCTGTCACACTATTCCACTAGTTTGTCTCTCTCTCTCTCTCTCTCTGTCCCTGTCCCCCCCCCCCTGTCATTACTGTATCACTGAGGATCTGTTTGGGTGACTCTGCTCTTGACCCTTTTAGGTATTACTATCTTTATGAGGACCTTCTGTTAAATACCACGTTTTAATCCACACACACACACACACACACACACACACACACACACACACACAAGGTCACGGCTCGCAAAGAGTGTGTTTACCTCTGTTTACACACACACACACACACACACACACAAACACACAGAGTGTTATGTGTACTGTTACGCAACGCCTTTTTGGTGGCCAATATGCAAAATAGTCAGATTAGCCCGTAAACTCGCTCACTCACACACACACACACACACACACACACACACACACACACTCACCTGCGTTCCTCAGTTTCCTGTTCCTCAGAACGGAGGTGATGACCAACGTGTTCCCCACAACGTCCACCACGCTCGTGAAGATCAGCACCGTCGCGAGCACCGGGACCACCCACGTGGGGCGCGCGCCCGGAGCCGCATCCGTCCGGTTTCTGACAAGGGAGACATCCTCGGGCATGTCGCCACACACACACACACACACACACACACACACACACACACACCTCCTCCTACGGTCCGTCACATGAGGATGGAGCGCGAGCTGATGAGGGTGCTGCTGATGATGAAGAGGCTGAGCTCCTCGCGCCGCTCGGTGTCTCGCGCGCGGGCCGGTGTTTTCCCATCGGCGGGAGGCAACACGGCGCGCGCGGTCTCCCTTCTGCCCCTCCCACCCTTTCCTTCGCGCTCACCTGATTTACATCCTCCTGCCTGACATCGCCTCCGAGTGTGTGTGTGTGTGTGTGTGTGTGTGTCCCGAGTAACTCCAATTAAAGGGCAGCTCGCGCAACCGCGCCTCTCACTGCTTCTCTGCGCGCTCAGTGGCACGAGGTTTCCCCACGCGCTGAAGAGTGTGTGTGTGTGTGTGTGTGTGTGTGTGGGGGGGTACCTGCAGTTAATAACGGTGTTGTATTATAGCGCCCCGTGGTGTCCTGTTAGAGAGAGAGAGAGACAGAGAGAGAGAGAGAGAGAGAGAGAGAGAGCGAGAGAGAGAGAGAGATCTACCTACATATTATTTTTTAACTATTTCAAAATGCATTATTTGTTTTCACGGCTTCACGGTTTAAAAACACGGATGATTCTTAAGCTCACCTATGCTCTGGCAGATGAGCAGGTAGTGTGTTTCACTGTGTCAGTAAGTCTCAGACACAGGCAGCCAGTGTGAGGCATGGAAGTGGGCTGGGAGTGTGATAGTGATAGTGCACACACACACATTCACACTGGGTCACTGAGCAGCCTCACAGGCCTTGAGACACAGACCACTAATGACTTATTGACTGAGCATGCTCCATGGGCTGCACTGTGATGTGAGCAACAAGGGGACATTTCACATCCCAGACATGCAGGTGTACACACACACACACGCACACACAGACACACACACAAATACAATTTCTTGCATATTACACTGCATGTCATAATATATATATATATTATATAAAAAAATATAATTTTTTTTTCATTGGGTGTGACGAGGACGGAAAGGATTAGAAATTATTTTTTTGGCTGCAAAGGCAAATTTAGAGAAGCAAGGTTGTGTTGATTTGGACATGTCCAGAAGAGCGGCGCAGATTATACTGGAAGGAGGATGTTGAAGATGGAGGCTGCCAGGAAAGAAAGAAGAGGAAGGCCAAAGAGGAGGTTTATGGACGTGGTGAGAGAGGAAATGCAAGTGGTTGGTTTGATGGAGGACGATGCAGAGGACCAGAAGAAATGGAAACTGACGGTCTGCTTCGGCGACCCCTAAACGGGAGCAGCCGTAAGATAAAGAAGAAGAAGAAGATGTACCCCACAAACCTATAGCATTTAATACACCTTAATACAAATAAAGGTTTAATTGTTTTCATTAATGAAATGTGTTTAAAAATGTAAACATGTATATTTAAATGTTTTTTCCAGGAGAAAGGATGCATTTTCATAACTTAATGTTTTAAAAGGAGAACAGTAAAATAGAAAGCCTGGTTGGGATGCGGTGAACAAAGTCAGTCCACCTTAACATCTTAACTGCAGTTGAATATAGGAAAGGATATCAAAAAGTGCTGAAGGCATACCCTTAAAGGTGCCACTCCAGAGACACGAGAGGTACCACTTCTGTACCTTTTTCTGAATAAGTTCCTGTTTCTGGGCTTAGTGCTCAATTCTAGTGAATGATATGAATGATACAATGATAATAATGATAAAACAATAACAATGACAATGATAAAATACTCATTTTCATAGCTGCTTTTCCTAATGGGGGGATCTATTCCAGCTCTGACAGGGTGAAAGGCAAGGAAACACCCTGCACCCTGGAAATGGTTGCCAGTCTGTCTGTTTGTCTGACGACTTCAATTACTATTTTGTAGATTTAGGGATTTGGTCTGGTAGCATAAGCTCTCGTAATTGCTTTGTTTAAAGATAATTTATTTCCCTTTAAAATAATTTCATTTAGTAAATTAACAAAAGCAGTTATGGTTAATCTCTATCATCTAGAACTAAGTTAGCTGTTCTCGTTTCAGTACCTTCAGCATATGCATATGTTGCCTTTGTCCTGCCTAAGACTCCTTATAGTTATACCTAGTTATACCTAGATAGATAAAGAATGACGCAAGCCTTAAATTTAAGTGTAAATGGGCAGATGTAGGCTTAAAATGCAGAGATATTTAAACTGAGTATAAACAATTGCTGTGTGAAAAAATCAAGCTAAACATTAAGCTGTCTTTTGCAGCTTGATGAAAGTTCTTTTACAAATTTCAGAAGAAAACTAACTGCTTTTTTTAAGCTCTTCTGCAAAACCGCAGGCCATGGTATAAAAGCAGCTGGTAGGCAGCTCTTGGTGGTCCAGTGTGTCTGTCTTCATCTACTTTCTGCTCTTTCTTCAGCACTGTGCTCACTTACTCTGCGCATCCATCTCCCCGCCAGGTGCTGCAACGCTGTGGTTGAGAGCAAAATTAATTTTCCGTTTCCTACTCTAGAGGGGCAGAGGAGGGGTTTCGTGGCAGGAGAAAGATTTCTCTGGGGTTTTTTTATGCAAGGGACCCAGTCCAGGTGTCCAGCAGAGATACAGTGGAGGGAGATTGTCAGGGATGAGTGCTTGAGCCAGCGGAGACGGATGGAGGAATGTGGTGTCTGGATTTTCTGCTGCCTGTCAGCGTCAGCGCCTTTTTTCCCCACTTCTCCTCAAAATGCTGAGTTTTAAGGGGCTTGTCTTCTCCAATTTGTTCTCAATGTCTCACTCTGACATTTTTCTGAAACGCCTGCCTCCAGGAACGAGGGGGTTGAGAGGAGGGGGATGGAAGGAGGTGTGGGTAAGCATGGGCTATTTTCATGAGGGGCTACCAGATCACATATCTGACTGCTCTTCACTTTTGTATGAAAAAAGCTGGTTATATGATCCAGCATGTGAAAAAATCTGTCAAATTTAAAGAGTGCAGGTTTACACTGTAGACCCAAACCAAGATCCAAGCCCATTCTTGTTTGGTGATTCTAAACAGATGATTGAAGGGAAAGCTTGATATTACTTAAAAGATGTCTAGCAATATATCAGGAACAGATTGTGAAGAAATAAGCAGGAAAGGACAATGGAGTGTAGTTAGGAGAAGTGAGATCATTTACATTTACATCACTTTTTTACATTTACAGCATTTCGCAGACGCTCTTATCCAGAGCGACTTCCATGTCCTAATTACAGGGACAGTCCCCCCTGGAGCAATTCAGGGTTAAGGGTCTTGCTCAGGGACCCAGTGGTGGTAGTGCCAGAGGTGGGATTCGAACCTGGGACCTCTTGAGCCACTAGACCACCTCCACCCTGGAAAGATCAGTTAGAGTTAAAAGTTAAAAGCACCAGCTTCTGTTTTTTCAGCATTGGTTAACATGTAGCAGCAGCAGATACAGAAAGTGATTCATGATGTGTAGCTGGTTTGGGATACAGGTTGCAAAGAGTCCCTGCTTAGATGCATGTTGATCTGATCAAGACTAAATTCAGATTTAGGTCTATCTAGGTCTATCTGGTCTGGAAAACAGGAACCTTGGCAATGGTTGATCAGCCAAACAAACACTGACAAAATAAACAAGGCCTAAAGATAATTGCAATTTTTGTATCTGAACATCTTCTCAAAAATACTTTTCACCTTCCACATTTTCAGGCGGTCCCAGTGAGATGGTCACTAAACTCAACGTAGCCTGTGTTCCTGAGAGTGGTGCATGAAAACAGCAGCTGAGCCCTTTTACCGTTGCTGTCCCTCAGCCCACAAACAACTTTGGCAACTATTCTTTTCCAAAGCTATTGAACTATTTCAATAAAATAAAGCTTGTGATTGTCACTGTCAAAGACAAATAAAGTTTTTTTGAGGGAGGATTTAAAATACATTTTATCATGTTTAAATTGTTTGAATCATACATTGATCTGTTACAAAAATGTGCTTTTGAATGAATTGGTATTGAATGCATTATTATTAAATGTATGACTTTTCTGCAGATGAACTTGTTAAAACTCTGAATGAAGGATTTCAAATTCATATAAAAATACTAAATCGCTGGATACTAGGTTTTTTTGTGTGTATGTGCTGAAATTAAATTGGATGTACATATGCACATAGACATGCCAGCTGAAAGACAAAAAGTGGCAGGATGATGGACTGAGTCACACTGAGTCACAGGCCTGTGTGTAGGTTCTAGGCACTGCAGGGAATGGAAATATGACCTGTCTTATCCCACAATTCACACAGCCGACTTCACTGATGGCACGACCTGTTAAAAACCCTCTTTTTTTCTTTTGATTTCGGTGTGTGGGGGAGTGTTCCTCCAGGAGCTTAGAGATATCTTCTTTATCTGCTTGTGTGGGTTTACATGGATTGAAGTCCAATGTCATCTTTATGCCAGAATTAGTAAGTGTTGCTGATGTAATGCATCTGCCTGTCTGACTCAAAGGCCAGTCTGGAACACTGACATACTCAGCATGTGTGTGGAATAGTAATGTGGGGGCAGGGGAATGTCTTTGAGTTGGTTTTATGTAGCTGTGAGGTTTTTTAAGGATTCACAACCTTCTGCCATTTTAACATGACGTTTTGGCAGTGTCAGGTCTGAGACTTAATGCTTTACAATCTTCCCTCACAGAGTATGTATACCTTCAACAACACATACTAGTGGGAACTGCCGTTTTCTGTAGGCTAATGTGTTTTGTATCCACATATAAAACAAGCATAATGCTGCTTTTTTGATAGCTGTACTGAGATAGTTTATTAGAGAGTATGCATATATTTAACAACAAAAATGGCATTCCCTACAGCCTTAGTATTAATATTTTATTTTATTATACAAAATAATGAAATGAAAATAAAAATGGGAAGTCCTATGTCAGATAAAATACAAAGGCACTGAAGAATCAGCTCGTTTAAAAAGAAAAGTTGAAAATGCAGAAAAGGCCTCTGAATTAACCCACTGAAATCTTTTGCTGTAGTTACACAGCTTCACAAAAGCTGTAGACGCATGAGTTTGTTCTGAGCATGGGCATTTCTCTAGCATGCATGGGTAGGATGATTGAGGGATCCATATATCTATGTCACCATCACTGCCATTGTGACCTTTTCTTTTCTCTTTTCTTACTCCATTCTCTTTTATGTTCTCCTGTATTGGTGTTCATTCTGACTTGTTTTCTGAACCTTCTATTGTTTTATCAATTACTTATCAATCTCTTTTTATTTCTCTCACTCCAAACCTCTCCCTCTTTCTCAATGCCCTCTCACTAAACTTCTTTTCTCTCTATTGTTTTCTCTCATTCACTTCTTTACTACACATAGACTTTTTCTTGCTCTATTTCTCTCTTGCTCTGTTTGTACTGTTTTCAGACCTCTCACCCAGTAGAAATCAATGAAGGATCAGATTGCTGTATACTTTTCATGTTCACAGGCAATGGGTCTGTATGTGTGTGTGTGTGTGTGTGTGTGTGTGTGTGCGTGCCAGTGAGCATCACAGATCTTTGGGTATTGAATGAAAGATGAGAAGTCTCTCGTGGGATTGGCTGAAAGGCTAGTTGGGAGGGAAGTTTGGACATGGCTGGCGTTTTATGAATGAAATGAAATCCTTGGAAGTGATCCCGCAGATTCACTAAAAGAAGCCACAAGGTTTCCCTGCATAGGGGTTGTGTGCCCTGGTATCTACTCTCTTTCAGGATTTCTATGGATTATCTTTGAATCATTTCCTGTAAAACCTTTCTATTTTGTGTTTTAGACTACTGCTAATAAAAGCAACCTCCACAGCGCTGATGTGGGTAGATGCTGCTGCTGTATAAACAGAGATATTTCAAGAGCTTAGAGATGGCAATAGTTTTATAGCACAAATGATCATTAAAGTAGTGCAAAAGTCGTTTCACTGCATAACACCCTGTCTAATATCACAGAAAAACTTTAATTATGTAAGCTATAAACAGCACCATGGCCTGAGCACAATATACTTGCTAAATGTTGTAGTAGCACCATAGAAACATCCAGTTTAAGCTTAATTGAAAGCTTAATGTATATGCCTTGTATATATGTGTTCATAGTAATTTATAGTTAGTGAACCCTTAAGATTAGTAGGTGTAATACAAAGCCTTAAGATAATTAACTTAAGATTACTAAAAAACCTGGCAATATTTAAGCAAAGTAACATTAATTTATCTGTTAATATAAACAAATGGAAAGCCTTAAAAATAATACATTAAGATTACTAGAGAACCTGTTACAAATGCATGAGCCAGCATGAGAATGGAGGACAAAAGATGGATCAGCACTTTATAACGACATTGTAACAAGCAATCTGCACTACTTTAGTTATCTTTAGAACAGTACAAAGCCGTAATGCTACACTTCCATAAGTATGTTACAACTGAATGCAAACTCAATGCAAACAATTTTTGAGAACATTACAGACCATGATCTACTACAGCTTTAAATTTAAGCTGCAATTTTAGAAGCACAGCCCCTTTGGCCTAACCAAAATACTGATTTTGCTGGTTAGTTGGTCTGGATCAAAGTGACTCTGATAAGAAATCCACAATGAAATGTGGATTGTGATATAACACTAATATGAACAGAGTTCTAGTTTTATGATGTTATAAAACCAGAGTCTCCTTTGTAAATGCTGTTTGTACCAAAATCCACTCAAAGTAGCGAGTTTCTGCAGAATGAATACTTTTGAATGCAAGCTAAGGTTTACAGGGTTATTCAGTCATAATTGATGACTCAACTAAAATGAATCAGTCAAATTGTTATGTGCTTGATGAATCTGTTTGTGATTAGTATGCAGGTCGAAAGGAAAATGTGGCCTTTAAATTTCATTATAAAACCATGCTTTTTTTATGGCTCAGGTCACACATTACTGGTAAAAGGCCAAACCCACACCAACACTTGCTGCATGTCTGAGTTGTAAAACAAATGACAAAATAATCACTAGAGTAAACCATTAGTAATATTACAGATATTGACAACCAAAACATCAATACAAAAATATATCTTTACCAGCTGTGTCAGAAGGACACATCTAATACAATTTCCAGCAGAGCCCCTTAGGCCTGGCCAAAAGATCAGTTCCTGATACTGAGTGGTTCTGGATCAAAGTAAGTCTTACTATCCCAGAAGCGCTTCACACACTGATGGACTGTCTGTCACTATGCGTCTGCCCACGCCAACGCAGGCCGGGGACATACGCTTAGTGTCAAGAGAGACATCCCCGGGCCAGGATGCTGATCCACAGGCACTCTGAGGCCAAAGTGACAGCACTACAGCCAGGGCAGGGCTGTGTGAATTATGATGGATGCGCTCTGAGTCAGTAAGTGTGGAAACTCAGTCCCAGAGGCATGGAAAATCAAACAGTCCCCCACAGGAGTGCTAATGCCTCTTCTGTTGCTGGGTTTTTAGGTAATTGTAATTGATTGCAGCATCTTCTAAACATAAAGCTCCAAAATGTTTCTCCTAGAGAGTGAAGATGAATGAAAATAATTAAAGGTGGTTTGGGGGGATGAGTGCAGTTATTGTGCTAGTTTATCCTCCTGGGTTTCATAGAGTATCACATGCTAAGAATAAGCACACGCTGGTCTCATTTTTGTGCTTTTTTGATTGAGGAAGCCCCCTTAAACATCGCTGGAAAAGTGCTAGAGTGAGTATGCGGATGTTCGCATCTATCATCATCACAAAGGCGTCACTAAGCTGTAAGGCGGGTGCCTGGGGAGAGAGGAATGCTATCAACGCACCGTGAAACGTTACACATGCGCTATCAAACGTTCTGTAAATACTTCTTCCTCCTGTGAGAGCTTCACACAGCAGATGCTTTCTGCTCGCTGTGCACACTGTTCTCTGTCTGTGCAGCGCTGCAGTGAGGGTTAAACACAGTCCATATTTGTCCCCTGCAAGGACTGCAAAAATGCACTGGTGCAACAATGAAGGTGTCGCTTTAACAGCATTGGTTTTTATCGATTGCTATATAATTCACTCATTTTTTTGGCTATTTTACTCTTTTATATAAAAATTATAATAATAATAATAATAATAATTCCCCTAAAAAGCCTGGCTTTTAAGGTCTCTATTTCCGTAAATACCACCCCTCCCCTTATAGTTCCTCAGAATTCACTGAAAAAATGGCTCCCTAAAGAGCCTTTAAATTATTGTAAATGATGGTGCTACAAACTACCCATCTCAACAAAGAAGAAGGACCTAGTTTTCAGGATTTATTTTAAGAGTCTGTAGAACCTTCACATTATATGGAGGTTCTTTAAAATTTGTCACACTCACAAAGCACATCCATGGAAGAGTTCTCTAGGGAACCAGAAGAGATTTTTCATCACTTCAAAGGCTTCTTGGTGCCTTGATTTTAAAGAGAATGCAAACACATTTGTAAGAGTTCTTTCTTCATAGTGAAATTTTGGACGATGGAATAGTTTCCTACGGTATCACAATTTAAATTAATCATTGTGAAATAAGAGTTTTATACCTCTATTCCAGAGTAAACCTCTCCCTCTGCTCTCTCCTATCTGCTCCATCTATCCCTTTCTTTTTGTAATTTACCTCTGTTATGCTTACCCCATCAACCCCCACCCCCCTGCACACACCCCTCCTGCATTGAGAAATAGAGTGGATATGTCCGGCAGGGCTTGTGAAGAGGGAGTGGGGGTGCGGCAGCAGGGGTGAACTTGAAATGGTACAGTCTGATAGATGGAGCGGGAGGAGAGACTGAGTGTGTGAGTGGAATAGTAAAAGAGCCCTGGAAACGAGGGGGGAGGGAGGGGGAGTGGAGGCACAGAGCCAGAAAATTGCATTGCGTGTTTGGTGATTAGTTTACCTCCTGGGTTCTCCTTTTCTGTCTTTCTCTCTCGCAATCTCCTTTTTTTTCTTCCTCTTACTCCTCATACAGTCCCTCCTTCTTATTTCAGGATGATTCCCACTGCTTCCACTATTGCCCCCGATCTCTGACTCTTGATCTTTTCTCCGGTCTCCTCAAAGCCTGAACATTACAATTTGGTTCCAGACTGTATCTCATGAGGACTGTGTCTCATGTGCAGTCTCTGACACAACCCTGGAGGAGATATGTGCTGCTTTAGGCTTTAGATAGGTCCAGGCCAGTTGTAGTTGTTCCCCTTGCACAGGACAAGGTTTCACAGCTGCTCCCTAGTCAGCCTTTATTTAGAGGTAAAAATGTCCTCTTTGAAAATTTTCAGCTTGGCCTTTTGTGCAAAACACAGCACTGAAACCACACTATTTACAATGACAAATGACCTGCTTATAAATGCAGACACTAGCAAATGCTCTGCCTAAGTTAGTGTGCCTCGGCTCTCTAAATGGTTCTGCCATTGGTTGCCACCAGCTGCAAGCTAAAGTAGCAGAAATCAAATCACCAACCCTTTCTGGAAATGCACTATGTGTCCAAAGGTATTCAGACACTCATAATTAAGCTGCTCTTCTGTTCATCCATTACTGATACAGGCATACAGTCTCTGTAGAAATAGAATGGGATGATCAGAATCAGAATCAGTTACCAAATGTCATAATTTCCTACAAAATGCTGTACTTTTGAAGAAGTTTCTATAGTGACAGGTGCCAAATAACTATGTTGTTTCTGCCATTATCTGTTTGTTTTTTTGTTGTTTTTTTGTTGTTTTTTTAATGAAATTGTATGTTTAAATGGACTCCCATGGCCAACTAACGGGAACTATGGGTGATAACCCATCACGTTCCTCTTATTTCTTTCTTAATCAGTATGCCATATTCCATTAACTATGCAAATTTCTTAGTGATGTATAGAAGTATGTATAGCATGTGCAGAAATATTAAATCATTAGATTTGATCTAGTATATAACTAATATTAAGCTTTTCTTGAGGTTAGAAAAGGTGGTACAGAACACTAGTCTAAGTAAAAAAAAAAAGATTGTATGATTTAGCTAATTATATTTCACTTTTTACAGCCTCAACTGCATTAAATCCAGTTAAACAGGACTAATGGTGCTCTCATTACAATGGACACCGTAGCTTTAACAAGAAATTCTGGTCTAAGCTTCTAATGGGCAAATCTAGGACACTCTGAGGAAGATCAAAGAAATGTGCCTAAACTTGAAACACTCTGATCAAACATATGTGAGATCCATGGGATAGACCTATGACTTATGCTAGAAGTCTATTAAAGAGGATTAGAATGAAATCCGATGGACTAACAATATATAATTAATGGCAAGAATATCACCATTACGTTTAGGTTTGATTGTTTAAGCAAAATGTATGACTGACAATTGACGTAGCTAATTATTTTCATGTTTTGTGTTTTCAGTCAATGGAAAATTGTAACTTGTATTTTTAAAAGTAAGGAGAGCATCCACCATGAATACCTTACCATACCTTAATACCTTATCTTTTTTGTTTTATGTTACACTTAAGTAAAATCCTATAGGACATCCAGGCAAGTCTTTCGAACACTATTGGTGGGTTAATGGCATTTGTGGGTGAGGAACAAGGTAGGTGTTGTGGACTTGGCTTTGTTATCAGCAGAGCTTTCTGAAAACATAAGCCACCCATCTTAATCACAGCCTCCAATACCACAGAATTGAACCTAATGCATTTTGATGCCGAAAGGGGCAGACTGCAGACTCCACTCTGGTTTGTGGTCCTCTCAAAAGCAAGTAGGTCAAACTCTTTCTTTTAATCCTGGCTTAGTCTAGCCTCTTGACTGGTTGATGTGAGCCCTTATTCTCCAAAGGAGTACGAAGGGCTCCCATCCTTTTCTACACAGCCTAAAGCCTCCACTCCTTCTCTCTCTTCCTCCTTTCAAAATCAAAGGCAGATCAGCTGCCATGTCTCATCTCTTCTCTTCTGCCTTTTCTGTTTGTTTGGGCTCTTTTTGTATCTCAACAAACAACCAACTCCCTTGTGTCCTTCGTGTTTGTTAGGAAACTACATATACTGTTTTCTTTCCCTGTAAGGCCAGTCATGAATATCAAGGACTAACACAATAGCAGCAGAAGACTGTTCTGTGTCCAGCTGCAACAGCAGATATGTCTTTCAAATGCTCCACATAAATTAAAGGAATGGTTCAGTGAAAAGAATACATTTAAACAGTCTACTCAAAAGTAGATGATCTAAGATGAGCCAAAACTTTAATTAATTACCTGCTGGAATTTTGCACTGTAGCTGCAAAACTTATGTAGCTTACAAATAATGGAAATATATGCCCTATACATTTTCATTATTCAGTGCCTTATTTATCACACCTTTGCCAACAAACCATGATGGGTTAACTGTTTTTATCCATTCAAACTGGAAAAAGCCTGAAACTTCAAAAGCAAGTCTGAAATTAGTGGTGTAGGATACATTTGTAGGGAGAAGGATCTTTGTGCATTATGGATATTTCACCAGTCACTTGAAGCTCTTGTGTGTTCTCTGGTTCAGTGAAACAGACCGGTTAACAGGACTCGGCTGACAAAATCCAAACTCTGACTAATCAGCACAATGCTAATCTGCTACTCATTCTCATCCAGCCACAGGAGAGCAGAGCAGCCATGGGCATTCAGCTGCATTCTCTGCCAAATGCAGCAGCGGAACATTGGCTGGCAGAGGCATGGCCGCTGTTCATTGGCTGGAGAGCAGATTCAAAAGGCCACAGCTTCTACCCAATTAGCCACTTTCTGTTCCCTGAGGGCAGTGATGGTGGACACGTGTGCTCTCTGACCGTGATGATGGAGTAGCATGTAAAGCGCTTTTGTGGCCGAGGATTTCTGCTCAGAAACTGGGACACAGGGACACAGTGAGCAAGGACAGCAGGTCTAAGACTTGTCGAACAGAAGTGGAGGAACAAGGTCTTGAGACATTTTTCTTGCTTCTAAGCAATACTGCCCCATTAAGAAGGTGACACAAAAAGCTGTCCCATTTTGTTTTATATGGTTTTATCCTCTTGTAGTGTAAGGTCTAGTCTCACCTTCAGGACTCTCATTAAAAGACTATATGCCCAAATGTTTGTTGAAACCTCCATGTTCAGCAGTTCTTCTGATGGTATTAAGAATGAGTCCTCCCCAGCAATCTCTTTTTTAGGGATGCCACTCATGACTTACTTCTGGCACCTGAAAAATCTTGGGGGTCTGTTCGTATGATGATAATGAACTGAAAGCGGGAAATAAGGTAAGAGAAATGATGCAGTGTCTAGGACACCATATGACTTTCATGCCTAATTGACAGTGTTCCTCAACATTGACCAATAGGATGAGAGTGGTCTCTGTTGAGCATTAAAAAAATAACACAGTGAAGAGAAAAAGAAGAATACTATTGTTGCTGTCTTTTTTGCATTTTGTTTTTTTTTTGTCTCCTCAACAGAGTATCATGACCACAACAGTTTTTTGTTAAACAGAATTTAAGGCACCATGATTGCCAAATCTTATAGTGACAATTGGGAAAGACATAAATGTTGTGTAGGGATTTGCCTTATTAAAGAGTCAAATTTGCATGACCCAATCGACTATATTCCTGCAAAGACCAAAACTAGAATTTTTCTGAAAATAAGTGAAGTGACATAAGCAAATAATTCTTTAAATAACTAAAATAAAATCCCAAATCTTCTCTTCTCCAGAATCAATACTAAGTAATTAATCATAGAATAATGGGTCAAAGCAAATGATGTATAGCAGATCAGAGGTGGTAAATGACTGCATGGCTGTAGCTTGTGCAGCCAGGATTGAGGAAGTTGTGCCTTCGTAAGCCTGCCTGCAGCTTCCTCCTCCTCCTCCTCCTCCTTCCTCACACCAGGATGAGCTCATGGTCACGTGATGCACATCCTTGCTGCCAGTGTAAGCGGGTTGCTAATAGTGACAAACTACCGTGGCTGAGCTGAGGGAATCAGAGAGCAAGAGACTCACCGATGACTGGTACGAGAGACTGTGGGATACACAGACACGCACACACTCTCACACACCCTAATGTGGGGTTTTATCTGAAACATTCGGCTCTGTTTAATTTACCAGTATGAAACGCCCTGCTATTTATTTAATCAGTATTAATTTGAGCCACTTCTGTCAGCTTTTCAGCATCAGTTTAAACAAAAGCGACATTGACTTACGTGTCCAAAAATACATACTCAACAGAGATTTTAGTATTTTTAATTGTTGCAGCTCTTGCCATGAGAGGCACTCAGGCTGGCTCAACGCTTCCATCACCACATTAGTCACTATTTGACAAAGGAAGTTGTTTACTGCCAGAGCAAGCTTTGAGGAGATGCAGCACTGTCACAACACTGTCACTGCAGGTCCAATGTGCTTAATCTCCACGTCTCTCTCTTTCTCCTCTCATTTTCCTGAAGAACACTCAGCTTCCTTACGCCTCTGTCACACACATAAACATGCATGCACAGCCTACACACACGCACTGTGTAGGCAAGGCAATCGCAGGAACAATTCCATCCACACATGAATAAACAAATATAGTCACGCACTGATGCTTAGGCAGGTGTCCTCTCCCTCCTTCCCTCTCTCTCTCTCTCGCTCTCTCTCTCTCTCTCTCTCTCTCTCGCTCTCTCTGTAGATGTAATATACTCTTATAATTAAAGCTGCCACAAGGGGTTTTTGGAGCAAGATCATAGAGTTACCTTTAGCTTCCCTAAGAATTCAAGTGGATCCACCAATTTAAAAAATAAAAAAAGATCTGCTTAATTCACTGAAATTAAAACATTCACTGATAATGGTTTGATGTTAAATTTTACTCTGAATTTTTTCCCCATTGACTCAGATTGACTAATGGTGATTGTGTTAAAATACATCTAAATCTGGAAAAAAAAAATTTGGGTGCAGTTTTAATATTACTATAATATTACCTCTTTATTCATTAGTTGTGTTTTTTTTGTGCATATTATCAAAGAAAAAGCTTCCTATCATCATCGCTGTGAAGAGCTCTGGTTTGCTTAGTCCATCAGCTTTTATTTAACTTGGGTTTTAGAGCAAGTCTTTTCTGAGTGAACATTGTCAGGGAGCAACATTGAAAGTATTGCCAATGTTCATATGTGTTCCTTTATGAACTTTTCTAGAATACAGTATCTCACAAAAGTGAGTACACCCCTGACATTTTTGTAAATATTTTATTATAGCTATTCATGGGACAACACTGAGGCTATAACACTTTGACACAATGTGAAGTAGTCAGTGTACAGCTTGTTTAACAGTGTAAATGTTATAGCCAAGGCCATCTTTATGATCTTTTTTTCAGATCCTCAAAGTTCTTTGCCATGAGGTGCCATGTTGAACTTCCAGTGACCAGTATGAGAGAGTGTGAGAGCAATAACACCAAATTTAACATGCCTGCTCCCCATTCACACCTGAGACCTTGTAATACCAATGAGTCACATGACACCGGGGAGGGAAAATGGCTAATTTGGGACAATGTGGACATTTTTCACGTAGGGGTGTACTCACTTTTGTTGCCAGTAGTTTAGACATTAATGGCTGTGTGTTGAGTTATTTTGAGGGGACAGAAAATTTACATTGTTATACAAGCTGTACACTGACTACTTTATATTGTATCAAAGTGTCATATCTTTAGTGTTGTCCCATGAAAAGATATAACATATTTCAAAAATGTGAGGGGTGTACTCACTTTTGTGAGATGCTGTATAAAATTGTTTAGGTCATTTTGATCACATTTAACCAGAAGAATGCAGTATATAGTTGTAAATACAAAGGATAAAATGGATAAAGAGAGCAAACGTGGATAATGAGGGAAGACACAAGGTAGGTGTACCTAATAAAGTGATTTTTCACATGTGGCACTTTGTGATGCTTGCATGCTTTACTGCATGTCTCCTGTTTTTTTGTATTTGCCTAGTTTTTGTCTACAGAGAACTCAAGGAAAGCACTCTTCTTCAGGTATGAATACAGTGGTCATCCTGAAGGGGACATTTTACACATGATCAGTGATGAAGTGTGACTGTCATTCCTGAAGAACTCACTCCCTGATTCAGCATCATATAATCATGGGTATATTGTGCTGAGGCAATGGCTGGAGCTGCACTTTTTTGTTGGCATTGCAGATTTAAGGCCTATTCTCAGGCCTTCATGAATCATTGTGCCCCCCGTCATATAGGTTTTGTGACTCTCTCTGATACATGGAAAGCCTTTTGTGTCCCATTGGGAAGCGTTTAAGCCCACACTGTCTCCACCACGCTGATGTAATGGGAGGCATTTTCTTGCTTCCTCTAGGGAGGACTGGCCGCCTCTAAATCTAGCCCTGTCACACTTTCATAAAAGCTCAAATTGAATTCCAAGCCATTTGTGAGTTTCTCCCTCACTGTGAATAGGACTGCAGCTAAAAATAATACTAGATGAAGAGTGCCAGATATACTTTGCATAATGAGAGGGAAGCTGCAAAGAAAGGAAAAATCACAAGAGAAGAGATCAAAAAACTTTAGAGCCAGGGCAACCTAAGAAATGCTATAGAGAAAGTGTAAAATTGAAAAGAAACAAAAAAGGTGGTCTGGAGTTGGTAGTGTAAGCAGGCCTCATTGACAGTCTCAGCAGTGTTCCACCCCAGGGAAGTGTTCCCCCTCACCTTCACTGAGTGACTCACTGAGTGACTCATCTGAGCCCTATTCCACACCCACCCATCCACTACACATACACACATATGTAGGCTGACATACCACGTTCCACACACAGTTCTCTCATCAAATTAACAACCCCTTTGCTCAAACCCAAAGTTATGCATGCAAAGAAAATGCAAAATGTAGAAATATAAAAATAACCCATAGCTGCACAATATTCTGTTATATTTGTTAATATTAAGACACTGTATTACTGATATTATTGAAGGTAAACATGTGCAAATGGGCCCAATAACCCAGAACATTAGGTTGCCCTGAAGTATCCTTGAGCAAGGTATCGTCCCTATAATTGCTCCCTGTGCACTGGATATGGCTGCCCCCTGCTGCCATGTGTGTATGGGAGAAAAGCAGCAGTTGCATTTGGTTGTGTTACACTGTGTGCTGTGCTGTGTTTCTTAACGGCAAATAGTTACTTTTACTTTACTTTGTTACTGACAGCAATTATTATTAATACATTTGATAGCTTTTTTTATGTCAGCTATCAAGCTAATGCTAAAGACTTTTCCACATGCAGTTCATTGCTATTATAAAAACACAAAATCAAATATATCTTTATATCTACACATATCTTTCTCTGTCCTTTGGTCTCACCACGTACACCTTGCAATGAAACAAAAGTCACCACAAATACAAATCTTACTGATCATGTTCTCAAATGACAAATTTGTTTTAGTGGCAGCTGATAAAAAATGAAAATCAAATGGTGTTAAATTGATAGCATTTTTACTAAAAATTAATTCTTGAATAAAAACAGTCAGAAAAAACTATGCAATGCAAAAACAATCCGCTCATTAAAAGCAGAGGTTTACGTATTCCACTTGCTCCACATTTAACTACTTATGGTCAAAAGAAACTTTTAAAAAAATGATTAATTCTCCTAGGCATTTATAAAAAATTTAAACAAAAAAAATTGCAATGCTTATATCATGTCAAACAGCCTTATTCTGTAGAATGAAGCTGGGGTTGCTCCTTCTACTCCTGATAACTCTATCACAGATGTGTAGTGGCCATTATAGCTGCTGGAATTTGCACTGCACAGATGAGAAGTGCTGCAGTCATCAAATTGTCTTTGGCTCCAGAGAGGAACAAGAGTATCTTCAACCTTGCCTGTCAAACTGTCAGATTGCTAGTTAGCCAAGCTCCTCCAAGGCTCAGGCAAGAACCTAAGTGCATGAGTGTCTGTAAGCATGCATCTATTTGTTTGTTCATGTGGGTTTGCACCTCCACTTCACCTTTCATGCTTTGACGGCCTTTCATTCCCATCCAAACAATGCATGGTCTTTGAGCAGGAGTTAATTAAGCAGAAAGAATGCGGTGTATGCCTTAGTGAATCATTAGTCGTTAGTGTGTGGCCGCGGCAGGAAATGGGCTGTATCAGTGGCACAGACGGGCAGAAAGCAGAGTGCTCAGACATGACCTGGCACGGCTAGGCCAAGTGCAAGCTAGCTAACGAGGCGTGAGTGAATGCTATGATCTCTGCACGAATAATTCATGGGGAGCCATGTTCTAGGCCACGGCCCCAGGAGGAGAGCTGAAAGGGGTTTCGCACTGACTAAACGCTCAGACCTGGATAGATCGCAGTGTGGAGGACACCTGTTGTATGTGACATATTGTAAAAGACATGTTTGCATATTGCAATGTTTGCAGCATCCTGAGCAATAGATAGTTGGTTTATACAATCTTGTCTGGTATTGCAAAAACTTTAGATGTCTGATGAATCAAAATGTCTGTAGGTTAAGATGAATCAAAGGATTTAGGTGGTCCAACACTGGTCAATTATTTGGGTCAAAATGATCCAGGTCAGTCAATTTTATTAAATTAGGGGCTGTGCCACACGTCCAAAAGTGTTGGTGTAAAGTTATTGTTAAAATATGCATTCAGCATGCATGTAGCATGCAAGTGGAACTGCACGTGACTGAGAGACAAATTCATAATCATTAATACAATTCATAATTAGAGTCTATGTTTGTTGTGATCCTGCATCACTGGGCCCAACAAAATGTGTCAGTTATCAACTGCAGCAAGACCCACATAGATTGGTTAAAATAATTTTACTGTAACTAAAATGAACTCATATATGTTCAAGTTTTTATTGGGGGCAGCGGAGGCCTAGTGGTTAGCGACTAGGCCCCAGGATCAGAAAGTCATGGGTTCGAATCCCTGACTAGTAGGTTGACCTAAAGTGCCCTTGAGCAATGTACCATCTCTATCACTGCTCCCCAAATGCTTTAAGTAGCTGCCCCCTGCTGCATGTTTGTGTATGAATGAAAAGCAGAGGTTGAGAATCATTGTGGCTCACTGTGTGCTTTGCTGTGTTTACCAATGACAAAAATAGTCACTTTCACTTTAATGCTCCCCCTAACCACAAGGTTGACTTTGAATAGTTCCGCCATTAAGGTCAACATTCAGTGCAGGCCCTTAAGAAACTATGTATTGCATCAATATTTTGCAAGGCAATAGAATAACTATGTATTTTTGTAATATCTGGAAGCTACAGTCTGTGTGTGTGTGTGTGTGTGCTGATTGTGTTAACAGAACTGTTAATATAGTTAGGTTTGTTAGAGTAATGGATTTTTCCCTTTAATTACGTCTATGGAAAAAGATACTCATCCCCCAGCAGGCTGGTAATCAAATTGAATTTATCTGCCCATTTATTTCGATTCAGCTCTCTTATCTTGAGTCAAAGTGTCTTTCACTCAGCGGTGCGCACTGGATACTGGGTTTCAGTTTGAATACGAAAGGGGAGAAATGGCCTGCATATGCAAAAAGAAGGCTCGAATCACATCAGTAATTTCCACCTCATGGTTTTTTGATTCAGAAGAGGCCGAGGGACCTGGCTTTGAAACATGGCCCCGCTTCTTTTAAAGCATAGGGCTGTTTTCTTTTCAGTAAGGCAGCATGCCCTGGCAGAAGTGTTTCCTGGCTAATTCACTGCTTATATCGCACATTGCTTTGGGAAATATTAAGTGTAAAGCCTGGAGTTTAAAGAGGGATTTCCATTGCATTCAAACCCATCATTTTTGTGGGAGAAAGAGGTGGAGAGAGGGGTGTGTTTTGGGAGGCGTTTTCTCTTAGAACCCCTGACATTTGCAAGACTAACAGAAAATGTCAGTGAATGCCAGATGTTACCTCAGGTTATGATACAACTCTTGAAAGGCCTGAGCTATTGATCCATAGTTTTGCTCCTTTCCCCCCTTTTCCCCTCTCCTTCCTTGCTGCCCTTATACTCTGATCCCCCATTTCTGATCTCTCTCTCTCTCTATCTTTCATCCCTGACACTACCCTATGCTAAGCCTCTTGTCAAAGATCTGTATATGCAATGTTAGCAGTGTGGGTAGCCCTGTTTTCATTGTAACACAAAGACCCCTGGATGTTTTGTGTATGGATTTTAATATGAGGGATGGGCTCCATTTAAAAATGCAGGTTTAAATGCACACACAAAAAAAACACAACATTTAAAACAATGGAAGTGGCCTTTTTTTTTGAAACTTTTTTTTTGTTGTTGGATGTACACAGTATTTTCAGTACAGTGTATATGTTTAAAACACCTCAGATAAATACATTTAAAACACTTTTATTTGGGTAGTAAGCAATTATTTATTTTGATGATGTTTTGATGATATCCTTTGTAAAATCAAAATCAAATATATATATTAAATCATGACACAGTAATTAAACTCTTAGCTTAATTTAAAATGTCACAAAAGGATAGTATAACGGCATGTTATTTTAACAGAGCTAGTACATACGACTATGCTGCCCCTGCTGATTTGCAGCATCAGTCGGTCCATCCCTTCATTATCTATAACCATTTCTCCTAATAGGGTCGTGGGGATGCTGGAGCTAATCCAGCATTTACAGAGCAAAAGGCTGGTAAAAATGAAAGTGACCATTTTTGTCACTGTGAAACACAGCACAGCACACAGTAAGATACAACAGAATTCAACCTCTGCTTTCACCCATACACACCGTGCAAGTGGCCAGGGAGCAGTGACGGGGACGGTACCTTGCTCAAGGGAACCCCATGGCAACCTACTGGTCTGGGATTCTAACCGATCCTAGGGCCAACTCCTTAACCACTAGGCCACTGCTGCCCCAACACTCTCATACACTGTCAAACACTCACACACAGTTAAAGTTACTAGGCAATTTCACATCTCCGGTCCACAGGACATGTCTTTGGACAGTGGGAGGAAAAGGCAGCAACCGGCAGAAACCCACACAGACATGAGGAGAATTCCTCACAGAACGGCTGAAAGCACTTACTTCCATTATTTGCAACATCCACAACATACATAAAGAAATGCTCTGATATAGGCACAAATAAAATACTCAAGCACATAACTTACATACTTTGTACCAAAATACTTCATGAATTGGGTAGTTGTATTTGTATCTAAGCAACACATAGTGGCAAATATCTAGTCTCACCTTGTTGCACATACAGTACTTCCAGCCCTTGGAAAGTTCTTTTACCAGTTAGTTAGGGATATGGAGCAACAGTGTGATCTGTCAGTAGCCTATACCTGCTAAAATGAAAGAAAGTTGGAAGCTTATGTCAATAGAATAGATTTGTCCAATTACCAAGCCTCATTGAACAGTTTACTGTGTACCCTATATAGAGCTGTACTTCTCCAGAATCACAGGACACATAAATCTTTTGATAGCAGTGATAACAGTGATAGTGTGCTTTTCATGTATTTCCATTAAGCTAGCTAGTTAAGTAATTACAAAAAAAATGTAATTAATCTTTCAGTCTAAAGCTTTTTTATTTTATACTCATGGGTTTAACCAATCTAACCAAAATGTGCCTGTATTTTTTCTGCTTCTAGTTTCCTTCAGGAAAATTTATTTCATTATCTGAATCAGCGAAAAATGACACTAAATCCAGAGTTAAAAAAAGACTTTAGCAGCTGGTAAGCTAATTTAGTCACAAACCAGTTTGATCTCTGCATGAGATTTTCTCCAGTAATGCTGTATTTTGCACTGATTTTATTAACATTCTCAGATGATTTTCACATTATCTGACTGCCATCTGACTAAATAGAGATAAAACTAACTACCAAGTGTAAATGTACATGGCTAAAATCTTATCAGGATAAAATCTAGATGAAGGTGGCATAAAATGATAAGATGTGAACATAGTCATAGAAGACTATGACTATGTTCACATCTTATCATTTTATGCCACCTTCATCTAGATTCCAGGATGAATGCTCTCAAAGCCAACAGGCTCACACTTAGCAAACCAGTCTATTTTCAGAAAGAACATTTACCCCACCCCTTTCTAAACATGAGAAATCACCTCCAATCTCTTCATCAATGCTCTGCTGCTCATCCAACTGTCTCCCTTGGTTTGCAAATTGTATGGGTGACTAGTGCACCAACAGCTCAAGTGCTTGTTATGCCATAGATACAAAGCCAGGCAGTTGTTTGTTCTGTGACATTCAAGAAATGTGCTAGTATTAGTATTAGTATTAGTAATATCCAGCATTATTCAAGAAAGTATTTTGTTAAATTTTACATTGACATCAAAATACTGTTATGTGCATGCAGTATTAGTTGAGACACCACACAAAGATGTATGTGTTACAGTGAGAAATGACCTCTGCAAGGGACAAATACAAATAAATAAAGATGGAAAATGGATATAGAACCAATGGTTATTTTTCATCAGATTGCCAGCTAGTCACACATAGTGGCTATTCCTGAAGACCCCATAAACACTTTAATAATTCCATGCTGTGCAGTGGAAATGGTCCATGCTACATCATAAGTGTGATAGAAGCTGGCATGAAAAAGGCCAACACCAGCTCCCTCTGTACTGTAAACTCAGATGAAATTTCTCATGTTGAATGCTGTCAATGAAAAGGCTTAAACAAAAATGCAAGCTGTGGCTCTTTCTGTTTTGAAACAGCAAGGTTCCAGTCTATTTCCGTCCATCTTTAAGTTATTGTCCTCGCTTGACTGGCCTCACATTATTATCATGAACCAGGCCCTTCTGTTCCAGCACAGATTCCCCAGCACTGGATGCAGCTGCTGACTCGTGGGCAGGCAGCTTTTTGACTTTTATAGCAGCATGAGTTAAGTCCGAGAGCACTTCAAGGGCATGCAGTGGTAAATGAGAGAATTTCAAGTGGCGGAAAAGAGAGCAGAAAAAAAAGAAAACTGATATGGCTTTCCCATTTTGACATGCCAAAACTACATGTAGTTTGTCGAGAATTTACTCTCCCAAAGATAATGTGCTTTGCAAAAGCACACAAAGAAGCCTTTTTGTTGCTGTTGTTAGTGGTGTTTGCCACCAAATGTTCCTCTCACTTCTCCATAATTACCAGCTCCGATTGCAGCCATTACGCTCTGCCACAAACACAAAGATGATTATGGCTCTAATTAGCTACATCTGAGTGCGGAGTGGCAGGGAGAGATTACGTAGCATTCAAAAAACACTCTAGCGAGGAATTTCTAAAGAAGCTTCCTTGAAAAGGCAAGGAGTCAAGAGTCATTTAGAAATGATTTCATGTGGAGTTCAAAAAGATGCAGTGAAATTATGGCTACCGGTAGGTCATAAAACTGACAAAGGCTTTTGTTTAATAAATCCTGATGGGCATAATAATAAAAAATGAAATGGCTTGAAAGAATAAGCAAATCTGTTGCCCTTCATTTTATTATCAAAATAAAAATACACAAAATACACAGAGACAGGAAAGTGGCTGTGGAAAAGACCCAATTTATTCGTTGTAATTCCAATCTATCAAAGCTATGAGCAAATATATTCCTTCTCCAATAAGTGCTATGATTAACTGCTGTCATTCATATTATCAATATGTAAAGGACAATAGAGAGCAGGGAATACCCTGTTCATTCATAGTATCTATTTGTAACTGTGTGACTATAAAAAGACAAGTTAATCTACCTACAAAAGATAAAAAGTGACCATGTAAAAACAAGCAAGCATTATATGGAAGATATATTACATTATTTACTGTTTATAGTTTTAAAAACACATTACCATTCCAATTTCTGTGACTGTTTAATTTTAGAATCAGTATTTTCAATGCCTGTACCAAATTGGTTACTAAAAATGTGTAAAATGATTCTTATATGTTCTTTTCAGGTTTTCAAAGCAAGTAATGACAAAAAGGCTTGATAATAGATCATTAAAGTATATTGTTTTCTTTTAATCACTTCTTGTTCTTATTAGTATTAAAAATATTGGAAAAAAAACCATTTGTAACATTTACAGCCACAATGTAGAAGTTAATGTTACATAAGTTACAGCATGTAGAAAGCACAAAAAAAAAATAAAATCAGATGTAATGCACAGAAAATATGTAGATAAAACATTATAAATACAATATATTTCAACTGGGATTAATTTGGATATTGACCAGAAAGATATGTCCATTAATATCTAATTGCAACCTTGTCAAAAGCCTGAACCACTTTAACTCTTACTACACCCACAATTGTTTGTAGCATGAAAAGTAATTTTTCTTCTTCTTTCGGCTGCTCCCATTTCCTCCTCCCAATATAATCCTCGTCTCTCCTCTGAAATTGTCCATACCAGCGCAACCTTGCTTCTCTATTTCATCTCCAAAATGTCCAACTTGAGCTGTCCCTAACTAATTTCTAATCCTGTCCATCCTCGTCACACCCAACGAAAATCTCATCATCTTTAACTCTGACACCTCCAACTCTGCTGACTGTCTTTTTGTCATCTTCAACTCGTACAGCAAAGCTGGTCAATCTACTGTCCTGTAGATCTTCCCTTTTACTCTCGCTGGTACCTGTCTGTCTCAGATCACTCCTGCAATTTGTCTCCACCCATTCCAATCTGCCTGAATCTCTCTGCCACACTCCCTGTTACTCTGAACTGTTGAGCCCAAGCATTTCAATTTTGTCCATGGGGGCCCCTGTCTAACCTCATCCATCAACCTGTCCATTACCATGGTAAATAAGAATGGGCTCAGTACTGATCCTTGATGTAATCCCACCCCTATTTTAATGCATCTAACTGTCGAGCTAATCAGAATAGGTCCTTCTCTCTATCCTTACTGTCCAACCCCTCACACAATTCACCATACATCTTATCTTTAGCCTTCTCCATTGCTTTCTTCGCCCTACATTTCATGTCCTTGTACTCTTGTCTACTTTATCCTATGCTGTTTAGCTACACTCTCCCCTGTCACTACTTTGCAGTCTCCAATCTCCTTCAGACTGACCCTCCTGCAAAGGATATAATCCACCTGTGAGCATTTTCCTCCACTCTTATACGTCACCCTGTGCTCCTCCCTCTTCTTAAAATAAGTATTAACTACAGTCATAGACCTGGTCTTACTACCCTTCCATCTAGTCACTTGCACACACAAAATGTCAAACTTCCTTCTCTCCTTCATATCAGCTATTTCCAGTCCTTAACCAGTCATGCAGCCAACATTCAAAGTTCCTACCCTCACTTCCACTTTTCTACACTTCCTTCTCTTCTGCTGCCTCCAGACATGCCTTCCACCTCTTCTTCTTCTCTTTTGGCCAACAGTGGTCCAATTTCCCCCAGCACCCTGTAGGCTAACAGTACTGGTGGCGGTCATTGTTAACCCGGGCCTTGACCGATCCGGTATGGAAGTCTGTTTCGTTGTTGCATATTGATTTGGCAAAAGTTTTACACTGGTTGGCCTTCCTGACATCCTTTACCATTTTGTACTTTTTGAGTCAAATTTGAGGTACCCCTGACCCCAAGGGGACCAAAAATGTACCTGGATAGCACCTTTTTTCCAGACAGCGTAGAGTGCTGCAGTATCCACTGTGCTACCCAAAATACAGCTAGAGGAAAAGCCTATATAATGGAAATTATAAATAATAGAAATCTATTTGCAGTGCTCTCACAGTTTGGTGTTTGGCATAAATGTTAAGAAATACCACTGGAGAAAAGAAGCTCTTCTTGTGTGTTTCTCATACACTTAATAACCTTATGCATCAGCTTTACTACCGAACAGTAGCCTAGTTAATGTGTTAAACAGTACCATGGAACATCCCCTTGTGAACAAGTGCCTTTGAGCAGATGGCACAGTTATGGCCACAGTAGAAGCTGGGCTGCTGTGGACCACTTGGACCATTTGGATCTGGAAAAAGCTTCACAGTTCTTCTTTTAAGCTTAATCTCTTTGAGAGCTACCACAAAACTGAACTTGGTTCAGCTGTAGCAAGCAGCAGCCTGGCTAGCTGGCTCAGAGAGAGGAAGAGGAGAGCAGGGATGATGTGCAGAATGAGTTGAGCATACGGAGCATATTGGCTGAACAGAATGGAAAAAGCAGACATGAAAGGAACACAGAGGGAAGAGGAGGGGGTTCAAGGCTATCAACCTCTGCATGGACATGAGCCAAGAGGGTGGAGCAGAATCTGAGGCTAACTTTGATGTGTGTGCACACATGCATGTTTGTGTAGTTTGTGTATTAATTTTATGATCTCCCAGTCTAAGCCCTATGATGTTAATATATTTTATAATAGCAACATCAACCCATTTTTAAAGATGCCAGAATTCTTATTCTGAACATTGCCTTGGAAGATGAAAGTGAAAGTGACAACCCTTGTCATTGCAAGGTCACGGCACAGCACACATGAACCACAACGAAATTGGACCTCTGCATTTAACCCATGCACACTCAAACCCGTGCAGCAGTGGGCAGCTACTGAAAGCGCCCGGGGAGCAGTGATGGGGACGGTACCTTGCTCAAGGGTACCTCAGGGCAACCTTCTGGGAAGGGGTTCGAACCCCCGATCCTCCGATCATGTGGCTAAAGCCCTAACCGCTAGGCCACCGCTGCCCCACAGATCCAGTTCTGGTTCCCTTTTTTGGGTGATTCTTTAGGAAACCAAAAGTGGTTCTACTAGCAAAGTGACTAATTTTCATTGTGAAACACAGCACAGCACACAGCGAGATGCTTCCTCTGCATTTAGCAAACATGTGGAGCATGGGGCAGATATTGAAAGCGCCTGGGGAGCAGTGGTGGGGACAGTACCTTGCTCAAGGATATCTCAGGGCAACCTTCTGGTCTGAGATTCAAACCCATGACCTTCCAGTCCTGGGGCCTATTTCCTAAACACTAGGCCACCGCTGCCCCCTATATCAAGAAAAAGACAATTTTTGTGCTAATTATTTTTAAGACTAAATGTAACCAGGCTATGTAGTAGGCTTTGCACCATACTACATAACCTGGTTGCATAAACAATATTACAAGTATAACCGTTTCAAGATTTGGGTGCAAATTATGAAAACATCTTTAAAGACCATTTTTGAGGCCCTTGTCTAATTTAAACCATAGCCATTTAGAAAGATGGTGTGATTATTGAAGTGAGTGGTATCATTGAATATACTGAAAGCACTCTCTGAGTCCTTTAGAAAGATATTTGTAGATGCATACGATTCTGGGAAGAGACTTTTAAAAACCTCAAAAGCCACTAATCTACAAGTGCAGAACATTTAAAACAACTGCTAACATTTTAGGTCATATAAGGCCATCCTAGGAAGTTTAGCCCAAGAGCAGACCGCAAGAAGCTTAACGATGTCTGCAACAACCCTAAAATACACAAACCTACAGGAATTTTTTTTTGCTACAGTTAATGTCAAAGTCAATATTAGGTGGGCAAATGTGCAACACATGCTATTCAGCACATCAGCATAAAATCCATTATTATTTCTTCACTGCATCAAAAGGAGTTTGAGGACAATGACCATCCATCTGCACAGTGCAACAAGACAGTTATTCCAGTAAATTCACCAATAAATCTTTGAACAAACACATGGAGATAGTGATGTCATAATTTACTAGTTTACATCTGATATGTTGCTTCTAATGAGCCAAACGCTGCATTAGTACTTACTTCGACTATACTTTCAGGGATCATTTCTATAGTTTTTAACTTCGAAATTTGACCCGAAAGTGGTTTGTCTCCCTAAGCACGATGACGAGCTAGGTACCGACCCCGTCACTGCTTCCTGGGCGCTTTCATAGCTGCCCACTGCTGCACGGTGTTTGCATGGGTTAAATGCAGAGGTCCAATTTTGTTGTGGTTCACTGCGTGCTGTGACCTCGCAATGGCAAGAATAGTCACTTTCACTTAAGGTCTACAGTAGGAAGTTCTTTAAGAATATGGACGCAAGCAACAGCAGTGCTTTAAAGTAGACTTTAAAAGCTGAAATATAGAGACCAAACCACTGGATGCATATCAATCATCTATACTAAGAATAAAGAAAACAGATTAAACAGCCACAAGGCTCTTCTGGAATAAACTTTTGTGGACGAATGAGGCATGAGATAGAAAGGCCAAAGTGTGAAAAAAGAAAAGATATGGTCATGATCTAAAACATACAAACTCATATGGGAAGTACATTGGATGTAGTGTCATGGGTTGGGGTGGCATGGCTGTTTCTGGAATAGGCTTAATAATCGTTTTTGATGAGATAATAGAAAAATTAATTCTGAAGTCTGCAGAAATGTGATAAATGGGGTTAAGATCTGGTGCTTGACTTGGTCAGTCCAAAACTTTCAACTTGAAGGACACGAAAATGGAGGCTTGAGAGAGAAAAAGAGAAGACTTAAGAGAAAAACCATCCAGAACAACCAACAACTGAAAGAAGCTAAGGTAAAGAGAAAACAACAATTTGGGGAGATTAATAAGTGGCTGACTTAATGCAGTCTTTACAACCAAATGACACCAAATATTAAGTCTCATTTCCTTTAATTTATTTTAAAAATTTCTTTTACAGTATTCTTGAGCAATCAACGGTCTAGGTGATCAGGTACAGATTACATATCTATTATAAAAGCTAGAAAAATACTCAAACCCAGAACACACTCAGCAAAGCATGTCAGCTAGGTAGTTAACTATACCCTCTAGTGGAGTCATGGCCTCACCACAACTATTTTAGTTGTAACTCTGTTTTAACAAGTATAGTGGGCTACCATTCATCTCACCTTGACCTGATCACAATATTTCTCAATATCATTTGGCAATACCTGCTGCTGTTCTCCATTTATACCAAGATATGTAATTGCTACTCAAGAAAGATCAAATGATCTCTGTTAAATCAGTACTTCTAGAAGGACTAAAAAAAGTACCGTGTGCCTAGAGATTTGCTTATGCCAGAAATCTCAGGCGATTGATCTTAGACAATCAATTCCACACAGCCGGTGACATGGAACCCTCTGTCTCCCTGCCTGCCCAGACAGACGCCTGCCTCCCACTGGCCTTGTGTGGACCCTTGGAAGCCACATAAATGCACACACATGCATACACAATACAATGCACACACGTGCATACACAAAATACACACACACACACAAACACACAAATGACTTTAGTATTTTATTATTTGTGGTAAATGGTTTAGAAATGTATTTTAATCTGTCAGTTCCATTGTGTTTTTAGCACTCTTTGGCCACTAGAATGATCTGATAAAGCGCTGAAGTTTAGATTCATACATTGGTAATCATACATTGGTGATTGCTATTGGTTCCAAAGGGCACTGCCATCTATTATTATTTATGGCATTTTGGATAACTGCAATGTGTCAGGAGTAATGATGCAGTGCATGCGCACTGCTAGGTTTGTGGCTGAAACTACAGTGTCAGAGCTTGGTTTGTTGTGGTTGTGAGTAATTGCAAACTTGGTCATGCTATGATAAAAGATAACCAGCGTCTCAGCTTTGTATATGAAAATATGCACAATGACTTTATGCACTGTAAGCATAGTTATGGTTACTGTAGTATAATCTTCTCAGGATGGTGGATTTATTTTACAGGAAATTTCAGTATTTAAGGGTATTTTCTACACTTGAAACTACAGATCACATTACTCAGTGCCTGTATTAGCAGCAATAGAAAAGAATGATTATGCCCTCAGCCTCTTTCACTCACTTTCAGTGTAATCCCTTTATTTAATGCAATGCAAGTTCTATTCTGACTGTCTACCTTTTTTTCTTGTGCATCTGTAATCTGCAGGTATATCCGGACCATGTACCTTGGCATACAGAGTCGCAGGCAAAAAGAGAACCAGCGGCGTTTCTATTGGGCTATGATGTACGAGTATGCTGATGTGAACATGCTTCGGCTGCTTGAGACCTTTCTAGAGAGTGCCCCACAGCTGGTACTTCAGCTCTGCATCATGATCCACAAGAACCGTGCTGAGACGCTGCAGTGTAAGGAGTGCCCCAAGGCTCTATACTAGGACTGCAGAGGATTCTGCATTGTGTTTTGAATTTATGCATAAATGTCACCATGGCTTAACTTGTGTGACTGGTAAATTTGAGAAGGTGAAGATTTGCACCTGAAAGACAATTAATCTTTGCCACAAATGTGGAACCTTATTTATGTGTTTCAGTTGCTTTGTAATTAAATAATTTACAATTAATGTACACAATACATGTTCTAGGAGCAATGTTTGCTTTTGTTGACATGGTGTGCTTAGCAGTTTTTATTTGCAGCCACTCTCTTTCTGTTGCTGAAAAAGCACTTGTTAATTTGTCATGAGTTTGCACTCTTGGCTCTGTTACTATATGATGCAACACTCTTTAGTCAACTTTGCTTTTGAAATCAAACTAGAATATAACTTCTTGAATCTCACAGTTTTGTGTAGAATCAGTTCATCAGCAAGTCACAGACCTTTAACTATGTACAGATGGGACACAGCATTGCATTTTCATGTCATATATCAGAAAAAAGGCTGACTTGTCTATGAATCCAACCAAAAAAAATTGTCATGGTTGAGACTTTTGAATTATCAACAGTGTATGTGTGAGGACAAGCCTTTTCTGCTGCTCAGCATATAGGCTGAAATTTAGGACCATTTCTCACGTTTGAGGTGACAGCACTGACAGCAACGCAGATGCCTCTATGAACATCCTGAAGAACACTGAGCTCAGCAGGATGAATAGTAAACTTGGCTATGCTGTAAAAAAGCGATAGCAACATAGCAAAAGCAAGAGGTAAGTCTTAGAGAACACCTCTAAGAAAATGTCTGAAATAGATAAATACATATTACTTAAAAAAGAGATATAATGCAACAGAATTATTGCTTCTATATTATATATTGAGTTAAGAGATAGATCTATTTAATTTCCTTTACACTGAACAAAACTGTTTTTCTTTTGTTACGTTTATTAACACAGGATTTTTATCACATAGATTTCATAACAGGTCAAATCTTTATGGGCCATTATATAAACCTACCCTAGAATAGTTTCTTTTTATCTTTTTTTTTCTTGAACTTTTTTTTTTCTTTCATGGTAAAGACCAGAAGCCTTTCTCACAACATGTTTTGTGTATTGTCAGTTTCACTCTTTTTACCTGTTTCTCTTCCTACACTTGTTCCTACCCGCCCTCCTCTGCAGGTATGTCAGCAGTTGCCTCCCTCTTGTCTCTGTCTTGGGTGCTGGCCTCCTACCACAAGCTTCTTCGTGACTCTCGCGATGACCAAAAGAGCATGAGCTACAGGGGAGCTCTAGTGCATCTCCTGTGGCGCCTCTTCACCATTTCCTCACGGGCGCTCTCCTTTGCCCTCTTCGCCTCAGTTTTCCACCTCTATTTTGGCATTTTTGTGGTGCTGCACTGGTGTGCCATGGCCTTCTGGGTGATCCATGGTGGCACCGACTTCTACATGTCCAAGTGGGAGGAAGTGCTCTTCAACATGGTTGTTGGCGTGGTCTATGTTTTCTGCTGGTTCAACGTCAAGGAGGGCAGGACCAGATACCGAATGGTGGCTTATTATTCGCTGGTGCTGGTGGAGAACACCATCTTGACTGCCCTGTGGTACACCTACAGAGACCCGGCCACCACCGACTCCTATGCCGCGTCTGTCCTGTGCGGTGTCTTCCTGTGCTTCGCTTCGGGAGTGGCCTGCATGGTCCTCTACTATGGGGTCTTGCACCCCATGGGGCCCAGGCTAAGGGTGTTGGCCAGTTCCTGTTGTGCTGAGCTTCTCTGGGGCCTTCCTTTGCCCCCAGAGGCTGAGCCTATGGCCCCAACCCCTGGGCCTCGGGGCTCTCAGGCCACACCCACACGGGGCATGGCTTCAGGGGAGTATGGAGAGCCAGAGGAGGCTGCCACGGACACCTGCCTGCCCGTGTTTCAGGTGAGGTCCACAGAGCCTACTGATGAAGCAGGCAGGCCCATTCGGCCTGAGGGCCCCCTCATAAAGATTGATATGCCCAGGAAGCGCTACCCAGCCTGGGACGCACACTTTGTGGACCGGCGCCTCCGACGGACCATAAATATCCTCCAGTACATCAGCCCCAATGCAGTGGGCATCAGGTACAGGGATGGGCCTCTCCTCTACGAGCTGCTCCAGTATGAGTCCTCCCTATAAGGCAGTATCTGCTGCCATCCTTTTACTCTCTTTGTCTCTCTGCCCTCCTCCCCCTATCCCTCTCTATCTCATTCTCTCTCTCTCTCTCTCTCTCTCCTCTCATTCACTCTCTGCTTCACTTCTCTCCATGTGGTGCTTATTTTTTTCTCTGTTTGATTCAGTTCTTCTGTCAAGCAATTAGAGTAAATCAAAGGTCTAAAAACAGTATAAACAGAGAATCAACATTTATTTTCACAAATACAAAGAAAAATTGCACACTGCAGAAAAGGAGTACAAAGTCAGAAATACTATTTCTTGAACTGGGCCCTTGTTATGATATGAGTGTTTTACTGACATGTTTGATAGTGTCCGTGTCCCTGTCCCTGTCAGCTCTGAGAAGTGCAAAGCCTCATGGGAATGATGGAGGACCATAGAACTCATCATCTTTTGGGTTTCCGGTAACTATTTTGTGCCTAAAATAATTATTAGTGATTGTGAATGAAACAAACAGCAACAAAAACAATAATAATGCAAAATGATCAATAATAACCAACACCATCCACACAGCCACGAAAAGCACATTTGTTTGCAAAGCAAAAGCACATAATCCGGCAGCATGTTTTCTGGATCTCTTCTTCCTTTGAGTGGATGTTAGAGCTAACAGTACTGAAAGACCCTTGCTGAAGTCTCAAAGAAAATGTCCTAACATTCATGTCCTGCAAAAAGGATATATGTTAGGTGTTTACACTTTACTGGATTTAATCAAGATTCTCAGTTAAATCTAAAAACCCACCCAATCCCGACAACATGAGCAGTAAAATGGCACTAAAATTGGTGTGTAGGTATCGGCAAACAACACTGCCAAAGGCATTTTACTGAATAAGAAGGCCTTAAGGTATCCATATTAAATGCCTTTACATTTCTGCCTTTTTCCTATTAAAACTATTACAGAAGTGTTGTATGTGTGACTGCAATGCATGAATGTTTACATTTGGCCCATCTTAAACATATTTTTTGTATTATTTGTAAATGATAGCACAATTGATGATATTTTGGCTCAAGGCAATATTATAACTAAAGGTGTTTGTAGTATGGATTCATATTTTTTATTTGAACAAATTCAGTGGAAGAGGTGTTCCCAAAGATTGGAAAGAGCAGGGTTTAAACAAAACAGTGGCTAAAGATGAGATAATAATTATTACAGATCACATTGGTTTTGCTCCTAGTACCTTATAGCTTACAACAAAAGTGAAATCCTTGCAAAAATGTGGTGCTAGTATGAATCTCCAAGAATCCTCCATCATTCCCTACTCAGATGAAGGTTCCAGCTGAAATTGGCCTCTCTACCCATTTTAGACACTGAGTGGAAAAAAAAAAGCATTTGTAAATGATGAACTATTCTATCAGTTTTTCATTAGAATGCATATTCTTTTTGCTTTGATGTGCATTGTAATAATCACAAAAGAAAAAAGTTACTTTACCTGAAATTACCTGAATTTTTACTCTACAGAATGCATGCCAAGGCTGCGCACTTTGATGAGTAATTGGGTTCTCAATATGTGCCAGCCAAATGTGTGAGTGTTTCAATGGTGCTTCTCTTTTGCAAAATAATTGGAACAAAGCCCTGCCGCATTATCGTCAATTTCCTGTACATAGAGCACTTCGCCTCCTTTAAAAAAAAAAAAAAGAAAAAATGTAAGCTGAAAGTGAATGTGGTATTTTCCGTCCATTTTTGAAGCTTGTGATGAGTTCTCCACAGGGACTGATGTCAACACACATATTACACCCTCAGTTGCACAACAAAAAGCTTTTCCCTGATAATGTGCTATAACCTTTAAATTTCCTTTTGTGATATGATTTGTCTCAGCAGCATAAGTACAACTACAAACATGGGATGCCAAGGTTCACCACAAAAATGGAGACATGGGCTACTACAGACCCCTTTGTGCCTGCTGTGATCTCAGACTGGTTGTAGTGGATGGGGTGATGGGTTTTTGCCAGGGATGAAAAAGAACGAGTGGACATTGTGTGGGTATGTGTGTGCATCCATGCACACATTTACTCTCTGCTGTTCTTTGGCTCTGTTGTCCAATAGTTCGGCTTCATCCTTGGTTGCTGCTTTGGCCCTTACACCCGTTATATGAGTGTGATTGCAATTACTCTGATGCAAGACAGCAGCCTGGGTTCTTAAACTGGCCTAAGGTATTGGACGTCACATGGGACAGGAAACCATTTGCAATGTATTATAATCTCCAACAGACAAACGCTCCCACACCCTCCTCTTTAGAAACTTGGATAGCTAGTTTGAAATTAACATTACTTTGTTGAAAAGGTAGGATTCTTCATTCACATTCAAACCTCATTTACAAAAACAAATATATATTAAAAGGTTCTTCTCGGAACAAAATGTTATTCTTCTATGACATTGCTCCTAAATAAAAAAAAATCTGGAGAATTTATTTTTAAGAAAAATCAGTAGCATAAGTACCCCATGTGATTTGACTGTCCTAGTGTGTCCCTCAGCCCTTATGGTCTTGAACCCACAGGTCTACAGCTCTTCTAGGTGCTTGGCACATCATTGCACTGTTGTTTGCTGGGATTTCACCAACTCTCCTATTCTATGATTCATGATGGTGTGAATGATTAAATGGGTGCGATGGTTGGAAGACTTGGCTGCCTGGCATCCCATAGTGTGTTCACACTTCACCTACAGTCTCAGTTATTACAGTATTATCACTCTTCGAGGAGAGAGATAAACATTTAACCAGGTGCAAATACACTGTGATTCCTCCTTCCCTTATTCCGCTTGTTCACTGCTGTATCTGAAAGGATTAAACAGGGAGATTTGCCAGAGAACTCAGTTGGTACATGGAAATTCTCAATACATTTGTTTAGCTTACTGCCTTACAAGACAATAAATCACAGACAGATAGCTGTATAATCAATAGATAATTAAGTCCTTCACCACAACATTATGTACACTGAAAAAAAGGGTGGGCAACAACAACCCTCTAATATCAGATCTTTTGTGGTGCCTTGTTTCTCTGGGTGCTTCTGTCTAGCCATGGCAGCCAGTACAGCAAACAACAATGCCAGTGTCTCTTTTCTCCTTTCATATTACACACTGTACTGTAACCAAAAGGATCAATTCAGTATGAAAAGGCTCAATGTAATGACATTCCTATCTTTAGGTGAAAAGGATTCATCTTTGCGAAACTAAATTACCAGAGTGTTATAAATGCAAGGCAATACTTAACTACTTATCTACTTGAATGTTGGCATATACATTTTACTAGTTTGAACAGATGTTCAAACAGCCTCTGTACAATTGGAATTAATGAGCAATTGGAATGTTCATCATCCTACAGGGTTCACTTGAGTAGTGGAATCACCATTGTGACAAGGTTTTAAAATTTATTTGATGATTGTTCATGTATTTCTGTCTATGCCTTCCTTTGTCTTGCAAGATGAATGATCTGTAGTGCCAACAAGTTAACCTTTTTTGTCTGTTGTTTGTCGTGTGAACAAAATGTCTAGCCAAATGGATTTATGCCTGCAAAAAAAAAAAAAAAAAAACCACAAAAAAACAAACAAACAAAAAAAAAAAACTTATGTAGGAAAAATGTGAATAGGAGAAATATTGTATGTAGACGAGGTGCTCACTGGGTCAAATATTTTAACCTGTAGACGGTTTCGGAAGCATCAAAGTCTCTCCCTTTGTGAAAGCCTGTAGTGCTGAATCAAAAGCAGACTGACATCACTCAGCTTCCTCGCATGCCCACAGAATGCATCCTATGGTGAAGCCTCCGATATGTTTGCATGTTAGCTTTCTTCAGCGCAATGTTTTGCCCATGCCCTGGGTTCCTTGAGAGCATTGCTGAGTAGCAGCTCATTGCACCGGGTTCAGTTCCAACCTGTACATTTGTGCTACAACCATCTGTATTAAGATAGAGCCAAAAGTTAGTTAGATCAAGAAAAAAAGCAACAGATGAAAACAAATGGTGCATTTTTGTTTCTTGACCTGGTGCTTACACACATATTCTAAAGGTGCTACCACACAATGTGGACTGCAGGACCTGTGTTGTGGCTCACAGAGCAAGGCCACCATCTGAAGAACCCTGCTACTTTAAGCTCACAGACTTTCTCAGCTCTGGAAGAACAAGCACCTCAGCACAGTTTACAGCTGAACTTCATTCTTTGAAATACGGTGGCACTTATTTATTTCACAACCTGCACAAAAAACAACAGTGGATGAAAAATGTAGTGTATATTCATTTGACTTCTTTTTTTTGGGGTTTTCACTGTTTTTGTATTTTTATTTTGAATATGTTTTTATTATTTTTATTATTACCTGCACTAGGATTTCTCTTTAGACATATAACACAGAGAAATTTGCATCATTTTGACCTTCATCCAGTGGCATAAAAGTAATGCTGAAAAGAGGAATTGCTAAAAGTATAGAAGGTGATTGCTGTATTGTATATTCCTGTCATCCCTATGTCCTATACCTGTGTGTTTCTTTTTTGTTACTGTTATTGTAGATCTGGCTGTAATATTATGTTGGAAAATGATCTTATCAGTGGATATGGTTGTCAGAGGAATTGCTGCTGATTTTAGAAATGTTATCAATGCTGTCAGAGGCTGGTTCAAATAATACTGACTATATTTTAGATATGTGTTAGATTGTTCATGTACTCGATGAGTGTGTAAAGATGTCCCAGAATTAAAAGGGATATTTAAGAGAGTGGACAAAAATTATTCAGCAAACTATTTGCTACAAAGTGTAGCATGTTCTTTCCTTTTTTTTTCTTCTCTGGATGTCTTCATTACTTATGTTAAAAACATAAATGGCTTATATGATGTTGTCAAATATAAATGAAAGTAAATTGTTTCACTGGATTTCCCATTATTCAAAAAACAAATCTGATGTCCAGTATTGTATAATCCCATCTGTTTTGGGAACAACATTAATGATGTTAATGACATATGGTGCTACAGTTGTTTATTTGTTAGTTTGTTTGGAGGTTTTTTTGTATAATTTGATTTTTAGATGAAAAAGGGAATACTACAAGAGAGGAAAAGAGAAAATATATATGTCAAGCCTTATTGTAGATCATGATAGAAGACTGTTCATCTCTGAAGACAGAAAATAAATATATTATTTGAAAGTGAGTACACATAGCTAGACTATAAAAATGTATACTGTACACACATGCACAGTTTGCCCGAAGACAGATCAAAAGTGGTTATATACAGATGTACATGTACAGATGTGTATGTGAATGTACTGATATGATAGAGATAGATTTCCCAGAGTAACAAATTGTTGTTTAATAAAGAATTATTACATTCTATAATTCATTTTATCATTACATTTTTATTATTCCATAAAATGCTATAAAGAAAACTGACTGTTATTGAGGTTCTGGCATCACACTAACTCTAACAGGCCATCTAAAGGGGCGTTCTTGCCTAAAAATACCATTTAATGTTATTTGTCATTAATACCCAATATGTTTTGTGCATATATGTACGAGGAGCACTGGGCATCCCTCATGCCAAAAAGAAATCCTCCCAGCTAGAAACAGCCACTTTTGTAGAGGCTTACAAACACGTCTGTTCAGCACCATATGCTTTTTTAGGTATTTGCCCTCCTTTTGTGCAACATTGTTTTGTTACCTCTCAGCAAGAAGGTCTTGGGTTCAACCTTCCTTCTGTGTGGATGCTGGTGTGTCCACGCACAGTCCAAATACATTCAGGACGGGTGGATTTGAGATACTAAATTGTCCCTAAATGTGAATGTGCTTGTTTTCATCCTGCTGGATGGCAACCAGTCTATGTTTATTTCCACATTCCCTGTGACTGGTAGGGATTAGTGGCTCAGGTTAGGGATGGATGGCTTTCCTTCTGAAAAAGCCAGTTGAAGGAGACCGGGGTGCATGTTTATAGCCACAGTGTCATTTTAATATTTTGGCTGGGTGACCATTTTAGTGTAGGATGTTATAACTAATGTAACTGGTTTATCTAAAATGAGTGCGGATGTTTGTTCTTCAGGTTTCAGAGATGGAGAAGTTGTTGACAGTCCACGTTCTCTGCACACTCCAAACTTGGCTCTTCTTTGCAAAGCATTCTGGGTAAGCGTTCAACGCCCAAAATGGCGGCAGGGTAGAAAAGTTTGGTGCTGTTTTTGTTGTAGTTTGAAGATCTTTTTTCACTTTATGTGCTTTCGCTCCGACATAAATGTCGGGCTCATTCTTTTAAAAGAAGCTTATTCTCACTAAACGCTGTCATAAAAGTGAAATATGGGCTGTCGGTTTTGCCCAATCGCCCACTTTCCGCCGGGGGGGTCCCTGTGTACTTCACAATGCCGCCGCTGAAGGCTGCAGCCGTTTGGCACTGAATCCACAACCTCCTCCGCCTCGTTAACGTAAACATGAGGAGCATTTGGACATAGAGATGGAGGATGATGTAAAGAAAGTTAAAAAGGTAAGTTTCACTTCGTCTCAGATATAAAACTACATTTCTCGGGGCTTGGCTCACTGACTACAGTAGCCAGTGTGTTAGCCGACCCACCGTGCTAGCAGGTGAGCTAATGCACACTGGGGGTACCCGATGAGCCAAAGCACTGAGTTTAAACTTTAAAGCCCATGTTTAAACACTTTAAACAGTGTTAATGTGGGCGAGGTGAATGTGTATTACAGATAACAGTTCAGTGTGTCTTTTAAGAGTCGAATTTGAAGGTTTTATGTAGTAATATCTGGCCGCAGCAGCTGTGAAGTGGACCGCTGTCACACAGCTCCAGTCAGGAACTCTCTCAGATTTCATCTTCTTTAATGATTATACAGGTGATCAAGGCGTGGTGCATGTTGGATTGGCTTCTGAAGAAAACTTAGTTTACCTAACTAACTTTGTCATCTATTTTAATATATATGTATAATGTAAACAAAGCACCATGGCATAACATTAAATACTTGACGTTATGACGTCATTACTGAACGTCAGCATTGCCAGTGTGGTTTAGCATGTACAGATGAGGTTTATGGTTTGAATGCCTGACTTTACCTTCAGTATTTGGCCTCTTGACACTGTGCATCCTTAAAACTCCACACGTGTGGTCTTGTGCTGACTCGTATCTATTTAACTGTTCTAATAAGCCTTTAAATGTCTGGAGCCCCCTGGCCAAATCTCCGGTCTTCTAACTTACCAACAATAACTAAGGATCTAACAAGCCTGGCATTTAAAGGGCTAAATCAAGAAATGGGAGATATCCAAATATATCAGTGTCACGCATTGAAATCTGTTACTTTTTTTTTCGCATACTTTTATACATTGAAACGGGGGGGAAAAAAGAGCCAGTAGCGGCACATTTAAAACAGTATAAACGCCTGTATAAATTCTTTTGTGTCTACATTTTACACAGCATCTTGCATAAAACCATTCAAACTGGACTGCATGCTGTTTTAAGCAATGTATTGTCTCATGCAGTTCAGTTATCTCTCTTTTTGTAAATCCTGTTTCATATGTATTTTCCTGTCGGTGCTTTTATAGTGAGTCATTCTGCATCCGTGTCTAAAATGACACATTCGTGATCTACATGTCAGCTACATGTCTCTCATTTGTTGTAGATGAACATGAATTCTATTTCCTAAATACATACACTGCATTTGCACACCATTCAATTTTTTCAAAGGTATGTTAAATCTAAAGTTTGTGAGTTTAGCTCTCCGCACTCCAGGAATTTTTAACTGAATTATTTTGGTCCTTTTAGGTTGTATTGTTTTACAGAACTTTTGGGATCATTTTAGAATGGGTGCATATCCACTTTGTCAAATTTGCTTGGCAGTAGACATGCTTTCCTCAGGAGGAGAGACTTTCCCTAATCATTCTCAAGGGAGAATAGTGGGCTGGGCTCACTAAAGAGTCAAACAGGATATGACTCCCCCTGAGAGTGCCCACTCAGGAGTGGGGGAAGGAATCTCCACAGCACTGTTTCTTTTTCTTCTCAATTTGAAAAACAATAACACCAATCTCAGCTGAGCTATCATTGTAGTTATTTCCCATTACATTACAGGCCATGCTGAGTAAATGGAGCCCATCTGCTCTGTCAGCAGGTGTGGTCTGCTGTTGTAAATGTTGAGGGCCTTTTCTTTCTCTGTTTTTCTTCTTCTCTAGCTTAATGTGTTGTACATCATTAATTAAACAAATCATTGTGTGGGGTTAGTTGTTTTTTTTTTTTTTAGTTTTTTTTTTTATAAAGTTTTAAAGTTAAAAAATTAAAGTTTTGTTTAATGATTGTAAACCCAGGTGAAAGAGGTTGAGTGGTCACAAGATGGCACAATTCACTCATGTACTGTGAAGAGCCAATGGATGCCTTAACCTAAGACTACTAGGAAAACTCCTCAGGATTCGCTTTTTTGGGAATTCCCCTCTTGTATCTGATATTTTTCAGTTATATATCTGTCAGCTGCCTCTTTGTCTATTTTAGAATATGGTAAATATATCCTTGAGTATTGGTTTAAATGCTGATATTTTAACAACTTTCTGCCAATATCAGTGTGGTCATCTGCAGCTTATAACTGTTTTATTAAACGTTTAAATGTCCAGGGCTTGCTGGCCAATCCAGATGTTTATCAAAAAAATCTTTTAACTTAAGAATAATGTCTTGATCTACAAAGGGGATTTAAAGTGTTAACTGTATAATACTATGATGCCTTTCATGATATACAATGTCACTGCAGTTATTTTAAATTAAAATTACAAACAAAAAAAAAAGACTATGCATAAAGTTGATCAGTGTTCTTTTAATTACAAACAATATTAACTGTATGATACGATTACTGAATTGTAACATTGGTACATAAATTATCAAACTATTGATAACTAGGGGTGGTCACTATAACAACATTTAAGTCCCGAAGGGTATGCAAGGTTCCAGGAGCATAAGCTACTATATTTGAAGTGTAATGACATAATGCTACTGTGTAAATTCTTTACTGTGATGCATATATTTGTAGTGTATCCATACAAGACTTCACATTTTGGAAAACCAAACATGTCTCCGCTGATCAAATACATTTTACATATGTTTAACATGGAGCCTAATAGTGCCTGCTCCATGGTTTCTGCAGATCCTTAATGTTACGATGTGTTAAAAATAGCTTAAAATATGTTTGTTTTAGTCTCTTTTTATTTTAATATTAGCTATAGATTTAGCTTTAACTTTGAGGGTTACATACAAAGTTGATGTCTAAATGTTTTGATAAGAATGGCTCTATATTTTAAACTAATACCAAAGAGTCTCCAAAATAATTATATTCAGCAATATTGTTGTTGTGATCAAAAAGTGACCACTTACTGCAGAATAGATAATGGCAGAAGTATTAGAAGGGGACTGCTGTTCATTTGAAAATATAAAGACCAATGATCTTTCATTTGTATGTGTTGCGCTTTGAAATTTGTATTATTTATGTAATTTTAAATGGACTAATTTGGAGCCTTATGACTATCCAGTGCTATGTCCCAGCTTTTGGCCCTACTCACTTACATTTGCTCAGTTGTTCACCAGTCCTAGCCTAGCAGAACATAATCCTGCAGGTGTGCAGTATTGTGCATGGCATTTGCTAGCAGAGGTGTGCTGCTCACCACAGCACAACTTAAACTAGCAAAACTGACTAAAGCACATGACTAAACAGCGTCAGGAAATCAGTCGCCACCAACAGCCTCGGCTACTGTTGTTAGATTTAATAACCAGATTTAATTTGAAAGGATGTTTCACACGACATCAAATAAGGATGCCAATTATTTTCTCTAGGCCGCTTTGAAATGGTTAATGCAAACTTGTACCTGTTGTGATTTCAATATTGTTGTATAGTTTTTGAATGAATGCTAGTTAAACAAGACCAGTTTTACTTTAAAGCTTTGTTTTCTTTAATATTATATGGAGCCAACAATTACTGTATTGTTAAAGAGCAAGAAAAAACAATGATTTGCAAAATTTAGTCGTCTTATCAAAATGACAAAAGTGCAAAAATATGGTATATTGAGTCACCAGGACTGATATTGGGAACAGCTATCATAGATCCCATTGTGGGTAAGTGGTTTTTATTCAGCTTCATCACAGTGCATACAGTCTGTCAGTGTGCATAATAAGGGTCTCATGAGCAGTAGAAAGAAACTTTTTTTTTTAGGCTTTTAAATCCTCTTGCCAGCTCAACACTGATAGGTTCTGATATGTGTGTGTGTGTTCTCTACAAGTTGACCTGTTGAGTTGTGCATTCTCACATTACGGAGGGAAACATTGAAACTAATGAAAAATTCATGGTAACATGGAGTCTTAGCACTTCTCAATAATTTAAAATGGCTGTGGAGGGAGATCAGAGTGCCTCAGGTTGGTTGCTAAAGCAAGTGGAAAGTTTAAGACATAAAGCAGTAACAAGAGATGTTAACAGAGTAGGGAAAATTCTCAAATTGGATATTTGACTGAAAGTCAGTGTTTTAATACATCTTAAGTCTTGATTTCTGTGTGTTTTTGCGAACAAAGACGGACACTTAGATTTGACTTGCGAAAGAAAGCTAAAAAAATTTTGGGCAACCTTTTTTGGGCAACTTTTACCACAGTGGGAACTTGAGGTCACCCTCTGTCAGTGGTTGAATAAATTATGCTCAAGTGCCTCTTTAGTTTGCAGTTTGAAAGCTGAAACTCTGAAGTCAGCTGTGCTCTAATGTCCATTCAATAACAGATATGTAAGAGATCGTTAGTAGCAACAACTTGAAAATGAAACCATTTGTATGCACCTTTTTTCAGTTCTTCAGTGACTTTCATCACAGGAAGTAGTGGTTGCTCGTGTTCCTTTTAGCCCGCCCTGTAGTGCAAAAGAAAGTGTGAGCAGTTGTGTTAAGCTTGTTTGTACGTGTTGAGTGCTTTTTCGCTGCTGCTCCGAGGGCGGTGGCCCCTGTGTCATTTATCCTGAGCCATGTACCACCTGTTGCATTTACCACAGCTGAAACGGGTCTTTATCGAAGACTGTTGACGAAGACTGTTGTGGTTCTCTTCCTTTTTAAGTTTCTAGTGAAAAGCCATGGAGCCAGAGGTATGTTTAAGAGCTTTGCGTTATATCTCATCAAGCTTTTTTGTTGGTGTTATTCAAAGTCGTTAACTGGCCAGTCGTTTTCCGGGTTTGAATAGGAGTATTTTAAAACATACTGGATAGGCCATTTGCTTAAGGAAATGAACAACTTTGTAAAAAGAGGAAGGAATGTGAAGATTTCTCATTTTTTATACTTGGCTGACATCAGTGGTCAGCTTACCACAGATATAAGATTTTGTGGTTTCATAAAAATTGAGGCAATGTAAAACTGTTCTTTTCTTGTTCTGCTGGGTTTAGACTTTTTTTTGAATGTAGTGAGGCTACAGTGCATTTGTGGGGAGTCATCAGGTAGCTCAAGCCTCTGTGAATGTGTTTGCAACTACTGTTTAATTTCACTCATTTACTTATCCATGAAAGCACATGCTCATGTGTAGCTATGTTTCCACTGCAGCGTAGTGTCTGGTTACATGTGTGTTAATGAACAATGGTGCATACTTTGGAAGTGCACCATTTTTGTGTGCAAATAAAACCTGTGAATGTTTTGGTCTATTTCTCTGTAGATCACAGATCTCCATGTCCAGTTCTTGTAATCTACCTCCAGGAGCATAATGTTGGCCTTGATTAAATTGCAGTTTTAAAACCGAACTTTCCCAGGTTGTTGATCACCAGGATGGAACGTGGGTGCACCCAGTAAAGATCTTTCATGACTTCATTTCTCTTCTGTTCTTTCTCTCCTTTAATGACCACAGCCAGGTATAGTGTCTCCATTCAAGAGAGTTTTTCTGAAGGGGGAGAAGGGACGAGATAAGAAAGCTCAAGAGAAATCCACCGAGCGCAGGGCCCTGCATACCTTCTCACTTTCAGTGCCTGACCACCGAATCGACCCAGACATCCTTCTCAATGATTACATTGAGAAAGAGGTCAAGGTGAGGTCTTTTTTCTAGTGCTTACGAAAAGGTACTCGGTTAAACACTGAACTAGCCGTATTGTATTCATATTCCTTGTGAATCTGCCTTTTCTTCAATACTGTTTACAGAATTCTCAAAATGTTTATTTATAGATAACATCAGAAGCAGAACTGACATATGTGTTGATTCATAAACCCTGACACATTTCACAAAAGAATGAAGCAACCAAACTGCAGAAATTTGTAAATTTTATCCCTGTGACTGACCTGACAATGACTGTTTTGTCATATTGTAGTATCTGGGCCAGTTGACCTCGGTTCCGGGATACCTCAACCCTTCCAGCCGCACTGAGGTTCTGCAGCTTATTGATAACGCGAGGGTGAGCTGATTGCAAAAAGATTTTAACATGGTTTCATTCTCCAATAAGATCTCATCTTATTTTTTTGTACAATGGTCATAGTCTAGAATAATAGTAGATTTTCTACCATGACACACCTGTTAAACCTTGTAGTAAACTGTGAAATTAGAAAAAGGTGTGTTTGAGCAAGAAGGTTGCCTGTGTTGGATTATACTGGAACAAGACTTTCCAGGACTGGAGCTGGGATAAATTGTTAAATTGCTTCCAGTGGTAATAGTCGGAATCATGTTTTCGTACACACATATATATATTTTTTTATTATTTATTTTTTTATTTACTTATTGCTCCTAGAAGTCTCACCAGCTTGCTGGTCAGCTGACTTCGGAACAGGATGCTGTTGTCAGCCTCTCAGCATACAATGTGAAACTGGTTTGGCGTGATGGAGAGGACATCATCCTGAGAGTGCCGATTCATGACATTGCTGCTGTCTCTTACATCCGAGATGACTCGCTGCACCTAGTAGTGTTGAAAACCGGTATGGTCCTAATGACCTATCCCGTCAGTTAAACCCTTTTTTTTAATCTTAAAATTGACCCTTAAACTATTTTCTTTATAGGTTTCTCCTTGCACTCTAAAATACTAGTTTTTATACTGTGTGCACAATTATTATGCAATGGAGTTTTTTGACCATATAATTTTTGTGCATCTATTCCAACTCCAAGCTGTATAGCCTTAAATGCTGAATGGATTTAGGCAGATCAGGTGATGTGTATTTGTATGATGAGGGAGAGTGTGGCCTAAAGAGATCAACACCCTATATCAATGTGTGCATACTTATTAGAGAGCTTTTTCTCAGGCAAAATGTGCCAAACAAAAGTATTACTGACTTTGAAAAGTAAAAAAAAAAAAAACCTTTCGGAGGGATGCAGCACATTTGAAATTGCTTAGATATTGGGGCGTGATCACAGAACCATCAAAGAGTTTGTTGCAAATAATTAAGAGTGTTGCACAAAACATGTTCTGGAAAAAAAGAGGGTACTGGAATGGACTGGTATTATCAATGATGAGCTAGTTTGACCTTTTTGGGTTGAAGATGGACTCAAAACTCCCAAACCTACTGCCACTTTCACTTTCTTCAAGCAGTGGTTAAGGAACAAGTCATTTGTTTGAGTTGTTAGTTCATTATTCTAAATTTAACAGATGGAAAATAAACATAACTAACAAGTTGGGAAAATTTTAGTTTGTCATTTAGTTAATAATTATAATTAATAATGATTCTAAAAATAAAAAATATAAAAATAATAAAAAAAATATTAATAATTTTGCGAACTAGTAGTTGCCTAATAATTGCGCACATATGTTTTTCCCTTAGAATGTGCACACTCACATTTCCTGTGGAAAACACTCGGGATTCAGGGTTTTTAACATTGTGGATTGACTGATAGCACTGTGCTTGTTCCATATTTAAATTAATCCTCAAAATACTCACTTGCCGAATAGCTTCAGGAGCCAACTTCTCATCTGTGTGTGTGTGTGTGTGTGTGTGTGTATGCGCAGCCCAGGAGCCTGGAGGCTCTCCTTGCCCCAGCACATGTCCAGAGCTGTCAAAGTCGCCTACTCTGAGCTCTTTATCTGAAAGCGGGGCTGTAGAGGTCTGCTGCCTACTCGTGTTGGCAGTTGAGAACAAGGTGACTGTACTCCAAAACATCAACTTGAATGGCCTAACACCTTATTTTAAAACCACCCATCATAGCAGTATCGAGTGAATTAAAATGAAGTTTAGTTTTGGACTCACTGCAGTCCTGGTGAGGAATTACTATTACTATAGTCCATGCTCAGCTCTAACCCAAATTAAAAATTTAACAAGATTGAAGAATTGCTGCTGTTGTACTGTTGTATTTTAATGAGCCTTTAATACATTTTGTTGGTTCTCTCTCTAGGCAGCAGCAGAGGAGCTCTGTTTACTCCTCAGTCAGGTCTTCCAGATAGTGTACACAGAATCTACCATTGACTTTCTGGACAGGGCCATCTTTGATGGAGCGATAACGCCCACCAGGCATCTCTCCCTGTACAGTGGTAAGTGGAAAAGACTGCTGGACTTTGTCAGATCCAAGTCATTTTGGAAAAACTAGTAGTTACCACAGGAAAAGACACATTTACTCACCAAAGGGTCCATGTCTTAATTGTTTCTTGTATTCCTTTTCCTGCAATCCACATCTATTCATTTTTACATGTCTAACCTTTCATCATGCCTTACATTTAAATAGTTGTTGTTTGGCCTTGAAAGGCATTGAGCATTATTATCTCTGTTGTGATTGCCTGTTCGTCTTTGTTCAAAAATGGTTCAGGCTGAAAATCCTTGTGCATATGAGGGTTAAAAGGGATATATAGGCAATAACAGGTGGATATATGTCATAATTGGTTTTCATGGCAAAATGTGAATTCAGGTTTTATTTTCTGTATGGATATGGAGTTGCAAGGGAGCTTTACAATTTAAGACATTTAACCACATTTTAAAAATGTGTTTTTACAAGGTATCTTTTATTTTTAGGTCTTATGTTAAATGAGTTGTTGAGAGAGAATTTTGAGAAACAGGGAAGCTGTGTATGAGATGACACATGGGGAATCACATGTTTTATTTATTTTTTAATAAGATGATTCTTCAAGCAAAGTAGATGATAAAGAGCCATTCGAAGGAGACTCAGGACCATTGTAAGTACTTGTGTGATCTCAAAATCTGTATATATATATCTATATATATATAGATATATATATATGAGACCAGCTTTTGTCACTTACTGGAATCTTATTCTAATCTGTTTTTTTTGGTCCAATCTCTAGTTCACTAGAAGCAACAGGACACTCCCCTTGTCCCTCTCCCTCATCCACACCAGCCTCGCCACAGGACAAAACAGCTAGTGAGAGTGAACTAAGTACAACAGCAGCAGAATTGCTCCAGGATTACATGACCACGGTGTGTGTGTGTGTAGTTTGAGTGTTTTATAGAAGGATACATAAAGGAATCATAGAAGATATTAATTAAAACAATTAGCTCTAACATTCTACCGTTAAATAATATTTTCTGACTGCTTTCTTTGTCAGCTGAGAACAAAATTGTCCTCTCAAGAGATTCAGCAGTTTGCTGCACACTTGCATGAGTACAGGAATGGTGCCTCCATCCATGAGTTCTGCATCAACTTGAGGCAGCTTTATGGGGACAGCAGGAAGTTCCTCCTCCTTGGTAAGCGTAATTCTTGTGGTTAAACAGCTTGCTGCTCTCAGTCTTGCGGAACCTGCTCTGTTAAATATGAACCACACAGAACTATGGAACTCACAACTAGTAAAAAAGAAAAAGTGCATGTGTGTATTTTATATGTGTGTGTGTGTATGTATGTATTATATATATATATATATATAATACATACATACACACACACACACACATCTCCTTAAGAAAACCACTGATCAGTGAGGGTAATCGCAAAAATAGGCTTCAATTTTCTAGGGAGCATAAAGATTGGAGTCTGGAGCAATGGAAAAAGATCATGTGGTCTGATGAGTCCAGATTGACCCTGTTCCAGAGTGATGAGCACATCAGGGTAAGAAGAGAGGTGCATGAAGTGATGCACACATCATGCCTAGTGCCTACTGTAGAAGCCTGTGGGGGCAGTGCTATGACCGGGGGTTGCTGCAGTTGGTCAGATCTCGGTTCAGCATCGTTAAGTGCCTAAAGAATGAGGTCAGCTGACTACCTGAATATACTGAATGACCAGGTTATTCCATCAGTGAATTTCTTCTTCCCTGATGACACGGGCATATTCCAAGATGGGAGAAGGGATCAATCCAATTAGCACATGGATTTTCCAACACACAGTCCAGACCGTAACCCCATTGGGAATCTCTGGGATAGTTTGGAGAAGAATTTGCGCAGTGGTTTGACTCTCCCATCATCTGCAAGATTTTGGTGAAAAATGAATGCAACTGGACAGAAATAAATGTGACCTTGCAGAAACTTATCGCAACAATGCCATAGTGCATGTGTGCCGTGATCAAAGCTTAAGGTGGTCCGACATCATATATGGACATCGTGTGTATGTTTAGAACCAACACCAAGGAGCTTACGGTTTACGATTCTTATGCTATCTATACCAACTTCTACCATCATTGGTCATTTACATTAGCTTTAGTTCTTCTAGTTACAACAGCTTTTTTTCTCCAGTCCTATAGTTATCTAACACGTCTTATTGACTACAGTTGGGACTAAGGGAAGGTTGTATGAACCTCATTTCTGGAGGAACTATTCTTAGTAGTGTAAATAATTCCATTTTGTAAGAGAATGAAATGATGACTGTAAAAGCTGTTTCCAAGCTTTGTTCTTGGTAGGTTTGCTAATTCTGTTCCTTCTGCAGGCCTCAGGCCCTTCATCCCAGAGAAGGACAGCCAGCACTTTGAAAACTTCCTTGAAACCATTGGAGTGAAGGATGGCCGTGGAATCATTACTGATAGCTTTGGTCGCTACCGACGGACAGCCAGCTCTGCCTCAGACTCGACCACTAATGGCAATGGGGCAGCTGGTGGTTCAGATGAAGGAACCGTGGCCTCTGAGGGAGATGAGTGGGACCGGATGATCTCTGACATTAGTAATGACATTGAGGCATTAGGATGCAGTATGGACCAGGAAGGTGTGTCAACCTGACAACCAAACCCAGTTACAAGAGCAATTACCACTTAACATGTACTGACTGTTACACGGTCCACAGCACTGTCTGTCAAATAATGCTGGAATGTGGATACTCAAGACTATTATGTAATGGTGTGACCACATTGCTGTCATTCAATTTGGATGATGGCGCTTTTTGAGACACTTGAAATGCACGAGGACTTTGTAACTGTGTGTGCCACAGTTAATGTTTTTCAGTGTTTATTGGCAGTATCTGCTATCAGTGAGGGGACGTTGCCTTTTTTTTTTCTTTTTTTTTTTAACTGATACCAGCTTTTAGGTTTCTCCTAAGAGGGGTATAGCACAATGTTTTCTAAAGTAGCCCTGCAATACACTTTTTTTTTTTTTTTTTTTTTTTTTTTTTTTTTTTTTTTTTTAAATTAATACTCTGACATAGTCATTGTAACCTCATGAAGGGCAGGGACGTGTTGAGACAGAAGTGTTTTGAACAGGAAAAAAACACTAAAATGTACAATGGTGGCATTCAGGACAAGGACAAAATCTGTTAAGATTAGATTACAAATAAGATCTAAGTTTTGTGATTTCGCTATATGTAGCGATAAAAGGTTTGAACAGCGATCACCTTTCCTATTTCTAGATGATTCCCACAATAGTTATGGATTCCCTAATAACTGGAAAATGAGAAGAAACAATGCAAATCACAGCTGGAGAAATGCTGTTAAACGGTTAGAGATTTCCAAAGGAATCAAGTGTTGAGCAGCTGTTTTGACCCTTGAATGTCAAGTGGGCAAGAAGTTAGGATTGGTGAATTGAGGTTTGGGCTTAGTTTGAATTATTGAATTGAATTTGCTGGCTACATGCTGTTCTAAAAATGCAGCATCTGTCTGGATCAAAGAGCATAGCAGAGTATTTAAAAAATTTTTTTTTTTTTATTATTTGTTTAAAGAATTTTTTTAATATAGTCCCTCTGGAAAGTCTCTGTAGCCGTCATGTGGATCAGTGGTTTCCTGTGTCTTGTAACATAATTATTTGACCAAAGTGCAGTATAGTATTTTTTTTTTTCCACATTTATCTCAACTGAATCTTGATCCACAAAACGCATTTATTTCTGGACTTATTATTAGCTGTTTAATGTATGTGTTACTCTAATTTTAACTGCATAACGTTAAATACATTTCACTATTGCATTTTTACAACTAGTGCTGGTTGTAATTACAATTTGATAGTTTTTATGGTTTGCGCCAGGTAGGGAATGTAGCTCTTTTTTTATCTATGGGTTTGGCTGAAAACTAAAGTATTTGGATCTTTGACAATGCCAGTTTGCTGGTTGATTCATGGTTTTGTTACACTGCAGAAAAACTGAATCTAACCATTTGTTTTATCCTACAGAGTTTTTGGTAGCCTGACATTGTGCCTTGCAGAACAACTGCTTTATTGTATCATCCAAAAGGGATGTGAGAATTATTCTGTAATCTGTACAGACTGTGACTGATGAGTTTTTATTAAATATTATGTGCAGCGTTTAAAGTATCATGTCCTGTGCCGTAGTTTAAGCTGTCTTTTCTGAAACACTGGTTGGATACTGTTTGGAAATCTGAGAGTAGTAACTTCAAACTACTGTGAGGGCCCACAAGTCCTGCAGAGGGTGCCATTGCTCCTATGCTTGCAGTGTCTTCCTCTACCTGACACTGATTTACATACAGAACATGTTGAGCAGGTGAAACATAGCATGTCAGGTTACATGTGTTTCCTGTTTTGATTAACGCAGCACTTTAATGCCAAGTCCTATAAGGAATGACATGGACTTTCTGTTTAAGGAGCTGTTTGAATTCCCAGTTTGCCCAGCAGAGCCAGATTGTTGTCAAAATATCAGGTGTGCATTAAGAAAGTCATTGTTCATGAAAGTAAATGGATTTAATTAGGTGCGGTAACCAAGAGAGTGCACAGCTTTAGGTTAAGTGGCTCTGCAATAGTGTCACAGACAATCATGGTGATTGCTGGCCTATTTTAGAACTAAGTTTCACTTCTTTTGATCTGCGTTGGAGGAAAGTCGAGGAAACGTGAACCAGTAATAGTGTTTGTGTGATGATGATGAAGTGTCACTTTGTAGTTAATGTCTTGCTGGTTGAAGAAGTAAACTTGGTGTTTGGGTTTGTTGCTTTCCCTAACAACGGCCAAGGTCAAGTGTCTGAAGCAAACAAAAAAACTTATGTTAAGAAATGGTGTAATCGAGATGCAGTTTGCATAATCTGTGAAGTATCGCTTACTGTGATGTTGGCAGTCTGCCATTTTTAATACTTTAAATCCTCAAAGAAGCTCACTATGCCATAAAATGTGCTGTGCAGGACATTAGGAAGTTAGCCGGAGCACTGAGTCAGATCGGATTGACCACACTTGCTTCTTGTAAAGCCTGTTCCACTCATGCTTGCTTGAGCTAATGAAATTATGGTTGATTTGCTGCACACATCCTTTAACAAATTGCATAAATCAGAAAACAAAGAATGATTATAGACTATCACAATGTTTGGATTGCTGGATTGCTCTTTTTGCTCTCTTAATGACTTGCCTGAAGGGAGGTCATTTGATGTCAACCTCTAATTAATCTCTTTATTTTGTATGAAACTGAGCATGTAGTAATTGTAGCCACAAAAAAAAAAAAAATCCCTACGTCACCTTGCATTTATACGAGGACTAGAATAGATGGAAGAGAATTCTTTAAATAGGCATAAGCCTTTGTGACTGATCTTAGCATGCAGCTTCCTTGGCAAGATAAGGAGGATTAACCTATCCCAGGGTGCGACAGGGGAGCCCTGTTTTTTTTTTTTTTTTCTTCTCTCTTTAGCAGACGCTTCCACTGGAACAGAAGGGTACAGCCTGGTGTAACGTCCCTCTGGGTTACCTGCAAGGCTGTTTAAAGGGAAGTAGATCAACCTGTGCCTTCATGAAAAAGGCCAAATACTGTAACATGCAGATGAAAATTTAGACGAGCAAGTGTGGTGCACGTAAGCAGCACTTTCTGAATGGTTGACGCAGGCTCCACAGGAATGAACACAGGCATGAGGAACTCAAGCAGAAAAATACCAGCTTCACCAAAGCTGTTCATTCGTGATCTGGTTCTTAAAGTAACACATTTCACATAACTTGTGCTCGCTCAGTGATGTTCCTCTACATTCCTGAAAATGTGCTTAGGTGCTCTGGCAGTAGGATCGAGCCTAATAAAGGAACTGAGAAATGGACACAAAGAAGGGAAGAGGTCACTGCCCTGGAGACCTGATGAACAAGGCTCCAGGGCCATATGTCACATCGGACGTCACTTGGTGAAGAATGTGATGGACATACGGACAATAGTGGACACTCGTTAGCCTGCACTCGTAGATTATTGGCTGTGCCTTCTTTGTGCCTATACTCATTGATGTGTTTTTAACAATTATTAAACACTGAACATTTACTGGCTATTTTGTTAGACACATAGAGCCTGTTGTTCAGTTAAACACAATGGTTAAACTGAATTAACCCTGGTTAACATTTTCACAGACTTTTTAAAAAAAAAAAAAAAAAAAAAAAAAGCAGCGCAATGACTTTATAAACTCAAAGTTGTTTTTGTTTGTACTCCAGTTTTGTTTTGTCTCTTATCAAATCAGCAGTGAGGTTTGTAAAACTCCACTGTCCCGGAAACTGAGGACGCACCGATACGGCGTTTACAGAATAATATTTATTTGCATAATGCAATCAAATAGATGTCAAAGAAAAATTAAGTCAAATGAACGCAACGTAGCCGTTTCACAGCAGCCCAGCATCGGTCAAAAGTTTTGCTTTAAAAGAAAACTATATGTACTACATCTGATATCATTTCAATCTGATCTTCCATCCAATGCTTTTATTTATTGTAATAATTAGTTGCTGATGGATATGAGATTCTTTTACAATCATGCGTTAATCCCAAACCAGACCACACACTACCAAGTCAGTATCTTGGTATCTCTTAAAACTGCAAGAGTAGTGGGTGGCTGATAAATTACGCAGTAGCAAATCGGCTGTTGTCACTAATAGGCAATCTACAGACAGCACCTACTGATTAAATTAACATTGTGTGCTAGAGGGTAGGTGCGTAGGTATAACGGAGGACAAGGCACTTGTATGGAAGGTGCAATCTTGCAAAAACCAACAACTAAGACCCAATGATTCTGTGCATAAAATAGCGTCTGCAAAATTTCTTTGGCAGTGGTGTGCCATTGTGAAAATGCATGACTAATTGCGGCATATAAAGTGTTGTGTTATTTTTGCTGCCTCTGGGGAGGCTTGAGTTTCTGTGCACTAGCCTGCATTGTGTTCTCATTGACTGAAGATGGCTTGGTCCCACACAAAAGCCAGTCATTGTGAGAGACTGTGAAACATTAGCCTTTTGAATGCAGCCTTTGGGCTGAGACCCACAGTTTCTACTTTTACTTCCATTCTGGTTTTGCTTCAGCTCTTCCTCTTAAAGGACTGTGAGGGGGGGACTTCTACTTTCTGAGCGGCTGCTGATGTAGAGCACAGCTACTGTAAACACAGCAGGAATTCATGTTGTTATCTTTTCAGGGTTGCTGCACAGTTTTTACAGTCCAGTCCAATTCAGTGCTTTTAAACACACAACTGCCAATAGACACTGAGTTTCAGCTTTTATTTATGCTATTTTTCGTGGCCAATTCCTGTCCACAGGATCACTGTTGGATAGGCGTTTTTGGTGGGCAGATTATTCTGGAATAGTTGTTTTTTATAACTCTAATGTAGTAATGAATAGGATGCTTTGTACCAGGTCTGTAGACATTTTAGGACTAATAGCAGGACCACTTAAAATCTAACAAGACATTTTAAGGGTCAGTGGGAATCCTAGTTTGCTGTAATGCCAAAAGAAACCATTATCAAAAGAATTATTCCTTGATGATTAGAAAGGACTGACGGTTTTCTGAAGCAGTCGTTAAAATCGTGCTAGAAGGAGCAGAGACAAAGATGTTAAGCATGACTTAAACAAATAGTGACATCTTCACTGCTCTTGCTCGACCCTGCATTTGTGCAGGCTGCATGCTACTGGATATTGATTGTTTCCTTTGACAGAGTGCTCTTACGCTCATGGAGGGCAGAACTTCCACAGTGTGAGTAATATGAGCAATGCATAGGTTCTGTCTCATTACAGCGTACATCGTATAAAACCACAACACCGTAAATATGACATAAAATTTATTGTAGATACAAAATGCAACACAATGACTTGCCACCAAGCTTCAGTTTATCAGCCTTCCTCAAGAGAGACAAAATATCCAGTTATGACCAAAGGTCAGAATATAATGCACACTGTTTCTCTGACAATTACTAAGGCATCGATTTGTTGAGGAAGATGTACGTACATACTGTGCCCTGTAGAATTGTTAACCCCCTTATCTGAGTGGAAACGGCTGATGAAAACGATCCTTCTTGTTTAACGAATATCATTACTCAGAAACCAAAGGTATCACATTACAAGCTCATTACCTCAAGAAAAAAGCCACAGGTGATCACAAAATATACTTTATTTCAAAAATAAGTTTTTAATAACTTTAATAATTGGTATTCCTTGTTAAGTATTTTATTCTCTTGTAATATTTTACGAGGCTCGAGGATAAAGGTGAAGGGATTTTGACCGTTCTTAGAATCCAGATATCGCCATGTTCTGGGTCTTAAGCAAGTTTCCTTGAGCTCCAACCACCTAGTGCGCCCACATTTTTATACCCCAGTAAAACAGGAAACCAAGGATGACTACTTCAAATTTGTCAATTAAATCAACCTAGTTTATTAAATATGTACCAGATAATACTTTAAAGTTCTTGGGTTGCTCATTTTGTGATTTTTAAAAAAAAAATGTTTTAATATACTTTGCTACAGGTTGCTTTTTTCTCAGACAAAACATACCTACTACAGGTGTTCTATATTTAGTATAAATATTTTTTCTATTTTTAATTGTAACACTATCATCACCTTTAAATCATCTATAGCAAGGATGCCAATAATTCAGTTTTCTTTACTGATGGTGCCAATGATGTATGTAATGCCTCTTGTAATTGGAATCTGGGTCACTTTTTTTTTTTATAACTCAGAACTGTAATTTTTAAAAAATACTTTTACGCATGAAACCTTCTGGCTCAGCGCATTCATCTGTATTTACTACACAGTACCATCTGTTTCTTGCAGTATGGGTCACAAAACTAAACTGACTTGATTAACTTTGCTCAGTTAATTAAGCAGAATGTATGAAGCATATTTTAAAAAGCATATGACTGTACTATTCCAGTATCTTTTTTTACAGAACCTACAGAAATCTGGGGGAAAAATAAGGCTTCATGAGTGCAGTAAAAATAAACATTCTGACAGCTAAGCCAGTCACTGTGCTGCAGGCAGAAGGCTACAATTAAAGCGCCAGTCACCTGTTCAGAGATAGGACCTGCGATTTGTCCAAGCTGTTCCAGTTATGGGTACAAATGAATAAAACAAGTGGCACATTAAAGAAACTCTGCTGCAAGACTGCAGCTGAGAGTGTGAATCCTCATTAGTCCTAATAGTAAAATATTCCATACAAAATACTACATTATACAAAATAATACGTTTTCATTTTTTCATTATTTTGTTATATATTGTTATTTTGTTAAATATGACTGTAGATTGAACTCTAACAATATTCACGCCCATGTAAAAGTTGACTTTGAACACTGTTGGACTAACAGAGGGAGAAACGTCTTGAATTGATGTTCATCTTTGTGACGCCGATCAGACGGAGTGGTGCAGAGAGACCAAACCCTGGAGTGACTGGACCATCACATAGAAGATCAGAAAGCTCATCATGTTCCTCCAAGCCAAAAGTAGCATCGTTGAGCATTCGCCGGTGCAAGTGGCACGTCTGCTCAATCTTCAGTTTGTTGATGTCACTCCGCAGGCGCATGAGCTGGCGGGCCAGTTGCTGATCCTGCAGACGCATTTCCGTCTGTAAATAAAAAAGTGAGAGGTAGGCTAACAAACTGCAAATCCTCCGAGGTGTATTTAAAGTGAAAAGCAGTTTTCTCTTAATCTAAGTCCATTAAGTAGTCCATTAATGCTAGGGGCTAATCGTAAAAATGACCCTCGGGTCTGAAAACTTAATTTTACAGGGAACTGTGGAAAAGATCTCACTCACTATCTAAAGAGGCTATCCTGATTAGGGTCACTGGTGGTGCTGGAAGCTACCCCAGCAGTCACAGGGCAAAAGACTGAGAAATAGCCTTTTACCCCAGTCCGAGTGCAGAGACACACACAACTGACATGTATGTGTTTGGATTATGCCTAGAAACCCGAGTCACCCCATAGGGGCATGCAGAAAAAGCAAACTGCACACAGAAGGGACCCAGAAAGCCCCATCTTAGAATCAAACCCAGAACCTTCTCGCCATGAGGCAACAGACTGCAGCGTTGCACAGACATCAACGGCATAAAAATGTCGTCATCTGAGGGAAACTTTACATGTGACCTTATTTCAAAACCACATGACAACGAAACAATCCTTAAAAAGGCCAGAGGCATTCTGAAGAAAAATGTAAAAACTAAAGCAATTTGGTCACAATTACCAAAAATATCACCATGATTGGGGGCAACTCTATTAAACTCTGGCTTTTTATGGTTACTGGAACAAAAAAAATTGTAAAGACAGATGGAAAAATAGATGCCACTCATTTTCAGCAAACTCTGGAAGCAAATGTGACACAAACCAGGAAACTGAAGCTGAAAATGGGTTGCCTTCTACAAAAGAGGCAAGCTGAGGCTTTTGGAATAGCATCCCCCCCCTGACTAGAACATCATTGAAATTCTGTGGGTAGATCTAAAACATGCTGTGCATAAAACACAGGCCAAAAATATCACAAAACTTTTGGCAAGGAAGAGTGGGAGAAAATTCTTCTGAAAAAATGGAAAGAATAGAAAGACTTCTATCTGCCTACAGGGTGTGCAAACTGTGATATCTGTGGGGGTGGTGGGGTTGGGGGGGACCATTTCTGATGATTTTTGAAGTTGATGAAATAAATAGTAACTTTCCATTGAAACTGGCATCAACATTTATTTTAAAAAGTTTATTTTCTGTTGTTTACTTCTTATCACAAAAAAGTGAGTCTAAAATATGTCATTTGGTCAGGGGTCCCTAAACCTTTTGCATGCAAAACAGGGTAATGGAGTCTATCCTTTCCCTCATGGGGCAAGGCAGAGACACTTTCTGGACAGGCCCATCACAGGGCAGACACACAGACAAACACACTCATGCATAGTTACACCTAGACGGCAGTTCAGGTCTTTGCGGAGAAAACTGGAGCTCTTGGTGGAGACACATGCAGACAACACAGAACAGAACCCAAGCCACCAAGGCTAGGAATCAATCCAAGAACCTTCCGTTGGGACTCAGCGCTAACCACTGCGTCGTACAACTGTAAATTATACTGCATATTCATCTGTGCAATGTACATTTGTCCATTTTTGAATAATAATATGTCTTACACTTCCAGAAACCACATAAGCAAATCTACTTGAGCGCCTCAGGATGCTTTAAGGACAGTGTTACTGGTGGGGTAATCACTTCCATTACTTGTGGGCTTTATTAGCCTCATGGATCCAGGGTAAACCCAAAAAAAGCACATTTCACTCACCAAACATTGCTTTGCTGATTTGGAAAAATAGGAAAATTGTTTCCACATTTTTTTTTTTTTTGGCCAAATCACTTTAAATCACTGCTTAGAGGGCTGACAAACATTAATCACTGTGCCTCTGTGTTTCCAACAAAAATGAGATAATTATTAGCTTGAGGAGTAATGTTTCTTCAGGCCTTGGTATGACCCTAATTAAAAAGTCATCGTACCACAAAAACGGCTTCTGAGACTTTTGGCACCATGATGGTGGTCAGATGCACTATAAATGTTTCAGGCTAATAGAGGCTATGTGCCACATCATGGTTCTGCACTGAGAACGTCTACATGAGGTTCTCTCAGATAACCAAAATCCTTAGCTTTAATTTCAGCTGGGTTCCTTATTTATGCAAAATACTGTAAAATAAAAACAGAAAGGGGGCAATGTTAGGGGCCCAGCAGGCAACCGTAACTCCCCCCAATCATAAATGATGGGACACTGTTGTATTCATGCCTGATTTTCTTTACGCAAATGTTTGTGGACACACTGGACAAAGCTGGGGGAAAATGAATCCTTTTTCATAGATGGTGAAAGGCACCTCATTGTGTGACTGGACTGTAAAACCCCATGCGTGCCTACACAGCCCTGGCTTCATGGCTGAGCGGAGTCACAGATAAAACTAACAGAAGTGGAGTGATGGAACAGGCTGATCATCTCATCTGCTCCGCATCACTTCTGCTCACTTTAATCTCAATGTAAATCCAATGCGCTAATGGCATTTTGGACTTGTGCCCTGTTGCTCCATTCTAATTAGCTAACTAATGGGAGAAGCCAGTTTTTTCTCCTCACAATAAAAGCCAAACACATCTATATGGCAATAGTATGCAACATTTGGAACATTCAGATTGGAACGTCAGATCCCTGAAGCCACAGTTTGATTTCTTCTAAATTATTTGATGATTTCTGCTCTCACATTATGCCGCATCTTTCAAACATCTAAACTGGTAAAATCTTTAAATAAGAAAATCTTGCAGTCAGGTACACCAGCGGAATACAGCATTCACACCTGAAAAAACCCACAGAGTGTTGCTGCATTTGTTTTAAAATGGCAATACTGTTGAGAATAATCACAGTAAGGCCTTTTCCCTATATCTTTCAGCCTTGTATAATAGTAGTTATAGTAAATTATAGTAGCGCATTATCCCTTATTCTTTGTCATATTTCTTTTGTGTCTTTCATAATGACATTTTTATGTATAACTGTAGCTTCATGTTACCCAAACTATTCTACATACTAAAGTTTACAGACTGTAAACTGAAGAGGAAAAATGAGGAGAGTCCCTGCTACCAACTCAATCAATTGCGTTCCCAGTAATAAATATAAGAGCTTTTCTCATTAATTATACCTAATTAATTCCTAATTAATTTATATAAACTTAGAAAAATGACCTAGAAAATGACTGGTCTCAGGTCACCCTCTCCAGAGATTTTCTTACCAGTTCTTTTCTGAGCCAGATGAGGGCTTCATCAATATTTCCAAAACCTTTCAAACTTGCTGAGGTCAGACTGTTCTGTTGTATTAAGTCACAGTTTTGGATGTCTCCTTTAGGCCTTACTGCGAGTTCTTGTTCCACAGCCTGACCAGACTCAAAGGACTCTGTTGGTTCAGATGGTCCTTTAGCACTTTGAGCCTCCACTTGCGCTTTCCACTCTAGATAAGAGGGCCTCCTTGTTTCTAGCCTCAGCTTCTCAGCCAAGGCCTTTAAGGTTCTCAAGTGGTCATCTGTGGCAACCTCAAGGTTGTCATAATCTAAGCAGCTGATGTCCTCCACGTTTATCTGCGGTATTGTGTCTGTATCCATGATTTATCAAACAGGCAGCAGTAGTTCAAATAAATAGGAAATCAACTGGAACACGAATGCGGTCGACTTATTGCTTCAGTTGGTCAAAAAGACTGACTTGGCAGCTATGTGCACAAAGCTGACAGCCAAATCAATAGGACTGACAGTTATGTCAATCCATCCTTTCTGTAGCTGCATCGTCTTATGGTCACCGTTTACACAGGAACAAATTACATCTTCTGCTTGAGCAAGAATCCAGCATATCTGCTTGATTGTTTCTTCTGGTCAGAGCATTATTCCATCCCCTTTTCTTGGCCTCAGGTAAAAAGGATGTTTAAAAAATCCTGTGAAGAAAAGATGCACACGTTTCTTATGTAGGTGTATTTTACTTATAAAGGATTAGAGCTATATGACAGTAAAATCAAGAGATATGGGACAAAACCAACATATTTCCCCACTTAAATGGATGAAATACTAGCTTCTTGAATGGCAACTTTACAAACGGGTGCTTTCTGTCTGCACCTCACATCATTGGATCCTCCCAAGCTGGCAGTTGCCATAGCAACTAAAGACAGCCAATGAGTCAGCACTTCAGGGTACATTAAGACATGCTTATAAAGCTTTTAAAAAAGCAATGACATAATGGTAGACAAGCCTGTTATTGACAAATCTCAAGGGAGGCAGAATTTATCCAGTGAAGATATTCACATGGTCTGTTTATCTTGTGTGGAGTCATAACATTGTCACATTAGGCACCTAGCTGTTCTTTTATAAGCTCTGTGTGCTCCGGCCAAGGCAGATTCTTAAATAAATCCTTTTGAATTTATGCCCTGTCTGTTTCACTCACCGCTGAAGGCTATTAAGGGGTGCTGTCATGTTAAATTGTCATACCTTAAGCTTAAAAATTAATTAGACTTTTTTCGCTGAACAGAAAAGGCCCAAATAAACTTGAACTAAAATGCCATTTCTTATTTTTAATGGGTACCAAAAAAAAAACAATACACACATTTTCAGCGCCAATTTTTCAAACTTTTTCTGTCCCTTTGAATCAAACGGGCTTTGTTTCCTGAATGAAACCTCACTTAAAAAAAAAAACTTATAACTTCCTCACAAATAGGAAGGCCAGACTGCTGCAGGAGGACAAGGCAGTTAACTGGGAGAAGAGGGGGTGATGTATCTTTTGTCAGGAAATGGCCAGAAATATTCCCCCATTCAGCCTGATTTCTTAGGAAAAAGTACCTTTAAACCTTTTACTTCCACAAATTATGCACATTTCCCTGGATAGTTATTGAATGCATTGGTGTTTAATCTAAAACGAGCAAGTGTGAGCAAGAATATATGCCATACACATTCTGCATAAATAACAGCTGGGTCTGAGGCGCAGATTATTCACATTTTGAATTAGAGATTGATTTGTTCAGTTTTTAACCACAAAAACTTGTGTTTACAGCATGAGCCACTTGTTGAACAGGTGACATTGGCATCTGATGCTGCTGTAAGAATGTGATGGTAAAAAAGGAAAAGTTCATGACATATTGCAACTGATTATATACTGAAGTCGGTCTACAACTAATCATCTCAGCAGGATGTTCCGTTCAGAATAAAACTGTCCTCATCTTAGAGTCTTTTGTCCCATGTGCAGATTCTATTTCTTAGCTTGCCTGCAAGAAAGTGCTCATTATTCCCTTATTGTTCATCCACTAACGCTCTGTGATGGCTTTTCACTCAATACTGGACCATTTTGGTGAGGATTTGATTGCATTCAGCCAAAAGAGCATAAGGTCAGGTACTGACGTGGGATGATGGATCACAAACACCACTCCAGCTCAGCCTAAAGCTATTAAATGCACACCTCAGTGCCAGAGCCCTAGATTACACCGGAGGAGTGTTTCCATGGAGATGCTCCAAGCTGTGTGTGCACCTTAAAGTAAATGAATGAGCGGATTACTTGGGCTGTCTGGATACGTGTGGACGAATAATACGTGTGGACGAGTAGTTGAACGGAACTTTTTTTGTGTGTGAAAACCTGTGAGTTATCTCCATGGTTACCATCTCGACTGACAGACTGCACAGATACTCAGATACTGTAAAGATCCACTTACCGGCTACTGCTGACCCAGGAGGAATAAGAAAGAAGACAGAGAGATGGGAGTTTCCCAGCCCCTCGCGCGTGCGCGTGCGTGTGTGTGCGTGTGTTCCTGCGCTGCTGGTTTTGAATGAGGAGGTAACGGGAGGAGGAGCGGGCGGCGCTGCGTCACCAGGCGGTTGCCTGGGAAACCGTAAAGAATCTGATCAAACGTTGTGAGCGGTAATGCACACACACACGCACGCACGCACACACACGCACGCACACACACACACACACATATCCAAATATATATATATATATATATATATATATATATATATATATATAAACACATTCAAGTCTGATTTCCTTTTTGTTGCATATTTCATCAGGGTTGCCAAGCCTGAAACAGCATGAAAGAGCTGATGGCAACAGATTTGACCAGTGTGTGTGTGTGTGTGTGTGTGTGAGTGAGTGTGCATGGGGGTGGGTGGGGGGTAGGGTGTTCTTCGTTAAAACTGGACATTTTCAATATAAATGCTTGTTTTCTTTGACTTGTTCAGAAACATGGTGTCAGGATTTCTGGGTGATACTGCACTGACCTCTGGTGGACAAACACATAATCCAAAGCTCTGCAAATCCATTTCTAACAGTTGCAGCAAACATACAACGACCTTTGTCAAAAAGCACATTTTATTCCTTTAATGCAAGAGACGCTAATCATAACATTAACATTTCCTGTCTGTGTAAAGCTCGAACAGTGTTTATCCTGTGTGTGTGTGTGTGTGTGTGTGTGTGTGTTAAATGCAGAGGACAAATTCACTGCTCACAGTATTTTACTTTAAGTTTATATAATTACGTTATAGGTTGGCTTTGGATTTCTCAGCATCACATTGTATAAAATATCTAAATATTCAGCATTTTAACAGCTTCCTTGAACAGATGGGTGCTTCCAAACATCCCATAATATCATCACTAAATAACACTAACACAGGCTTCCTATCTCAAAACTGACATTCAAATGCAAATGGATAAAAGAATAAAGCAGATCACTGACAGCATCGCTGAGAGAGGTCTGCAAAACCAAACACTGCACGTTTAAAGGAAAGCAAGAGGCTGCTGTCAGGTGTGTGAACAGGAGCACTGACATCTTTCCAAAAATAAATAAATGAGAGCAGTTTCAAAGCGACGCACAGTCTCTGGTAATACTCCACAAATAGAGCAGTGAATCTTTTTTGAGTTTTACTTTTGAGGGACCATATTTACGCATAATTTTGACCTGAGAAATGCTCACCATATTCATGCAAATGAGTTTTATTAACCACAGAGCTCTCATAGTCTGAAAGTATTATTATTTTTACAACTAATAATACTATTATTATTATTATTATTATTATTATATACAGTACTGTGTAAAGTTTTAGGCAGGTGTGAAAAAATGCTGTAAACAAAGAATGCTTTCAGAAATATAAATAATGATTGTTTATTTTTATCAATTTACAAAATGCAAAGTGAGCAAACAAAAGAAAAATCTCAATCAAATCAATATTTGATGTGACCCCCCTTTGCCTTCAAACCAGCATCAGTTCTTCTAGGTACACTTGCACAAAGTCAGGGATTGTGTAGGATTATAGTCGGTGTATGATCAACCAATTTTAGCAAACAGGTGCTGATGATCATCAATGTCACACGGAGGTTGAAACACAGTCATGTTTGGAACAACCGACCAGCCGAGTTCCTTCAAAAACTGTGTGCAAGTGTACCTAGAAGAATTGATGCTGTTTTGAAGGCAAAGGGTGGTCACACCAAATATTGATTTGATTTAGATTCTCTTTTGTTCATTCACTGCATTTTGTTGATTGATGAAAATAAAAGATGAACACTTCCATTTCTGAAAGCATTCTTTGTTTACAGCATTTTTTCACACCTGCCTACAACCTTTGCACAGTAGTGTGTATGACATATATATATATATATATATTTTATTATTTTATTTTATTTTATTTTATTTTTAATTTTTTTACCAAATTACAAACTTGACATATATAATAATATATCACCTTTTCTTTCTCTCTCTTGTTTTCGGTTATTTTTCAGGGGGTTGATGTGATGCCGGTGTTGTGGGCGGGACTTCCTGTGCGGGGCGGAGCTGCTCGGTGTTGTGGGCGGGACTTCCTGTGCGGGGCGGAGCTGCTCGGTGTTGTGTTTGAGTAGCGGACTGCAGCTGCACGGACGGTAAGGTGCGTTAAGCTATTCGGGGTTTGCTCTGTAAAGCCGGGGTGTCGCGTGGCGCTGCGGTGTGAGCCGTGTGCGCGGTGTGTGGGCCGCGCGTGTCTCTGTGCGGGAGGTTAAAGGCGGATTTTGACGGACTCGTTTCCCAGTTTCTCAGTAAATCCGCGGAGCGAAGCGCGCACCTGCGCTGCACTGGATGATGTCATCGCTTCCCACCGAAGCCCAGTCTGATCGACGCAGACCGGTGTCCTTAATAACCTGCTTACTGGGTGTCCTTGCGAATGTGATACATGCCCACACGGCAGCACAGCCCCCGCTTTATCTTTTATTATAGGAGAGAGAGAGAGAGAGAGAGAGAGAGAGAGAGAGAGGGAGAGATGGAGAGAGAGGGGGGCATGCACCTGTTAACAGCACTGTGCAAATGCATGGCATGCAACTACCACCTTCAAACATGTGTAGATAGTCATGACCTGCTTCTTGAGTTTGAGGATCCCCAGAGTGTATCCAAGAAAGATCTATTGAATCTCCACAGCCACCTTTGATTTGGGCCTTAAAAGGGACAGGAATATCTTTTTTTAATCAGGAATAGATCCTATCCCAGAACTCCTAGGAGGCAGAAAATTCTGCAAAACATTAAACCGGTCTGTCCAGACGCTGACACAAACACACACACACACACACACACACACTCTCTCTCTTGGGGGCAGTTTAGCAGTTCATCTGACTTAAGATCTTTGGACTGTGGATATAAACTAGAGCTTCCAGAACAAAAGATAACTTGCAAACTTCACACAATAAAGACCCATGGCAAGTTGTTATGTGGTTAAGAACTAGGCCCCATAGTCTCTGGGAGGTCATGAGGTCAAGTCCGGGAGCAGTAATCTAACTTAAGGTAGCCTTGAGCAAAGTAGTGTCCAAAACACTGCTCCCAGGCCCTGGATGTGTGATGCCCACTGCTTCACTTTGGTGGGTGAATGAAATGCAGAGGAAGCGCTTTGTTGCGGTGCAATGTGCGGCGTGCCACACAGTCACTTTCGTTTTCATTTTCACTTTAAAGGGTTTTTTTGTTTTTTTCAGTATTTGAGTGAAGTGATGAAGATAAACCATCATTTGAGGTGCCAAGATGTTCCTGAGAAAGACGAACAGCTGTGTATCATGAATAATTTTGTCTTCTGTAGGTCCCTTCTCACATCATAGTGTAACATGGCAGTGGAGGTAATGAGGAAGACCTGCTTGCTGAGCTGCCTTTTAGCCCTGCTGCTTCCACTCCCTTCACTGCAGAAGGAGCATCGCAAGCTGTTACTGGTGTCCTTTGATGGCTTTCGCTGGGACTATGTAAACAGGGTGCCCATGCCCAACTTCCGTGCACTTATGGAGGAGGGGGTGCAGGTGGAGAAGGTGGAGAATACCTATATCACCAAGACTTTCCCAAACCACTACACTTTAGTGACAGGCTTGCACGCAGAGAGCCACGGAATTGTAGCCAATGAAATGTATGACCCAGTTCTGAATCGCACTTTCTCCATGGAGGGGCCCGAAGTGTATGACTCTCGATGGTGGGAGAAGGCAGTTCCACTGTGGGTAACCTCTCAGAAGGCTGGGCGGAGGAGTGGAGCTGCCATGTGGCCTGGATCAGACGTGGCCATTGGTGGAATTTACCCATCCCATTATTTGCCATATAATGCATCTATGTCCTTCGAGGTTCGAGTAGAGAAGCTTATTAGCTGGTTCTCAGGAACAGAGGCGATCGATTTTGGGGTCCTTTACTGGGAGGAGCCTGATGAAAGTGGTCATAACCTGGGACCAGAGAGCCCACTTATGGATGTGGTTATCGAAGACATTGACGGGAAGTTGGGCTTTCTCAGAGAGAAGCTCACGAGAGCTGGTCTTTATGACAAAATTAACCTTATTGTCACGAGTGACCACGGGATGACTCAGTTATCACACGACAAGGTCGTTGAGCTGGACGCCTACGTCAGTCGAGATCTCTATACATTAATAGACAAAAGCCCAGTGGTGTCCATTCTACCTAAAGAAGGTAAGTTTTAGAAAAGGTGCATATCACTCACTGCATATCTGTGCAAAAATAAGCAAAATTGGTTAGACAGCTATGTTTTAATCATGAAAATAACTTTTGTAAAAAGTGCCAGTGTTTGGTGTAAAACAAGTTATTTGTATTTTGTCAGCACATTTGGCAGTGTACACATTTCTTTTAGATTTTTCCAAACATTTTATAATAATTTAATTCCTTTTATTAATCGTAACGATTTAAGAAATGTTTTAAAGTTATTTTCTGAATACCTATTTAAAAACAAAAGAAATTCACATCTATGTTGGTGCTTCTTTTTTTGATAGTTTTTATGTCTCTTTTCCCCGTTTCTCAGGTAAATTTGATGAGGTTTATAATTCCTTGGAGAATGCAAATCCCAACATGGTTGTGTACAAAAAAGAAGACATTCCTGATTACTTCCACTACAAACACAACGTCAGGATAATGCCAATTATCATAGAGGCCAAAGAGGGATGGACAATCGTGCAGAACAGAACCGGATCCTTTATGCGTGAGTACCAGTAGACAAAAAACGAGCACCTCCAACCAGCAACTTTATAAGAGAAGGAAAAATGATTTATTTATATTGTAAAGTATTTTTATGCCATATTTTTTTTTTTAGCATTTCTTTCAGTTCATTCATTGCGAAAGTTTAACACAATGAAAAGGGGAGATGCAGGAGCTGGTGATTTATACAGATTTGGAGGCATTTAGGTGCTTTACTTGGTTTGTCCTTTCTCGTAAACACATAAGTGACCCGTGAACTGTCCCAGAGCAATTTGTCGTTTGTATTATTGCGTATCATTCTCATTCTTTGCCTTTTTTGTTTTACAGTGGGCAACCACGGCTATGATAACCACCTACGCAGCATGCATCCTGTGTTTGTTGCCCGCGGACCATCATTTCGCACCGGATACACCAAAGTTGCCATGCGCGCTGTTGACCTCTACCCTCTCATGTGTAGCATTCTAGGCGTTCATCCACTGCCCAACAATGGTTCTTTGGCGAGTGTGCGGGATCTCCTAGTAGAAATGCCCACACCCAGACCAACGCTTTCTTCTGTACCCATGGAGCCCTCCTACACCTGGGTCGTGGGGTCGCTCCTGGGTGCGGCACTGGTGGTCGGCTTCCTCATGACAATTGTGAGGCAGGTGACACAGAGGCAGCTGCCCCCTTTGCCTGTTACCAACAGGGAGATGTCCCAGCCCTTACTGCAGGAAGAATTACTCCTGAAGATGAAGATACTGCATTTCTGATTGTTACTTTATCCTGATATGTCAAAGGTGTTGCTTGCAGTAACACGCCTTTAAAAGTCTCTAGTTTGAGGCTCTTAAAGCATGTAGCACTGATCCTCTCTCTGGTGCTTCATAACCTTTCACACTTTCTATTAACTCCATTAGGCCCGCTGTATAAACTTTAATCTACAGTCAAGGTTGCTTTAATTCACTCAAACGGGCCGACTGCCAAATCAAACCATTACCGATGGTTTCGCGCCAAGGCAAAATAATTAAGAGCAATATGTGGGGAGAAGTTACAGACAATACAGAACAATCGTCAGAATTATAGCTGATCATTCCCATGGTGCCGTTCGGTGGTAAAAATGATTATTTCTAAACTTCTACAAAAAAATTGTGCCCTATTTATTTCTAAAAGGGGGAAAAATACAAGGTACTAACCTTAACTATTTTAGGTTTAGTTTGTAGTTTTGTAATTTTCCTTTTTCTCAGTGTTTGTCTAGTTTATACTTGCATTACTGAATGTTTAACAAAATGTCAATTCTTAGTTTTTGGATTTAAACTGGGGGGGGGGGCATTGGTATCTTTCTTAATTCTTTGCATTTTATACTGTGTTTTATTGAGATTTCCTTCTATAAGTGGTGAAGTGCAATGGCTAAATACTTTTGTTTGTAATGCTGGCAGAATGTTTTTTATTTACAAGAAATAGGTAGTTACTAAAATGCCTCAGTGTTGCACTAAGATTATTGTAAGCTAACCAGGTTGGTAGAAATGAAAGTATTCAGGAACAAAGTGGTTTTATTTTGCACAGTATTTTCCCCATGCTTTTAACCTAAAAAAAAAAAAAAAAAAAAAGGCTACGTGCCAAAATCCTTAAACTACTAATCTGGGAAACTCTCTGGTTTATAAATTAATGTCACAACACACCTTTGTTGATTTTCTAATTTCAGAATTTCAAAATGAGAATTTTACATGAGGCCTGAGCTGGGCAGAACCACTGTGATTTACCTTCTACAAGTGCAAAAATACAAACAAAAAAAATATATAGATATAACTTTAAAAACCTTTATGTAGTTGTAGCTGGTATATAGTTAGTTTATGTACAAGTTGCCTGCAATGTTACATTTTTATGGTGTGGCTAAAGTGGAGAGAAGAGAGAAGAAAAAACAAAATTCAGTGAATGCCATATTTGCCCTTCTTAATTTATTATATTGTAGTGTTAACCTGTGACTTTAAATGATTTAACTGTTGTCATGTTCTAAATTTCCATTAAAGACTGGTATAAGGTGCACATTACTGCTTTGTCCAGTGCTTCCTATCAGGGAGCATGCAATTAAGAATCAGCAAGCCTTCCAGGTTATTGCAGTACACATACAAATTCCTCAAAACAAACTTCACTGGCAAACATTCTTTAATAGTTGCAAAAATACAAGGAATGGGGGGGAAAAAAAAAAAAAAAAAAAAAATTTGTGCCCTACAATCTAAAGTATTTCATGCATACAAATAGAATGGCAATTCATAAAGAGGGCTTGTGAAGTGACTAAAATAAGGCTTTCTAGCAAAATACTAATGCAGGCCTACAGCTGAGAAGAGCAAAGTCATGAAGGCATGCATCTGACCACCAGCAGGGTTTGCACAATGTCAAGAGGCGACTTCATTACTTTTAGTTTTTTTTTTTTCTTTAAATGGCATCGATATCAATGTCATCCTCTTCTTTTTCAGACTTCTCTGGCTTTGTTGTTGCCATCTTCAGTTCACGGGCAGAGGAGGAATAAACCACCTAGACAGAACACGTGCCAGGGAAAACACTTCAGAATTACTCCAAAACAAGATGTCACATGAATGCTAATTAACCATATAGAAAGAGTTGCTTTTTTTTTTTACTACAGGTATTCCTTCAGGGAAAAAATAAATAAACAATTCAAATCCACTTTCCACAACCACAGAAAGATTAACACCACATGATTAAAATAGCCAAAAACCATAACTAAGTTTAAGATGGGACTAAATTACACTTCAGCAATTTGGGGAAATGCCTCTCAGTCTAGTCTTAAATTTAATCCAGATCTGAGAAATGAGCTCCTTGTTTCACAAGGCCAGTTATTACCTCCACGTTGTCTTCATCTTCTTCATCCTCTTCCTCACTGCCCTCACTCTCCTCCTCAGCCTCCTTCAGCCATTTAACGAAGGGCTCAGCCTTAGCATGGATCTCTTTGGCAAGTTCTTTAGAGACATATTTCTTAGAGACCTGGAACAGACATGACAGTGGCTTAGGTGTGGCACAAAAACAAACAAAAAAAAAACCACTATCTCCATTTCCATCCATCCATTTTCTGCCGCTTGTCCCAAACGGGGTCGCGTTGGTGTCCAACCCAGCGCGCACAGGGCGAGGACGGGGGACGCACCCTGGACAGGTCGCCAGCCCATCGCATTATCCTTTAATATGCCAAGAATTGCTTCACATTTCGTTGCATTTTTTTTTTTTTTTTTAGAAAAGATATACAAGGGTTTGTCAAGGGGTGTGAGAATGTGCGTTTCTCTCACCTTCTCAGCCCACGCAAGTATGACCTCCTCCTCCAGCAGGTCAGAGTCATACAAGTCTTTGAGAATTATAGACACACGGGGTAAAAGCTGACTCTGGTGGAGTTTCACCAAGCACTCAAAACCACCCAAGAGGTACTTTTGAGCCTTTTTATCATTGTGGCAAAACTAAGGACAAAAACAATTTTAGTTGGACACCATTTAAAATGACTACAAAGGCAAAACTTCAATAAATAAAATTCAAAGCTAACTTTTAGTTCAGCATTAAGTATTTAAGGAGTAAATCACACTCATGCATGCTCTCTGCCCAACTATAAATAAATAACAGAATTGTGCCATGTCTGGGTAAACACATGTCTCCTGGGAGTCAGACAACATCGGTTGCCTCTGAATAAAGCAAAAAGATACAGCCAACGTGGATCACACTTACTCGGAGGAAGTGACGTTTGTACTTCTTAATCTGCTCACGAATGTTCTCATCAAAAAGCAGCTCACTCAGGATCAGTGGGCCCATAGCCCTCACCTCCAGCCGCTCTGCTTCAGCCAGGATGTCCTTATCAGCTGAATCAATCACTCCCTCCTCCTTTTTTTGCTATAGGGAAAGGGTGATACTTTTAATTTATTCAACTGACACCAATATGGAGTGTATGCGATTTGTGTGACGAACTCAGTGACTGAATGAGAATTTCTCTTCAGAGAAACTCAGAATGAACCAGCTAAAAGCAAAAATGTAGTTTATGTTGCAAAATATACCTTTACAAAGTTGTAGAACAAGTTGACCCTCTCCTCCAAAGTTCTCTCAATGTCCTCACTCAACGTAAGGCCCTTAGCATGCTCACTGATCTCCTCCATCCTGCGTCGCTGAGCCTCCTCTGTGGTCTCTTCTGCCCAGTCTTCATCATCATCATCCCTATCCTGCCCAAGCAGTTATCCAACAAATGTTTACAAATTATTAGTCAAGTTGACTTTTTACTCAAAACATGGGACATCAGCTTAACTGTAGAAAATTTAAGCTTTTGATAACAGCTGCTACCCTGAAACAGCATTTTGCCAGAACCTCAGAACCCATGTTAATACATGCATGCATTCTAGGAAACAGGAAATTCTTAGCATGCATGCTAACTGCAACTTCATTTCAAAGAGAAAGAAAACACACTTCTTGAACTTTTCTCCCAAATAAACTGAAAATACAATTTAAAAAAGCACCCAAACAAATTATTTCCTTCTTAGTCATCACTTGCACAGAAGCATATATTCACATAAAGAGTGACCTGCCTAGAAATATCAGAAAGAAACACCATCTAATAAGGAAAAAAACTGCCTAGTGGACTTAAAGCCAGCTTTATAGTCAAGGACCATTCCATGTTTGCCTTTTAATATTTATTTAGGAAAAACATTTACATAAATAAAGAGCAGTATAATTTTCTTGCATTACAGACTTAACTCATCAACTTAACTGTATTGTGCATGATATTCAACATGTAAACTGTTGAGCGAGACAGAACTCTATAGAACATAAGGAGTCCAAGTGCCCCCCTTTAAAAATGCTGTAAGTCAGAGAGGTCGTGCTTACCACAGCATCAGGAGCATCTATATCATTGTTTTCAGCTTCTCCACCATTTGAGCCATTCTCTTTGTCTTTCTTACGATTTTTTTTCTCTTTTTCCTTCTTGACAGACCCACTGTCATTCTCTGTTTTAAGACAGCAAGCACAGAGGAGGGGAAATAAATAAATAAGCATGTAAAGTATACCTTTTTGTTAGTGTCATAGGTCAAAGCTGAAATTCTTTATATAAAAAAAAAAAAAAAAAAAAAAAAAAAAAAAAAAAAAAAAAAAAAACTGGCTTATGTGGTAATTTTTCATAGCCTGCAAAATTGGGGGGGGGGGAGAAAAATAAAACAACAACACTACTTCAACTAGACAAAGTAATTCTGGTTAGAAACCAAATGTATAAATGTTCTTTGTTCCTGCAATGCAATTCAAGCCAGAAAGCTGTACTAAAGACTTATCACTAAAAAGACAGAGTGTGAAAGGCCATGGGAAAAATGCCAATGACTTTAGACACCACTGCAGTATTTCACCAAAGCAGGTCACTCCAAAAAAACACTGAGTCATACCAACTGCTCCAGTGTTACATATGGCAGGAAGGCTCTGAAGACATTTTCATCAGGACCAGCAGAGATCTCATGAAACCCTACAGAGAAACACTACGGCCTCATATCCTTCAATAAGCAAATGACGTTTGCTTTCCCACCCACACTTGCTGTAAAACCATTTTGCACATTTTTTTACTACAAAAACCAGTGCTTTAACATGAGCTTCTACCATCAGTGCTCAGCACTGACTAATACCTGGAACCCTCTGCAAAACAAAAACTCAAACGAAACCAAAAGGAAACAAACTTACCAGGTGGGTTTTTGAGAATGAAGGTGCACAGTTTGTGTCTGGTGTCCAGCATGCCTCTGTACCCACAGGCCTTGCAGGAGTTTCCTATGGTCTGCTTTTTTGGATTTATGTGCTGTAGAAATTTACAGAAATTAGTTATAACCTCGTTAGGAACCTACTATATGATGTCTCAAGCTACTAGCCAGGCATGTTTGTAAAGCTTTAGCCCAAAAAGAAGCCATCATAAAAATGTTTAACATTTGGAGAAACTTTGCAACCCTTTCTGAGAAAAATGTTTTCCAAGCCCTAAGACTAAACAGAATATAGGGATCATTCAAAATCACAGCACAGGCTAATCCTGAATAGGACTGCGGGAGTCAGTACATAACAAACGCCGCAGAAGCATAGCTAAGCAGAAAACAAGCTAACAGAGACAATGCAAGACCTGGACTGCTGCACTGCAAAACCAAGGGGTTTGTCCCCCTCAAAAACCCACACCCCCCCAGAAACTGCTTTCAATCAAAAATTACCCATTGCAGAAACACTCAGATGATAGCTTTCCCGTCTATCCCTGTGACCCCTATTGACAGACTGATTTCTTTTTAATTAAAGCCAGGAACTGTAACATTGCCCACAGAACCCAGTGATAGTTTAGATGTTACATCAGCTCTACTGAACATTCATTTCATTCAGCAGAAAAACACCTTTGAGGGGGGAAAAGGTGATCTTACAGGAACCTGCACACTCAGCAACACATTCAGAACTATAGCCAGCACAGAGGGTAACAAGTTCACCCATTCAAACTTCACAGTTTGAAATTTTAGCTTTCAAAAAGGCTCATCACCGAAAGCTTTGTTTTTCACAAGTCAATGAGGAGGTTGCGTTGAATGGAATTCAGTGGGCAATTCAGCGTTATATTGTGAAAAAGAATCATGCCACTGGGTGGAGTTTAAAATCAGTCATTTAGAAAGCGCAAAAGGGTCATTCAGGGCATAATTACCAAATCAGTTTCTGGATTGTCACACTCAGGACACAGCACAAACTTGCGAATGAATCCATCCAGCATATCTTGCAGTTTGTTTGCCTCATGAGATCCATTGACAATGTAGCGGTCATTTTTGGCATCAAACTGGGTCTGGGCTCCCAACTCGCAACCAAAGAACTTTGTGGGATCTAGGGGAAAGAAAGTAATGAGGGGAGAAGAAAAAGAAAAAAAGTTATGATTAACATTTTTCTAGTTGGCATAAGGAGAAATATAAGTATTCACACTTTACTCACAAGTTGGAGGTCTATTCAGTGCCTTGGCAACATCAACCATGTTGACTATGACGGTCTTGATTCCATTTCCTTTGCCTTCCACCTAGCAGAGGGGATAGATAGATAAATAAACAGGTGACCAAAAATGGCTTTCAAAAGTCTCCCCCCCATGTGTACATTAACAGAAATGCAACAAATCCCAAAAGAGTATGCCATACTAACCTTGGCAATCAGACGGGGCATCTTATAGCGGTAGAACTGGTCTGAAACGCTGCGGTTGACGTTGACAGACATTTTAGCTTGCTGTAGGCTTTATCAGCAAGATGAAAAGATCTTGACCTGGCAATTTTTGGTATCTTCTGTCTCAAAAGGAGGGGAGGACATAAACGTTTGCAAGAGGACTGTATCTCTGACATGAAAAAAGTAGGGCCACTCAGGCTCTAAACTGCAGACTCGTAGGCTAAGTTCCCCACACACAGGTTTCAAAAGCTGTCCAACGGCTCTGCAAAACAAACAAACAAAAAAAAAGGGCACAGATGAGTGAAAATAGGCAATTCAAGTAGCTCAGCATCCATCAGACGCTTCCGTTGCCAACTTCTGAAGATCAGACTTTGAACACAGTGCGGTTCCCACCCAAATGACAAGAAAGCTCTCTTTATCTTTAAGGAACAGCTGCTCACGCCTAACCAATTGGACAGGAACTCAGAAAAATGACAGAATTACACTGCACACAATGATGAACGAGAAGTGAACAGTGGTTCTACACGAGTTACAGCGACAGAACCACTTGTCTGACAGCTTACCTGCGATCAGCACTGCACATGTGCTGAAAAACATGAACAACTGTTAAGTGTTGCCCTGGCAGGAGGGACACATGAAGTTTAACGGAGTGAGAGTGAGCGTGCTGCAGAATGCGTCACTCTCCCGGCGGTGTGGCAGCAGTTAGGAGGAGGGGGCCGCCATTTTAAACCTCACTTCAGTTTTTCACAGGGGATGTACGCACACACCAGCAACAAAATCATGTGGTAGAGACGAAAAAAAAAAAATCCTACCTTTCCCATCCGCAGCTCCTGACGTCCAGGTACTCGCCGTTTGGATAAAACAAAGACATAAACACACCGCTAGTCTCCCTGAGATGCAGCGAAGTGTCCTGTGGATGAGCAGATGTGGCTGCAGCACCGGGCGCCCGACACTTACACCTGGTGTAGCGGAGGGTTAGAGTCCCGAAGAGAAAACCCGAGACGCCCTCAAAACCGGGGAATCTGAAACGAAACCAAAGTGGCGCAACACAACATAAACGACGGGCGTTAGCTTACTTCACAGGATGCTACCTCGGGTTCCCTCATGGTCCTGTTAACCCCCTGCACCCTTTAAAGTCCATTTTCCCCTCACTGACGAACGTGTTGAGGTGCATTTGGTAAAAATATATAGTGATATCCAAGGACCAGGACTGGTAAAGGCTAATTGCAGTTAACCGTTAGCTCACACTTCGCAACAACACTAACATATGGAACAGCTTCGTAGCTTAAAGCTAACGCTGAACTAGCTCGCTTAGCCAAGCTATGCGCTAGAAACACGTTCAGTTTGTCTAATAAAATATATGAAATAATAGTAATAAAGAAAATGATGATTGTTTTGATTATGTGTGTAGAAAGAAGTCGTTTTTGATACACACCTCTAGAACATTCGTCCAGGCAGCGCGTGCAACACCACTACACGTTCCTATGGCAGCGTGACCGGGAACCTTAAACTGCCACTCCGCTTTCCCCGCCCACTCCTCATGACCCCGCCCGCCGACCCCATCATGACCCCGCCTACTCTCACATGTCCCCGCCCATCGCCATTGGTGCGTTTTTCTGACATTCATTCTACCTTCAAGTCTGACAGAGGCGAATTCAGAGTCAGTATTGGTGATTCTTTTTTCTTGACGCTTTTCGCCAAATATCACCTGAGTAGCAACATTTGTTTTGTTTCAGAACCAGTCAATGTGATGAAATGATCTGTTAATTGGTTCTTTCTGTGTGTACAAAGTTCATTCCTAATAACTTATTATTAAATGATGTCTTACATGTATTGTGCCATAACAGTGTAAAGTGTAGTTAATTACACAATGTGCACAAATATTAGGCAAGTGGGTATTTTGAGGATTAATTTGAATATGGAACAAATACAGTGCTATCAGTCAATCCAAAATGTTAATAACCCTGAATCCTGAGTGTTTTACAAAGGAAATATGTATGCACAATTATTAGGCAACTGTTAGTGTGCAGAATTTCTCTATCTGTTGATGATCATCTTTTTGTGCAGCAGCAACAACAGTCCGACGTCGGAAGATTGTGGGTTCAAACCCATTACCAGTAGGTTGCCCTGAGGTACCCTTGAGCAAGGTACCGTCACCGTCACTGCTCCCCGGTCACTTTCATAGCTGCCCCCTGCTGCACGGTGTGTGCATGCAAAAATGCAAAAAAGTCCAATTTTGTTGTGGTTCACTGTGTGCTGTGCTGTGTGTAATCACAATGACAAGAATAGTCACTTTCACCTCAGAAAGGTGGAGCGTTTTCCTTCACCGAAAATCTCCCGTTTAAGAAGGTCCACAAGTTCTCAATAGGTCAGGTCGGGAATTTCATGTCAATATTCAAATCTTTAAAGTCACAAAGTGGGGAGCTTTGATGAATGGGATGGAGCATTGTCCTGCATAAAAATCATGGGCTTCTTAAAAGATGCAGACTTTTTCCAAAAAAGTTTAACTAGCTCATCTTTATAGTACCAAACCGTACCAGTACCCCACCTCCACCTTGCTGGCATTTGAGTGGAAGCGGAGCTCTGTGCCCGTTACTGATCCAGCCACGGGTCCATCCATCTGGTCCGTCAAGAGTAACTCTCATCTCATCTCCATAAAACCTTTCAAGAATATCTCAAGTCTTGAGATATTTCTTATGTGTCTTGTTCAGTGGTGGTGGGGTTTCAGCCTCCCTTACCTTGGCTGTGTCTCTGAGCACTGAACACCTTGTACTTCTGGACAATCCAGGTAGGTTCAGTTCTGGAATATGACAGCAATGGAGGATCATGGGTCGCTGGTAGCTTCATGTTCGATTCGTCTCACATCTCTGGCAGTTAATTTGCAAAGTTAATTTTTTTTTCTCAACACCTTTCATGCCACCCTGTTGACTATTTGCAACAAACCGTATGAAGGTTCTGTGATCACTCCCCAATATCTTGCATCCCTCTGAAAGATTTTTTCTTCATTGGCCCATTTTGTCTGAGGAAAAGAAGCTGTCTAATAATTATGCACAACTTGATATAGGGTGTTGATGTCCTTAGGCCACACCCTCCCTCATTATAACAAATACACACCATCCAATTTGCTTAAATCCATTTAGCATTCCAGTTTATACAGCTTGGAGTTGAAATATATGCATAACAATGATAATATGGTCAAATTACTCACTTGCCTAATAATTGTGCACACAGTGTATATTTTATTCTGAACACAGCATCAGTATTTCAGGTTATTTTGGAAACAAATGCAGCAACCAAAATTTGAGTGAAAAAGCATTATGTGTATATTTCATCCCTGCATATAAGATATGAACTAGTAAAAAAAGCAAGTCAAAAAAATGATTTCACTTTTACATTTCCAGGTGCATATTCTTAGGCTCTGGGAGATTTTGCTGCATGTTGTAGCCTTTTAAAATCCATAACAACCCTGCAAATCATGGCTGATGACTCTAACCGACGGCCTTTTCTGATGCATTAGTGGTGGGAAGCTTCTGAATGGGGCCCTATTTCAGATCAGCTCCCCTTTCAGAGCACATTCCACGTTTTGTAATAACACAAATACCCATCTGCCAAGGACAGAGGATGGCACACAGAGTGAAAGCTCTGGATGTGTTTTCATCCTGCTGCAGAACAAAGGCTTCCTGCCAAAGCCACAGCGGCCAGAGAGGGAGGAATGCTCGGAACAAACAGGCAGGATGGACCCTCAGGATTACCTGTGGAATTACAAGGGGTGAAAGAGCTTACTGTTAATGGGCCAGTGGGTGGCACAATAGACAACAGCACTGAAATAAAACCCAAAACATTTGGCAGCCAGCTTGGGTAGTAAGGCAAGCTCATTATAATGTGTTATTTTAAGGGACATTGTACTGATTTTTCAAAATGTAATTGAAATTAAGATTTTTCTAAAAGTCATTCAGAGAGGTTGATTGTGAATTTCTCGTTTTTAGAGAACAGCTGTGGGATAGGAACCAGACTACCTTTTAATACCTCTAAAGGTACATCACAGAAAAAGATGACATAACATGGTTGTAAGTTTGGGGCAGCGGTGGCCTAGTGGTCCGGGAGTTGCCCCCCCGCATCGGAAGATTGTGGGTTCGATTCCCTCACAAGTAGGTTGCCCTGAGGTACCCTTGAGCAAGGTACTGTCCCCGCCACTGCTCCCTGGGCGCTTTCAATAGCTGCCCACTGCTGCACGGTGTTTGAGTGCATGGGTTTAATGCAGAGGTTCAATTTTGTTGTGGTTCACGTGTGCTGTGCTATGACCTCGCAATGACAAGGGTTTTCACTTTCCCTTTCACTTTTCACTTTCACTTAAATGTGCTGCATGATGCCTGAACCCCCCTCACCCCCCATTCTTTCAAGCAGAAGATGTGCAATCAGAGGACTGTTCTCAAATACAATTCATTTTCATTGCTTGAATTTTTAAAGGTTGGTGACACTTTAACTGTCCAAGTGAATTTGTTGTTTGAAAAAAAAACTTGAGTTATACATCATGGTAAACTCATGGTGAGGAGGGCTACACAAGCTTCTTGATAAAAAATATTTATTGTAAGTATTTCATCCTTTTAATTTTTAGCAAATTTACACAAATCTCCAAAAACTTGTTCCTGCTACTTCCTTGTGGAGTAATGTGCATAGATTAAGAAGGGATTAATGGAATCAGTTTTAAGAGTAAGAAAACTAAAAACTAGGAAAAAAATGAAGTTTGCATTTAATTATACATTTATTATTAGTTCTTAGTAACAAGTAGTTCTAGAAACATAATTTAAAAAATATGATAAGTTCTAAATAAATTTTGTGTGCATGTGTGTTTGTGGAGTAAGTGAAAGTGACTATTCTTGTCATTGTGAAACACAGCACAACACATAGTGAACCACAAGAAAGTTACACCTCTGCTATTAACCCACACACAAACATGTGCAGCAGGGGGCATCTATTGAAAGCGCCCGGGGAGCAATGACGGGGGCCGGTACCTTCCTCAAGGGAACTTCTGTGCATCCTATTGGTCTGGGATTTGAATTCAGGACCTTTGGATCCTGGAGCCAACTCCCTAACCACTAGGCCCCGTTAAGGGACAATGCCCCTTTTTAGGGAAAGCAACCACCCCTCCGAACATTTTTCACTGCTCTTACATAAGCTTTAACACATTTAGTCTAGACAGAGGACTGAAATATCTTGAGAACAACATTTTGAAACAATGGTGGGAGAAAAAGCTAATATAATTTTTTTGTACTATTTTTTTTCTTACATTTTTTCACTTAATTTTTTAAAAAGTATTTATTCATTCATTCATTCATTCATTCATTTTTCATTCATTTATTTATTTATTATTATTTATTATGTTTCTAATTAGCACTGACATTGCTTTAGTTTCCAAAAAATTCTTATAGCTATCAAAAGATTATCAAAGCACGTCACTAGGTTTCCTTAAAGTGAACAACATTGGAAAGGAGCTATGAAGGTAATAAAACTACACTTAGGAGACAGAAACTGAAAAACTAAATCCACATTGTAGAGAGAAGAACCTTTTTATAAAGAAGAACCTTATTAATGTCTCACTACAGTTCTTTCACTGTGGATGGCTTGGGGGGAATGTTGGCTGGAGTCTAACTTAAAGTCCTTTAGAGGGCAGCACACACTCTTAAAAAAGATGCCACAAAGAGTTCCTTAGTACAGTGATGCCTTCCAAGAACAGTTGTGAGTGTGAAGAGCCTTTTAATACTATAAAGACACTTCACCAGTTTTGGGCTCCCCCTACAGCCTCTCACTTCTGTGAAGGTTCTACAAACATTAAAAAAGATTATTTTTGCTCATCTATATTTACTCATCTATATTTGCTCATCTCACTGGCAAACCATTATTTGAAAGAACATTAAGTTCTTTTATGGTATCACATCAAGAAAGCCTCCTGGCTCCTTAATTATGAAGGGCATAGCATGAAAAATAGGTTCAGAAGAAGAATAAAACAGGCTTTATATCCATGTTCATGTCTTTCTCCTTAGGGCCTTCAACTCAATTTTCTGTAATGCTTCTTTGTGACAACGTCCATTATTAAAGCAATATACAAATACTTTTGAATGGAAATGTAACAGGAAATGTAAAGTTTTGTCATTTTATTGGTTATCATTGCACAGTTGCTTTTGGCATGTAAGGAAATATAAATAAAACTGCCACACTTCCCTTCATTGAATCATATTTCCTATGAATTCTCAAGGGTCTCTGGCATGATCCATGTGTTAGCTGGTGATGCAGCAGCCATCCACAAACAGGATGCTCAAGAAAACAATATTTAATCCTCTCTGCAGCTACTATTCAATACTATTACTCAACATAAGTCATGTCGGCACAGTAAGCTGACTAATAAAATTGGTGGGGAGGGTTCTCCTCTAAGCGTATCATGCCTTGAACAGTGTCTGTCTAGTCTCCAAACTTTGGTCTAGAAAAGACACAAGGTGAATAACACAATAATGTAAATAAAGTGACCAGACCAAGTTGTTTGTGCTCTGGTTAGAGTAAAAACAAGGAAGAGAAAGAAAAGATAATGAATAGAAAAAATCTAAGGTATAAACTCCTTCCCTTCACTCTGTGTTTGAATTTTCACAATACAGGTTTTGGACTAAATGTCAAGTTAGTATTATATTTCACCTGCTTAATATGCTGAGTCTGTGTGAGGAATTGGCAAGCATTGTCTGGGACTCATGTCTAAAATTTCCAAAGAAATTGTGAGAAAGTGGAAGTGGAGGAAAACTGTATAGTGTGAACTCAAATGAAACCTAACCAAAGTTGCAGAAGTGGTAGTAAAGATGTGAGGATGTCACGCATATCTCAGAGGGAAAAGTCCCACTGCTTATAGCATAGTGCTGGAAAGACAATGCATACAGAAAGCTTTCAGGCCTTTTCTTGTGTACCATTTCAGTATGTATGCTATCATAAATGCAAAGATACATAAACTTTAAAACAGTTGTTTATTTTTTGAAATATATAACACAGAACAACACAATCATGCATATTACACATTTAGTATTAAATGAGGTCACGTGATGCTCAGGACAAAAGATGTGACTTAACACATGACAGTGTGACCAGATAGTAAATAAGCCCTCATACACTGGGTTTCTCCTCTCCCATAACAGTGACAAGAAAAAGGGTTATGAGAGGCTCATGAACTATAAGCAAGGCTTTTAGAGGCTTTGTGACTCATACAGAAGAAACGGAGCCACACATTGACCATACAGTGGACTGTGACAATCATTGTACCATAAGTAAAATTAGATTATCTGTAAACTGATGACAGAGAGAAAAGGGAATCTGAAATCTGAGACAGTGCCACTGGGAACAAAGAGATGTCTTACACTCACGCACAATGCAATACACATTGCTCATAAAACAAGTCATGCTGCCTTATGGTCCAAGTGTGAATACATGATGCAAGGATGCAAATGTGTGCCTTTTACAGACTGTAGTTTATATCATTTTATCCAGACTTTATGAGAAGCACTGAGTGTTAAAAGGTGAACTGTTTTTGATCAACAGTGAAGATGAATTTAATAGGCACCCATTTCAAATGTACATATTTAAAGGATGTAATGTTATTTTGTTCATTATTATTTTATCAGTGACACAGGAAGGTGCTATGAGTTGCCATCATTGCACCGTGTTGCACCATGGGTACAAGGTACATGGTGGGAGGCTACTTGCATCATATCTATAGTGATGCTACACTTTCACAGCTAGAAGCAGATCATTCAAATTGATTTAAAAATGGGTTGATTTAAAAACCTGTGTTGGTTAAAATAGTTTTAGGGTGCTGGAGAACTAGCCTACAATTTAAACAATGCATGACATCTTCTTCTTCTTGATCAAAAACAGTTCACCTTTTAACACTCAGTGCTTCTCATAAAGTCTCACTTTAGCTTCTTATTATAAGCTGGAAGTTAAAAAACTTGCAACACACATAAGCATTCTTTTTTTTTACAATGGGTCCAAGAAAAAAATAATAATTAAAAAGTTCACAAATTGTGGATCACAAAAGCATATTGATGCAAAATGAATAAATAAAACATTCACAAATATTCAACATAGCAACTGCAGATATTAGACAGATGTGCTGCTTGAAAAAATAAAATAAATTCTTAGAGGCAATCTCAACCGAACATGCTAGAAAAGCTCCTCTACTGAAACATCAACGTATCTGGGCTCAGCTAAAGCTGGGCCATGATTACATAAAGAAGCCTTAATCTTTTTGATTTGAATGAGTGCTTTTTGGACAAAAGAAATGCATGTCTGAGGAAGCTGAACTTTGAGTATGTGCTAGAAAATAATCACCACAGTAAAGTGTGGTGGCAGCATCTATATGTTATGGAATAGTTTATCATGAGGAGGCACTGGTGCACTTTAAAATATAGAATGAAATCCAGGAGGTGTTGCATATCAGGTTATCATGGAAAAGAATCAGCAAATGTTTAACAGAGCTCAGGCGTTGTCAAGGGGATGGACTTTGAGTCAAAGCACATTGCCATGGAATCAATGGTGCAGTTCCAGAAGAAATAGATCAAGGTTCTGGAAAAGCCTTGTGAATTCCCAGACTTCCATCAACTCAGAGATTCCATCAGTTATTTATGGGGACACCTGAAAATCAAAGTCCAGCAAAGAGATCCCAGAAACCTAGCTGTGTGTAAAAGTCTGTCGATAAGAATGAGTTAAAATATGTCTTTCTGACAGCAGAAATTTGGTACTCATATATGTTAAAAGACCTAAAACTGTAAGCGCCACTAAGGGCTAAACAACATATGCATATTAATGTATATACTAACATCATAATAAAAAGCACACACACTCGTTACTGTATTTACTTGTTTTATATTTTTTGATTTGATTTTGTTTTAAGGCTTCAAGGCATTTGTTCTTGTTTAAAACAGATATTATTTACAGCTGGATGACATCAAAGAAGCATTTTAAGAAGCTGTACAAAGATTTTTGTTCTTTTTTCAAAGGCACTCTGCATGCTACTGTTTGGCACGAACAAACACAACATCTATGAACTGTAGTTTATACAAAGGTTGATTGATTGATTGATAGATTGAGTGATAAAGTAGATCAAACAAATAGTTTTCCTCCTTTTCTGGAAGTGTTACAAGCTTCCAGGTCTCTCCAGTTTATACCTTATTTTTCTTTTTTTTAAACTGGACTGCATGCATCAATTGAACGGCAACCAGTATTACACGGGAGCGTTCCCTTCAAATGAAAGGAGGGTCGTATGCAAAAACAGGAATAGAAACTTAATGAGATGCTCCTGGGCACTCGGCAGAAAAAAGGAGGAGCAGGCTCAGATTCCATTATGTTGTTCTTACTCTGATGGTAACACTCTTTTATCATGCGCTTTTCTGCACAGGAGACACTTGTCTTCAGCTGCAAGATCGAACAGACTTGGCGTTCACTGGGGAAAAAAATTATATTATAACATTATATGTTAACCATTTGCAAAGGGTACAACATAAAGCTTTAAATTAAGTACTGATTTGTCCAGTAGGTAATCCTTCATGTAAAGTTGAGCAGAACATCTAGGTAAAAATACTGTATATATATATATATATATATATATATATATATATATATACAGTATTTAGGCAGATGTGGAAAAAATGCTGTAAACAAAGAATACTTTCAGAAATATAAATAATGATTGTTTATTTTTATCAATTTACAAAATGCAAAGTGAGCGAACAAAGGAAAAATCTCAATCAAATCAGTATTTGGTGTTACTACCTTTTGCCTTCAAACCAGCATCAGTTCTTCTAGGTACACTTGCACAAAGTCAGGGATTCTGTAGGATTATAGTCAGTGTATGATCAACCAGTTTTACCAAACAGGTGCTGATGATCATCAGTGTCACACGGAGGTTGAAACACAGTCATGTTTGGAACAACCTACCAGCCGAGTTCCTTCAAAAACTGTGTGCAAGTGTACCTAGAAGAATTGATGCTGTTTTGAAGGCAAAGGGTGGTCACACCAAATATTGATTTGATTTAGATTTCTCTTTTGTTCATTCACTGCATTTTGTTGATTGATGAAAATAAATGATTAACACTTCCATTTCTGAAAGCATTCTTTGTTGCTTTCTTTGCTGCACAGTGTTTGCATGGGTTAAATGCAGAGGTCCAATTTCATTGTGGTTCACTGTGTGCTGTGCTGTGACCTCGCAATGACAAAAATAGTCACTTTCACTTTAAACCTTATTGCTTTTTTCGTTATGTGCTATGAAATATGAAAAAAAATGCTGCTTTAGCTGAAATTTTTTACTGAATATGAAATAAATATATCCCATACAACACTGGTTTTCAACATTTCCTTTAACCGTCTTGATGAACAAAAGCTGCTTTGTCCATGTGCAACTGCAAACATCTGATTTTCCATTTTTTGGTGTGTGGAAATCCTGTTTGTTTCTTCATCCACAAGTAAATTATTTTGGATTAATGAAACTCTTTAAGCACCTTATTGCCCCAAAACTCACGTGAGGTCAGGATGGTCCTTCAGTAGTGCACATATCTCCAGTTCAAGAGCATCTGCGTCTTGCACTTTTAGCACTTCTGACACCTTTGGCAAGATGTCGCATAGCCACTCCTTGTCTGACCCCTGTTGGGAATACAATGTTGCACTTATCACACAGAGAACAAGACAATCTCTCAGATACAAACAGGGGCTCTTCAAAGATGCAATGAATGTTTTTTTTACATTTCTCATTCTTGTGCTGTAGTAATGGTAATGCCTTCTAATTTGTCAGCATGCAAGCTGGCAACAGAAAATCCAGGTAACAGGTAACACTAGTGACCTTAATCAGTTAGGATCTCTGATCCTAGAGGTCCATTTCCTGCACAGTTAATTGGCTTCCCAGCTTAGATATACATGATTCAACAGCAGTACCTTTACCAGGTTTCAGAGATGGGAAATCACCAAACTGTGCCATAGCTTCCCATTGCGAATTTATTAGCTTCAAAAAATTATTCTGTTGGTTGAATTGCAGTCATAAATACAGAACATTTTAAAAGATGAAATAGGAGGATTTATAGCAATTAGTACAACTCTACCTCAGTGTAAAGTATATGTGTTTGCTTGAATTAGGAAATTAGGAGGTCTTTGTTACTCACATTTTCAACAAATAGTTGGCTAATTCTGTTGCTGTCATCACACAGAAAGCCAGCAGCTGTCTCCTGCTCTTCCTTATTTTTCAGTTTCAGTTTCCTTTTTAACATCCTCCTCACATATTCAATCATCACCTCAAAATGCAGCTGACTCAAGAGTTCCTACACACACACCACTGTGTTTCAATGTAAGGATCTACTGCCATGACAGACACTTTTAAATACTTATTGTTAGCAATGATAATGTTACTTTCAAGAAAAATATTAGTTACTCCATCAATTTGTGGTGTTAATACTGACCTGTAGACAGGCTGAGTTTAAGTCCTTCAGAGGGTGTATCTTCTCATTTAGTTTGTCCTCTAGCTCCTCAATAATCTCACGATGCTCTGCAAACCAGGCTGGGGTCCACAGTTTACTATAATTCATCTGTGTAGATTAAGTGGAAAAATTAGAATCAGATTTTTATCATTAATCTAAATGCGGAGGACAAATGACAAAGCTACTTCTAAATGCAAAGTTTGAAAAAATCTATCATTGTAATCAATGTGTTTCCAGGTTTCCCATGGTTAGTTTTATGTATTATAGTGTTGATATCAGCCAGAATTAATTGACACATTTAAGTTACTAATTAAGTTGCAATGATTTATTGAGTTACTGCTAAATTACAGTTTAGTTAGCTTTAATAGATTGCTGTCATGGTAGACGGTGCTCTGCTCTGACTGAGCACCCCAGCGTTACATTTGTATATGGTATTGGGCAAATATCTTGAGCCCCACACCTTATTTTTTCATATTTTGTTTCCAGAGAGCCAGTGTTTTTTAGGTAATTGTTGAGGAATAGTTCTCCAGGCTTCCTGAATGAAAAAAGAAATGCAGGCTTCCTGAATGATTAATTTTCAGTGCAGTCCCTGTACCTGATTTTTTATTTGTTAAGCAATACAGTGACAACTAACAAAGTCAACTTATTGAAAGGCATGAAGCAGTGAAGAAACAGGTGCAGATGATTACAGATGATCAGGCTGGTGATTAGTGTAGTGAATGGAACCCTTTTATCTAGATACTTGTATCATTAGGTATTTTGGGGGAATTATTTGCCCTGTCTTTCATTATCTTCTTCTTTTGGCTGCTCCTGTATAGAGGTCACCACAGCGGATCAACCATCTCCATTTCTTCTAGTCCTCTGCATCTTCCTCCTTCAAACCAACCACCTGCATGCAACCACTCACCACATCCATAAACCTCCTCTTTGGTCTTCCTCTTTTCCTCTTTCCTTGCAGTTCCATCTTCAACATCCTCCTTCCAAAATAATCCTCATCTCTCCTCTGGACATGTCCAAACCAACACAACCTTGCTTCTCTAACTTTGGCTCCAAAATGTCTAACCTGAGCTGTCCCTCTAATATACTGATTTTTAATCCTGTCCATCCTCGTCACACCCAACAAAAATCTCAGCATCTTTAACTCTTACACCCCCAGCTCCACCCTCCTGTCTTTTCTTCAGTGCCACCATCTCCAACCCATAAAACATTGCTGGTCTCTCTACTGTCCTGTAAACCTTCCCTTTTACTCTTTCTGGTTCCCGTCTGTCACAAAGCACTCCAGCCACTCACACCCATTCCAACCTGCCTGCACTCTCTTCTTCACCTCTCTTCCACACTTGCCATTATTCTGAACTGTTAATGCTAAGTGTTTAAATTCCTCCACCTTTGTCACCTCTATTCCCTGCATCCTAACCACTCCACTTTCCTCCCTTTTGTTCACACACATGTATTCTGTATTTGATCTACTCACTTTTGTTCCTCTCCTCTCTAGAGCATCATCAACAAACATCATCGTCCACAGAGACTCCTGTCTAGCCTCGTCCGTCAACCTGTCCATTACTATTGCAAACAAGAATAGGCTCAGCCCTGATCCTTGATGTAATCCAACCTCTATCTTAAATGCATCCATCACTTCCACTTCAGATCTCACCACTGTCACACTGCCATCATGCATATCCTGAACTATTCTTACATAATCCTGACTTCTTCATACAAACCACAACTCCTCTCTAGGCACTCTAGCATATGCTTTCTCCAAGTCCACAAAGGCACAATGCAGCTCCTTCTGACCTTTAAACAAACTGGCCCAAAACTCAACTGCCATCTCCCCTAAACTGGTATATCATCTGGATCAACAGCCTTTCCATTCTTATTTGCTGCACTTCCAGGTTCATTAGCATTACATCATCCAATCTTCTCTCTCTCTCTCTCTCTCTCTTTCTCTCTCTCTCTCTCTCTCTCTCTCTCTCTCTCATTTTCTTCATTCATCAGCCCCTCAAAGTACTCCTTCCATCAGCTCAACATGCTCTGTTCATCTCTGAGTACACCTCCATGTCCATCCTTTATCACCCTGACCTGCTGCACATCTTTCTCAGCTCTGTCTCTCTGTCTAGCCAATCGGTAAAGGTCCTTTTCTCCCTCTTTACTGTCCAACCCCTCATGCAATTCACCAGACACCTTATCTTTAGCTATCACCATTGTTTTCTTTGCCCTGCGGTTCATCTCCTTGTACTCCTGTCTACTTTCTTTATCTCTCTGACTGCCCCACTCCTTTTTTGCCTCCCTCTTCTTTTGTAAACACTTCTGGAATTCTCGGTTCCACCGCCAGGTTTCCTTATCCTCCTTCTTCCTGCCAGATATCACACCAGGTACATTTCTAGCTGTCTGCCTTACCACTTCTGCAGCAGTTTCCCAGCAATCTGGTAGCTCTTCAGCACTTTCCATGCCTGTGCTAACTCCTGCCTGAATTCTACCTTGCAGTCCTCCTTCTTCAGCTTCCACCAATTGATCCTCAACTCTGCCCTCACTTTCCCTTCTCCAATACACCCTTACTACCCTTCCATCTCATCTCTTGCGCACACAAAATGTCAGTCTGCCTTCTCTCCATCATATCAGCTAATTCTCTACCTTTACCAATCATGCTGCCGACATTCAAAATTCCCACCCTCACTTCCACTTTTCTCCCCTTCTTTCTCTCCTCCTCCCTCCAGACATGCCTTCCTCCTCTTCTTCTTCTCCTTTGGCCAACAGTAGTTCAATTAAGACATAAATAGCATTTCTGCACAGACACAAGGTAATTCCTTAGTAAAATATTAAGAAATGTGGGAACTACTCTTGTTAATAATGCAAATAATCTGTTAAGTAATTTACTGATCTATAGTAATATGTGTTTTCAGTGTATTTTTGTAAATGAGAAACTCATTAAGCCTTTTAGGCATTTTCTTTTATTGTTGTATATTCCGTTGAACACTCTTTTTTACTGACCATTAATTGTTCCTTATTAATTACAACTGTATATTTATGTACCTTAAGTTCTTCATGTATAGGACTGAGGAAGTAATTATGGCAGGCGTCTCTGATGTCTGCTGCAGTGGACAGCCAAGCTGTTTTAATGTTTTGTGGAAGACTATCTTTTTCCTCTATGTATTCCCTGTGGAAACACAATCAGGGTGTCCCAGAAAGCCACATTTTCACAAGCTTCAGTAGCAAACATCAGATATTTTTGTTTTAAATGACTGTACTATTTTATTTTCGTATCTAATGTATTGTATCATAATTTGAATGTATTATGTAATAAAAATAAAAGAGAAAAATTACCTCAAGAATTAATCCAATAAATCCCTTATTTGGTGTTCTTGGATTAATCTTGACCAACTGACTTGTGTAAATGTCTATAACGGGTACTAAATTGTTCCCAAAATGTTTGTAACTTCAAACCTTGTAGATTCTAAATTATAATATTTACTTTAATGTTAATTTGTGCAGAATGTTTCATTAAATCCAAGTGTTGGACATCAGTTCCCTGAAAGTGGTGCATTATGTATACAATATTTTTCTACATACATTATATCACCTGTTGTGTTTATATATAACTTGGATTATAAAGACAACTTTTTAACTTATATACATAGTTTTTCAGATAAAGAGCTGACAAACTTTATAAAGTCAACTTACTTACAGACTGCACTGCATGGCTCATGAATGCTCATATCTCACCTTAGTTTCTTAATGCTATACAGTTGGGCTTTAAGGATTTCAGCGATGTTTTGCTGCCTTTTAAGAAGTTCTTCAATGGATATCTTGTAGCTGTCAAATGGAAATATGAGTATATTCATTCATTTATAGAGCAAAGTGAGTAAAACATCCTAGACAGATCACCAGTACATCACAGGGCAAAACTAAATCACATTAATAATATATATATATATATGTATATGTATATGTATCTTGAATAGAACATTTGTAATTGCTAATCTTTTGTTTTAGTCCCAATGTTTATACATTTGAAACCAAGCTATCAGGACCTTTAATATTATTTTAATGTACTTTACGGAATATTGCATGACACAAAGTTAATATAAAATAAAAAGTTTATTTTATTTATTTCTGTCCCTTAAAGGCTGTCCCTTTTACTATCAGAAATGTTATATCTGTCTTGTAAAATGCACTGATCATATGTGTATTGCAGGAAAAAGTTAAGTACCTTGCCAGAAAGCCAGGTAGGTGATAAAGAATCCGCTGAGATTTTTCCTTGTTACTCAGAAGAGTCATTGCCTTTTTCATGGCCCCATCAACAAGCTGTAAAATTTTATATTGAAACATTTGTGTGACACATGGACCCTAGCAAGACTAAATACAAAAAAAACTAAAAAACAAAAAATGCTAAAATCAAATGCACTTTGTTAATTGAACTAAAATCAATGTGGGGCATATAACAGTAATCCATACATGTATGACATCTATGGCAAGACTGCAGAAATATCCATCAGTGAGCTCGGGTTTTTGATTAATCTGCCAGTTTTCCTCTTCTAATCTGAGAACATTAGATAACCATGTCTTGACTTCTTCCTACAAAGAACACAGAAAGTAACCTCAGATACTTATATTCATGGGACAGAACACATTTAAGCAGTTTGAAAGGTCATTTTTATAATTCGAAGTTAATACACTGTACTACCTCTTTGTGTGACAGATACTGCTCCTCCAATAACTTAAGATCATTCTCTGGTAGCAGAGGTCCTAGTGCTTCAGCACTTATGTGTGACTTAAGTTCTTCCTGATGCAACACAATGCTGAAAAAATAATGGTCAATGACTGGTCAATGACTGAGGTACAGTGTATCTTTAATAAAATGTCTGTATTGCTTGGCTCAGAAACTGCAGTAAGGCACTGCTATTTGTTTTCTTACTTTGAATATCTGCTAACTTGTTCCAGTATGAAGGTACAATCTTGTAAGGGGATGTTGACCCGAGGCAGTTGCCTAAGTTTTGTAGAAAGAGCTTGATGATAGAGCTGAGCATAGATGTTACATATGTCAAACTCTGGTGGGTAACAAGCTTCCACATCGCTGACTACATAAATCAGGTCATTTTCTATGAGCATGATCATTTGGCAAACTTCTCTCTTCAGATTCTCTGACCCATGTTCCTCCACATGTGCCTGCTTCATCCGTGTCTCTACCTCCCTCTGAAGCAGTATATCATGCATCTGTCGACACCTCAAGGGCCTCCAGCTTGGACGCTCCTTTTCAGTCACCTCCATCCACCAGCTATCTTGTTCCTCCTCCTGAAGTATAGCAGTCACCGCACTTTTAAGCATCTCCTGATTCTTCTTGTTGAAGGAGTTGTGAACAGCTGACCACAGGCGTAATGTTAGAGTTTCGTAGTCCTTCTGCAGTCTGTCCTCCTTTGTGCGAACCTCCTGCTCATCAACTGATTCTGAGCAGAGGAGGTGCTCTTCCAGTGCTCTTAGCTGCTGACTAGCTTCTGCCAAAAAATTCTGCTCTAGGTTCTGGTTGAAATTCAAGACCACTTGAACCTCTGAAAGAATGGTTTGACATATTTTAACTACTGTCTCTGCAGCACATTATAAATATTTTACTTTAAAAAAAACATAAAAAAATAAAGTTGTTTCAGTTGTGTGTGAAAGTGTGTGTGAGTGTTTGTAGAAATTACCTGGGATGGAAGTATTTGATTTCTTGTGGCATTTGTCTCCTTTTTTTTTCTGGCACTTGAGTGTGGGGGGAGCCATTTCAGAACCAGCTTGTTCAACCACTGTGGTAAAATTAGAGCCATTGACAGCTTCAGACTTTTCAGTTTCATCTAAAAAATAAGGTACAACAATTAACAATCAGGAAAAAATGTCTCTTTAAAAGTCCAGTCAAAAACAATCAGAAGAAGAATTTATTAATTGTTTATCTACTTTAATCGCTATAGAATTGCAGCAACATTAGCTTTTTACAGGTGCTTCAGAAAGTACTCAGACCCCCTTCATTTTTTAAATTGAGTTATGTTGCAACCTGATGCTACAATGATTTAAATTCATTTTTCACATTAATCTACACTCAGTACCCTTTAATGACAAAGTGAACTAAAACTACAAAACTTTAGACATTTTTTGTAAATTTATTAAGAATAAAAAACTTAAATATCAGATTTACTTAAGTATTCAGAACTTTTCTCTAGATTGCTGCTGAGATTCAACAACTTGATTGGAATCCACCTTTGGTAAATTAAATTGATTGTACATGATTTGTAAAGGCGCACACCTTTCAATAGAAGGCTGTGTAGCTAAAAAGCATGTCAGAGCAAACACCAAGCCATGAGGTAAAAGGATATGCCTGCAGAGCTCAGAGACAGGATTGTTGCAAGGATTGTTGTCCCCCAGATCTGGAGAAAGCTACAAAAAAAAAAAATGAATAAATCTGCCACACTGCCAAATCGGACGGTTCCCAAGAGCACAGTGGTCACAAGAATTCTCAGATGAAAGATCTTTGGCACAACCAGTATTCTTCCAAGAGCTAATTGCCCAGCCAAACTGAGCAATCAAAGTAGAAGGGGCTTAGTGAGCGAGGTGACCAAGACCTGAGCAAAGGATATCCTGTGTGGAGATGGGACAAAGTTCTAGAAGGAAAGCCGTAACTGTAGGCTTGCACCAATCTGGGCTTTATGGAAGCACGGGTAGATGGAAGCTACTTCTAAGTGAAAAGCAGATGAAAGCTTGCCTGGCGTTTGAAAAAAAAGCACCTGAAGGACTCTCTTTGAGGACTGTGAAGACTCAGACTCAGTTCTAAACGTTATGTCTGGAGGAAACCAGGCACTGCTCATTACCTGCCCAATACCACCCCAACAATGAAGCATGGTGGTGGCAGCATCATGCTGTGGGGTTTTTTTTCAGCAGGGATTGGGAGACTGGTCAGGGTTGAGGGAAACCTGAATGGAGCAAAGTTCAGCAATATCCTCAATAAATCCATAGTGCTCAGGACCTCAAACTGGGCTGAAGGTTCACTTTACAACATGACAATGATGCAAAACACACAGTGAAGGCAAAACAGAAGTGGTCATGGGACAACTCTGTGAGTTTCCTAGAGTGGCCAAGTCAGAGCTCTGCACCAAAGCTTGGTGCAGTATAACCAAAAAGACTTGTACGTGGCTGTAATTGAAATAAAAAAAAAGGTTCAACTAAGTAGTAAGTAAAAGGTCTGATTACTTAAAGTATCTCACAAAAGTGAGTACACCTCTCACATTTTTATAAATATTTTATTATATCTCTTCATGGGACAACACTGAAGATATGACACTTTGATACAATGTAAAGTAGTCGGTGTACAAAACAGTGAATAACAGTATAAATTTGCTGTCCCCTCAAAATAACTCAACACACAGTCATTAATGTCTAAACTACTGGCAACAAAAGTGAGTACACCCCTAAGTGAAAAATGTCCACATTGTGCCTAATTAGCCATTTCCCCTCCCCGGTGTCATGTGACTCATGAGTGTTATAAGGTCTCAAGTGTGAATGGGGAGCAGGTGCGTTAAATTTGGTGTTATCGCTCTCACACTCTCTCATACTGATCACTGGAAGTTCAACATGGCACCTCATCACATAGAACTCTCTGAGGATCTGAAAAAAAAGATTTGTTGCTCTACATAAGGATGGCCTAGGCTATAAGAAGATTGCCAACACTCTGAAACTGAGCTGCTGCACAGTGGCCAAGACCATACAGCAGTTTAACAGGACATGTTCCATTCAGAATCGGCCTCGCCATGGTTGACCAGAGAAGTTGAGTGCACGTGCTCAGCATCATATCCAGAGGTTGTCTTTTGAAAATTGATATATGAGTGGTGCCAGCATTGCTGTAGAGGTTGAAGGTGTAGGGGGTCAGCCTATCAGTGCTCAGACCATACGCCGCACACTGTATCAAATTTGTCTGCATAGCGTCTTCTTAAGATGATGCACAAGAAAGCCCACATACAGTTTGCTGAAGACAAGCAGGCTAAGGACATGGGTTACTGGAACCATGTCCTGTGGTCTGATGAGACCAAGATGAACTAATTTGGTTCAGATGGTGTCAAGTGTGTGTGGCAGCAACCAGGTGAGGAGTACAAAGAGAGGTGTGTCTTGCCTACAGTTAAGCATAGTGGTAGGAGTGTCATGGTTTGGGGCTGCATGAGTGCTGCTTGCACTGGGGAGCTACAGTTCATTGAGGGAACCATGAATACCAACGATCATAGGGCAATATTCCAACATGATAACAATCCCAAACACACCTTCAAGACAACAACTGCCTTGCTAAAAAAAAACTGATAGGATAAAGGTGCTGGACTGGCCAAGCATGTCTCCATACCTAAACTCTATTGAGCATCTGCGGGGCTTCCTCAAATGGAAGGTGGAGGAGCCCAATGTCTCTAACATCCACCAGCTCCGTGATGTCGTCATGGAGGAGTGGAAGAGGATACCAGTGGCAACCTGTGAAGCTCTAGTGAACTGCATGCCCAAGAGAGTTAAAGCATTGCTGGAAAATAATGGTGGCCACACAAAATATTGACACTTTGAGCAGAATGTGGACGTTTTCACTTAAGGGTGTGCTCACTTTTGTTGCCAGTGGTTTAGACATTAATGGCTGTGTGTTGAGTTATTTTGAGGGGACAGCAAATTTACACTGTTATGCAAGCTGTACACTGACTACTTTACACTGTATCAAAGTTTCATATCTTCAGTGTTGTCGCATGAAAAGATAAATATTTTACAAAATGTTTTATATTTAATAAATGTACAAAAATGTCTAAACTTCTGTTTTCAATTTGTCATTATGGTGTACTGAGTGTAGATTAATGAGAAAAAAAGAATATAAATGATTGAAGCATGCTGTAACAATAAAAAGTGAAACAAGTGAAGGGGGTCTGAATTCTTTCTGAAGCCACTTTTAAAACCATAAAAATCAGAGTTTTTTTTTTTTTTTAATGCAAATTGGAATTGCTATGGCTCTGTTTTTTCCACCAATTTCAGTGGCCATCTCAATATTTTTGACTGTCAACAGTTTTGTTCTTACAGTTAGTGTTATAAGACCTTACCTGCCAAAGTGTCAGGAGTTGTACCAATTGTGAAATTGGGTTTCTTAAATGGTTTAAAAATTTGTTTAAATTTTTTCTGTTTAGATCCATTTTTCTGTTTACACTTGCTAGAAGTTTCTTCAGGAATACTCAAAGTCTCCATCGATAGGTCAATCATCCCTTTGTGACTGGACTCACCAGCAGCTTGGTATGATTTGTTTTGCTCTAATAAAAGGCAAACAAAATAGCTATTTATATTCTCCTAGAGAAGAAGGTATTGGAAAAAAAATAGCAATGAAATCACGAAATTGAAAAGCAATGAAAACTGACTTAAAAAATAAGAATATATAAATGTTATTTATGTTAACTAGAAGATGAAAGGTAGGTCTCCTTAGGTAGATTCGGGATGGGTAGAATAAATTGTCACTAAACTACCCAGTCACATAGACTTGCACTGATAATTCTACACATAGAGTTTATTATTTCTTATAGAATCAAAAACTGGCAAATGTCAATTCAGTACACTGTAGCTCTGACAGCCTGATTAAGAGGCAACCAAGACATAAATAGTATCTGTCCATAAATGCTCATTCACAAGATTTAAAGTGAAAACAATTATATTTAAAATGCTGAGTGTTTGTAGGAAAGATATTGTCACAGTAGATGGCGCTCTGCTCTGACTGAGCACACCTGGGCTCATCAGGGCACAGATGTGCTTCATTGGGGGCAGGATTTCTAAGCCCCAATGAGTCAGAGTAGAGCGTCAATGATTCTTGTTGGTGTTATCACACATGCAGGTGCTTTTATGTTTGATATGTTCCATAAAGTTAAGTCACAGATTCCTGCATGTAATGCATTAGTATCCAAACATAAAATGACAGAAATTACAGTTTATGGTCATTCGTATCAAATGGATTTACAATTCATTTTTTATTTAGCAATGGATTATGGGTTGAGAAAAATGCTTTGGGACTTTTATAGCATATAATGGTCAATGGAAGACGTACTACACAATCTAAAACTTGCAGAAAGTGTCTTTTTCAATTATTGTTTCCTAAACATTCAATACAAAAAGGACAAAAAAGGAAAAAAAGTAGATTAATTTCACTAGAAATTGTTGCTAGGAGCACATGCAAAAACATTCAGTGCAAGCTTTACCTGTGAAGGCTTTCAGACCTCCCGACTGTATAAGGTTATTAAGAAAGCTGGATTTTTTCTTCTCATGTTTTGGAGAAGCCTCTTTAGAATCCCCGCAGTATTTCACTGGTTGTTCACTAATGCAGATGGACTCGCCAACAGCTCTGGAGAGATTCTTAGCTTCTGAAATGAATAGGAGTTAATAAATTGCAACAAGGTACAACACCGTGTATAATGCAATGTGGGAAAACATATTCAATCAAGAAATACATTCAGGAGGCAAAAAAATATTAGTTAAAGATTTAATTTGATCAATTCAAATACAGAATAAAGCAGATTCAGAGTGGTTTAGCAACAGATTAGTAGGTAAATTGGTAAATGGTAAATATGTTAATAAGCATTTTTACTAATAATGCTGTATGTAAAAACAATAATTAATTGTAAAATAAATTGCACCCATTTGTAAGCAACAATAAATGCTCAAATAAAATATAATATTGAATCTCAGCAGACAGAGAAGTGATGAGGATTATATTGAAAGAAGATGTTGAAGATGGAGCTGCCGAGAAAGAGGAAAAGAGTGTGTTTATGGACGAGGTGAGAGAGGAGGTGCAGGTGGTCGGTTTGAAGGAGAAAGATGCAGAGGACAAGAAGAAATGGAAAAGGATGATCCGCTGTGGCGACCCCTAAATGGGAGCAGCCAAAAGAAGAAGAAGATCTTATCTCATCAGCCTTTGAGCAAACTTCTTTAAACTATCATCTGATCCCTTCTCCCTGATTATGTATTCAAAAGGCCACGTCCCAAAACTTGCATTCAATTTTAAGTAATACATACCTGGAAATGTATCAGTGTTACCTCCAGGATGCTTTGGATTCTTAAAGAAACCTTTTAGTTTTTTGATGTGTTCCCGTTTTGGAGAAGCTTTTTCAGGATCACTGACAGACTCTGCTTTTCGTTCATCCATCTCTTTGTGACTGTATTCAGCAACAGCTTTGGAGATAAAAAGTAAAGATGCACAACATTTCACAATATCTCACGAATTTGTTGTCAGTCATAGCACACTAAAATATTACAGCAAATTAACTGTTCTCAAATGATACACAATATATTGGGAACAGCAGTAGAAACAACAAATGTGGCTTAATTTATAGATTTATATTTAGGAAACTTTACCTGGAAAAAAAATTCACTAATGGAATCATTACTATGTTTGGAGATTGTTAAGAAGTTCATGTGCTGGTTCATGTTTTGGAGAAGACATTTCAAAATTATTGAATGATTTTAATGTTTGTGCAACCATTATTGTGCTATTTAGGGCATCATCGGTAATAAATAAATCACTTTTGGCTTAAGAAAGCAAGAAAGCTTTTCAGCTTTTGTTCCCTCGATCAATGTCTAACAAATTTGGAGAAGGTGAGTTTTCTGGACTGGAGCTGTTATATTTATGTAAGTTGTAAGTTTACCTCCTGTATCTGTCAAACCTTCATTGCTTCTTGGTCTTTTGGCTAAGATCAAGTGTAGAATCTGTTCTGATCAGTTTAATGTCTGATACATCCTCTATTTGAGGACTGCATTTTTGCTTTTTTTGGGGGGCAGCGGTGGCCTAGTGGTCAGGACGTTGGCCCCAGGATTGGAAGAATGTGGGTTCAAATCCCTTACCAGCTGTCCTGAGGTAGCCTTGAGCAAGTTGCTGTCCCCATTACTGCTCCAGGGCCACTTTCAATAGCTGCCCCCTGCTGCACGTGTGTGAGTTAAATGCAGAGGTGTAATTTTGTTGTGTTACTCTGTGTGGGTTAAATGCAGAGGTGTAATTTCGTTGTGTTTCACTGTGTGCTGTGTTGTGTTGCACTATGACATGAATGGCCACTTTCATTTATTTGTTCACAATTTTGTAATTTGTAATTAACCAGTCAGTCAGTCATTTTCTGCCGCTCATCCCAAGCGGGGTCGCGGGGGGGTGGTCGCCAGCCCATCGCAGGGAGGAGCGTAACGGGGACAGCACCTTGCTCAAGGGTACCTCAAGGCAACCTATTGGGAAGGGGTTCAAACCCCCGATCCTCCAATCACGCACCCAACGCCCTAACCACTAGGCCTGTAATTTAACCATATTTTCAAAAAATCATCATTACACATTTTCTCTACTAGGTTGAGAAAAAATACAGAAGTGGTATGTATTTTTGTTTGTTTTGGTTGATTTTTGTTCATCTTGTAATCATATTTACAGCAATTTGTTGCAGTAGGTCATCAACAAAGAAAGCTTAAAGAAGGAAGATTCCTATACTGTAGACTAAGAAGGAGACGGGATATATAATAATTCCTTAATTCAGTGATCACCTGGGGTTGATATACTTCACCTTCTTAGCTGCAGAGTGGTCTCCCAGAAAAGGACTTTAACATTTGCAGATGTTCTATAATGCAAAACTTGGGTTTTCCTCTGTTTTCAATAGACAATTTCAATTTGTTTGTGGCCGGTCGATGGCTGGCACATTTAAAGAAAAGCAAGTCAGAAAGGAAGCTTGGGCAGCGGAGTAGATTGTGCCTGTTGCTGTACTTGTGCTAGTTTTGGCCGGCTGAGAAGCTTGGTTGCTCACTATAGAAGGTTTGGATCTTTCTTTTTTTGTACTAACCACCAGCTTAGCCTAGTTAGCAGAGAACACAGCTGTGTCAAATTCAATCAGAAACAAACAAGTATTACAAAACTACACAGCATCACCTCAATTACATCACTGACACATGTTTGCAGACCACCACAAACATAAAAGAAGACACTAATATCTTCCATAGTGAAATGGTATAAGGAATCTAAGGTAACACAAGGGCAGTGGCAGCGGTGGCCTAGCGGTTAGGGCGTTAGCAGCATGATCGGCGGGTCGGGGGTTCAAACCCCTTCCCAATAGGTTGCCCTGAGGTATCCTTGAGCAAGGTACCGTCCCCATCACTGCTCCCTGGGCACTTTCAATAGCTGCCCACTGCTGCATGGGTTAAATGCAGAGGTCCAATTTTGTTGTGGTTCATGTGTGCTGTGCCGTGACCTCGCAATGACAAGGGTTGTCACTTTCACTTTTTTTCACAATAGTGGTCATGGTTTATTAAAGAATGTTCAAAAGTGTTTTCTACATTGACAAAACTGCTTGTATATTACTTGTGATTATGGTGGTGCTGAAGGATATCCCAGCAGGGAAAAAGGTGGTTAAGCAATCTGGACACATCACCAGTTCGTGTGTCTGCAGGGCAGACACACTTATAAAAGCTCACACTCACCCACATTCACACATAGGGGGCAATTGACATTTATGTGTTTGGACAGTGAAAAGGAACCAGAGCACCTGGAGGAAACCCATATAGACACAGGGGAGAACATCCAACCTAGGTCACCAAAGCTGGGAACTAATCCAGGGCCTTCTTGCTGTTAGGTGACCCAAGCTGTTTAGTAGTTTCCACGAGGGTGAAAGTGTAAATCTATGGGTGACTTCTTTCACTCCCATCCTTCAATGGACTGTTTATCTATGACCCTTGTCATTTGCTCCCTTGATGCTTGATTTTCCTTTTGCTGCCTGCAGGCAGTGCAATTCCTGCTGCATCTCAGCTGCCAAAGGTGAACGCAATAAAGGGCTAGAGTGTTTCCAGCCTGAAACTATAATGCCTGTAATGCATCACATCAAGCCCCCAGGCCAGCTGCACCTCCAGATGCTTATGGCTTTATAGCCAACTTAGCAATGAGTAGTCAGTCCTCAGCTAACAGCTCTTCCAGCAGTTTCCCAGCATGTCAGAGTTGCTCCTCATTTGTGTGTGTTTTCCTAATTTTTAATTAGATTATTATTGCTCCCTATCTATGGCCTGGTGAACAAGACCTGTGTATTCCAGTGTTTACTACAAGCTCTAGCTAATTGCATGGCTAATCAGAGGTTGGAAAATCCCAAAGACCTGAGGGGAAAATACCAAAGTAACAGGCTGAGATAAAACAAGAGTTAAGCAAGAAGTGGTACAGACCATATCTCCAGTTTTCCATTTTAAATTGGTGAACAGGAAGAATGATGTAACTTCATTGTGATGTGTGTTGCACAGAAACATATAACCATAATAAAGATATAGGGCTTTATTTTGAGTTAAGTGGGTTTCCAGAAAACAGCGGATATCCTAATTAACACAAATTACAGATTGGGCAGCCCTGGACTAGACTAAGCACTTTGATAGAATATATGATCAGCCCAGACACTGAGCTGTTAACAGTAAATCTCCATCCATGTTACTACTAACCATACATATTCATTTAATTAATAATTCACATTACTCCTATGGCTAATGTATCATGCTGACAAAAAACCTTTTAAAAAATATACTGATATTATAGCGGTCTCTGGGAATTTTAATAATGTCACTATGACAACAATCCTGCCCACTTTTAAAGCCTGCATTGCTAGATTACTTGTGATCCCTAATCTATAAAGCTAGCTGTGGTTAATTTATCCTAATCGTGTGAAAGTGTCTTTAAATAGACTCTGTCTTTGAACCGCTTTTTATTTACACTGACTGCTATCAAGCATTTCCTCTGTCCACATGTCTACACTTCCGACCTGGGTGTGGAGATCATGGGATTTCCAGTCCCACAGAGGATGGTCCTACAGATAGACCCAACTCCTATTTACTCCCAGAGATGCTAAACTTTTTTGGAAAAAGATGTTTTGAAGCATTTGTCCAATTAACATCTAGGTTTGTGATCGAATTTCCATGTTAGACAATCTGCATGAAATTATTGCTGGTTCTGAGTGAACTAGGCATTAAGTTGATCACATTCCAGCATATTCTTTGTAACTGTAACTGTGAATACAACAGTCTGACAAATTCTTTTTGCAGAGCTTCCCTTGTAGTCTTAGAACAGTCATCTCTTTGAAGAGCTACTTAACACCCAGTCACCCCAGAAGTCATTCGAAAGTGGCAATTCTGCCAATAGTCAGATCTCTGTCTGTGATCCAGCCAGTGCCACTCTTCAGCTCAACCACACTCAATCCATGCACAGCAGTGTCAACCTACTCTGTAAATTCAATTGTGTAAATATCATACTTAATCATATGGAAACAGGACTACTTAAGCTGTCAATACTCTAATACCTTTTAAAGACAGAGAGCAATGAAAGTAAGGCTTTGCATGTGTGCTTATCTCTCTTGCTGTATCTTAGGGTCAGCCTGACAAGTCATGTCCAATATTCCATTTGTAATGTACCATTTACCATAACCAACTACTTAAAATTCTTTATCTTTATATTAGGTTTAAATTTGGCATATAATTTTTTCAATGAAGTTTTACCATATTTTTCATCTGTAGTATCTCATGCAGGCCTTTTCAGTGTGTATTTTTAAATAAGTGGATTCATGACTGTTATCACTTTTATGTAAAATCACCTTTTTAGCAAGTCATACAAGCTTTTTGAGAACTACTACAACCAGTGGTATGACTATTAGTGATTTCATGCCCTATAAGGCACTACAACTGTAGGCCAAATTAAAATTACTTTTATTGTGTGATATTATGTTTTAGCCTTCTTTTATGTAATTTATAGAAAATGTATCATACAATCTTTCAGTTTATTAGATTTTTAGATGATCGTGATAATATGTTTGATAATGTGTTACATTTGTCTTGTTTTTAGATTTCAAGATTTGTCATTAAAGTATAGTGTTAGAGTACAGAGCAGATACACAGAGATCTAGGTTTCTTCTAGAACACAAAGCAGCCAACAGTTCATTAATCAATATGTTTGAGTGCTGACTCTCCGGCTGTATCTATTGGAATAATATCATGAGTAACTTTTTGATGTGTTTTTATATCTTTGTTTTGTCATTACTTGCCATGTATAGCACAACTATGCTGCTATGTTTTAAAACAGAAATAGAAGAAAACTACTCTGCATGATGTCACTGTAAAGCAGCAAGGATGTATGTCTCATTTGATTTATGGTCTTTTGTGCAGGAAATCGCTGGTTAAGAAAAGCCCTGTGCAAAATGAGTGGGTATTTCCAGGCAAAATATATATGTTTACACTGACTGACCACACCTTTTCCCCTGAAGTCAAGTTTTAGAAAATATTTCTAACATAACATTGCCTGCAAGTACTTCAGAAAGGCTCATTTTAAACCCACTTTAAAATTAGAGCATTTTATATAAAGAGGACATAAGGCTAGAATTTTCTAATGTACTCTGTTTTAATACTTTTTTTATTATAAAATTTATATAATTTAGAATTTATATAAATCTTATAAATATTGCTTTATTGTTTTAAAATTGATTCATATTTATTTTCATTATTAGGTACAACATTAAAAACTCCCAAAAAACCTACGGAGGCTTTTCATATGTTTCACTTTGTACTTAACATGACAAATATTATAAATTTACTTTGTCCTTAATAGAATCATCTATTTTATCCCTGTCATCCAGTTTGTGCTATGTTTACAGTTCATTTTATAACAGCACCAACTCTGACACCATACAAGAAAAATCTTCTTCGCTTTAATCATACTAGAAAAAAAAAACACAGAGATTTTTCCTACCTTTTCTATCCATGCGCAGTAGAATAGGAAAAGAGCGGAATGGGTGTGTGTGTGCTGAACACTGAAAGGCAGTGCCCATAGCAACCAAACCAGCCAATGATGTCACCATGTGAAAGAGCTGAATAATGCTTGCCTCTTACAGATAACACTTGCAGTTTCGATTCTGTATCACAGTCTCAGATACATTTAATAGCTTAAGTTGATGGAGCCTATTGATGGAGCACTCAGACTCTTTAAATGAAAAAGGGAAGATATTAGATCAGCTCATGCTGTTTGTATTGAAGTTAAGAATTATGTAAAGGTGAGACATTAAGCTTGTATAATACATCATGCAAAGTCTCTCATATTTAGTTACATTTGACATTGTGTCATTGTTCCTATAAAAGCCCATATTTCATTGGCTTTACAGACAGCTGACAGGCTGCACAGACAGTGGTAAAATCACAATCACCATAGGCAACAAAATACTCTATCAAAGTCCATTTGTTGGATAGACATTTACAAAAAGATCACCTAAAGATGATATTTTATGTAAATAGTATGTGTAAGAGAACGGAAACTTGATACTACACTTAGTACTTAGTATTTTGATTTTTTCAGCACAACTTATTGAGGTCAACAGTACCATAAATGTAAAAAATATTAACTTTTTTTTAAACACTTTTATTAAATATAATTGTGTTACTGGTGACATTTTGACACCACCACTACTACTACAATTCAAAGTAATTCAGTAGTTATCACCAAGACAAACTGTCTTATTTCAAATACAGAATTGCTGGTTTAAGCAAGGGAACAGGCAGGCAGTAAGTGCTAGAAGCTGTGGAGTGGAGGTGGAGTGGGGGTGGAGAAGAACGGCGAGCTCTGTGCTAAATGTCCATCACATCCCACTTTAGAATTTGAATAACAAAGAGCTGAGAATAAGATACTTCCATGCAGACACAAACCATCTGTTAATGCACCTCTATTTTGAAATGCTCATATCTCAGCTTAAAAACTGACCTCAGATCTGTTGTTTGTACATGCTACTGCTAATGAAACCGAGTCCTGAGTTCTTAAGCATCTAATTGGCATTAATGTATTGCGACACCGAAATGTTGTTTCTATTTCATCTTTAAAAGCCAGTGTACAGTTTTAAAACACGCCCACATTACATCACTGCCCCATTACCTCCAGTCTTCAGTGCCCAAGAAGATGCATGTGATTTAGCCTTTACTTAATGGCATCAGCATGAAGCACTGGCAAGCAGAATTCAATTGGACAAGCCATCTTTTTGCTTCCTAGTTTACTGCTGCTCTTGTTCACATCTGAAGAGGGTGCAAGGCAGTGTAATCTTCTGTGTAAGATTATCAGCTCCCTTCGCTATATGTATCTTTGAAACTAATTAATTCAGCTGTTCTAATGTGCACCCATCACTAAAACAGGCATCTTATTACATACACAAATCTTATATAATTCCCAATAATACAAATGGTCTTAAGTACAATTCCAGACAGGGAATATGTTAGAAATATCACCAAACTGAGGTCATTAAACAATATCAATAGTTTAGTTTTTTAACTATTATCAATATTCATCTCAATATTAGATATTGATTATAAGCAACATAAGAATTAAGTTTTGGTTTAAGTTAATATTTTGGGTTGGAGTTAAGTTTAGGTTTAGCCCATCTTCATGCTTAAGAGCCTGTGTTCCTTCCATAATGTATGGGACAAAAACACATTTTCTTTGATTACTCCTTTGATTTTAAATCACAATTCAGATATGTGAATTCAGATTGAACTTTGATTAAAAGTTATCTGTGTATATTTTAGTTCTACCATATAGAAATAACATCACTTTTTTACACTAAAATGTTTTGGACAAAGCAACAGTAGGTGTATCAAAGCAGTCATATTTTATTCTTTTTTGCATGTTGCTTGCATGCAATGGCTGTGATTCATAGACATAACCAGATGCTGAGTATCTTCTCTGGTGTTGCTCTGCCAATCCTCTACTCCTAGTGGTTAGGGAGTTGGCCACAGGATCGGAAGATTGTGAGTTCAAACCCCTTTCCAGTAGGTTGCCCTGAGGTAACCCTGAGCAAGGTACCGTCCCCGTCACTGCTCCTGGGGTGCTTTCAATAGCTGCCCCCTGCTGCATGGTGTTTGAGTGCATGGGTTAAATGCAGAGGTCCAATTTCATTGTGGTTCACTGTGTGCTGTGCTGTGACCTTGCAATGACAAGGGTTGTCACTTTCATTTTAAGTTTCTTTTTCAGCCTATTCATTTCAGGCTGGAAATGAATCAGGTGACTGGCTTGGCGATTGAACAATTTTTGATTTTTTAGCTTTGAGAAACTCTCGTGTTGCTGTTTGTTTGGGATCATTTTCTTGTAGCGGGATAAAGTTCTGTCCAATGAGTTTGGAGGCATCTACTGGATCTTAAACTGATTAGATGTTTCTATACGCCTATAGAATAGAATAGAAGCAAGCCTAGGTATCGTCTCCCTGCCCAAATGAAGTAATGAAACACACTGGAGTAATCAGAAAAATCTGTGAAGCCAATTGTCCCAAACATTGTGTTGCCCTGAAATGATGGGGGCTACATGGAAATAGTGTTGCAATTTCTACATTGTTTAATTAAAGTCTGAAATGTGCACTTTAATCTCATCTTTAATCTCATCTGAATTGTTTGATTTTGCACTGAAGAACAGAGACAAAAACAAAGAAAAATGCATCTTTGTCCCAAACATCATGGAACTGTATTTAATAGAATGTACGTAATACAATTTGCATTTAATAGATATGTAGTTAAAGCTAATGTTATAGAAACATGTGTTTTCTTTTTCTCATATGCCCCTCTGCTCCTCTCCAGGCAACTGATAGGAGGACTTCTGTCTGTTGTGGAATCATTGCAAACAGGCCCAGAGGATAATGCAATAGACATAATGCAATAAACTTTGGAAGCATAGGCGTGGTGAACATTGCTGGTAGGTGGAAGTGATGTTCATTTTGTTTGAAGCAGTTCTTATCAGCATCTTAGCAATGTCTAAATGGCCCAATGACCTAAATGTCCCAAAACACACCAATAAATCCACTAAGGTCTGGTTGACATCTAAAAAATTAAAAGTCCTGGAGTGGGTGAGTCAAAGCTCAGATCATAATGCCATTGAGATGCTGTGGGGTGATTTGAAATGGGCTGTACATGCAAGAAACCCCTCAAACATCTCACAGGTTAAAGAGTTCTGGATTGGGGTAGTCTGATGCCAGAGACTGGTAGATGCTACAAGAAGCATCTCAGCGTGGTTATTTCAGCCAAAGGGGGTATCACTGGCTATTTTAACAGGGGATCCTAGTGGTTAGAGACTAAGCACCCGGATTGGAAGATTGTGGGTTTGAATGCCTGCCCTGAGGTACCCTTGAGCAAGGTACTGTCCCCATCACTGCTCCCCGGGGGCTTTAAATAGCTGCCCCCCCTGCTGCACATGTGTTTGTTTGGGTAAAATGCAGGGGCGTCATTTCATTTTGGCTTGCTGTGCTGTGTTTCACAATGACAAGAATAGTCAATTCCCTGGTAATGGGTAGGGAGTCCTAACTTTCTTTCAGTTAGAATACACATTTTGGTTGATATCTTTTGTTTAATGAATACATCAAGGTTCATTTTTGTTGTTCACCTACATTTCAATCACTTTCTTTTCCAGAGATAAATAAAAAGAAGATTAGACATTGATATGTGAACATTTCTTAATAAAGAACTGAATATTTAATTGGGTGTCCTAATTTTACTGTAGGTTATGCTAACTTGCATTGTAGTCCTGTGTTCATTCATAGTCAGTCTGCTTCACAGCGGCAGATACACAAGAATCATCAGATTTTCTTTTACTCTAGGAAAGGGAAGCAAATTGTTCTGTATCTTGATTGCAATCAGTGTCAGCCTACCTATGTTTGTTTTTCTCATTTGGCTGTTTCTGACCTCTGAGAGACACAGGAATTTCCAGTAAAACCCTGAATTCACACCAGTTTTTTTGAACACATCAGACAGATGTTCAATTGAGATCTGGGGACTTTGGTTTCCTGTGTAATTTTTGCAATATCTTGCAAAATATAACACATTTACTTGCAACAATGCCAACCATCCACATGATGGAAAAACCCTGTACTCCCTTTTCCATTGCTGAATGGTCAAATTTTGATGTTTATGTTGTAAGAACCAATCGTATGCTGTTCCTGACAAACAGGGGTCAGGATAGGCCCTCTGACCTTTCTACAGTATTTCTACAGTATTGTTGAACCAGATGGACAATCCCTCCCACGCTGATCACTGATTTGCCAGGTGAAATGCTTCATATTTCCAGCAATACTGGATGATTGAGACTCAGCTTGATTCCTGTAGGTAGGACTTGTGACAAGTATTGCTCTCAATCATGTTTATGTCACAGGCAGAAGGTTCAGTCACAACTCCCCATTGACACTCTATCGGAGCTATCAGAGATCTCCTTTGCTGACTACACTGTACGTACTGTCTTCCTCCCTCTCTGTCTATGTACTCTGGTCTCTCTGGATTTCCAGTCTGGAGTGTGTTACTCAGAATGCTTATAAGTTGTGATTTTAAGATTCCCGATAAAGCACATCCTGCTAACTGACCTCATTCCTGCCAGGACTCTCCCATTTGAACTCAGATTTTAGTTATATCAAGCTGAAGGTTTTTTTTGCTTGTTTTGTGATTATGTTATTGTCTCCATTGCATTATATTCCTAGTTAGAAACATAACATGTTTTAAAGTTATAATCCACATTTGCAGCTTGTCACCTGCCTGAATGTAGGAATTCTTGTGCAATATTATCTGAAAGAATTACAGTGTACTCATATTATAACACTGCTTATTGAATAAATTAACAACACATATACACAAGAGCCAAAAGCATATTTTACATAGTGAATACAAATGGCAAATACACAGCAACATAAGCATCTACACAACATAAGCATCTCTGCTTATGTTTTAGCCTAAACAGAGAAGACTTGGATATACAGAGATTATACTAAGCCACTGATATATAAATATAATATGGAAACTTTTTGGAATTCACATGCTAGCAGTAAACAACAGTGGAAAACAGCAGGAAACAGCCATAAACAGTTGTTTTAACTTAAGCTGAATATAAATATATACAAAGGGACACTATTTGAGTAGCCAAGAAATCTCCTTAATGACTGAAGGTTTCGTGCGAGATTAGAGATTCAAGGAAAACATCAAGCAACCTTTAAAGAAATACACAATCCTTCAAAGATTATGTATGCTTTTCTTCCCAAAAAAAGCAACTATATCTGTGAAATCTGTGTAGAAGTTGAAAAGTGCATCGTAATCTGAAAGCTTGATGAGGATCTCCTATTTTATAATAGCATGATTGTTTCAACAGATATGCAAGGACTTTTTTTAATGGTAGCAAGCGGTTCTTCTTCTATTACTTTTATCTGCAGGCTTGTGGAAAAAAACCCCCTTAGCAAGTCTATTAAGTAAGGTACACAGTCAAAAGGAATGTACTCAAAGTCTTGTCAGTGATGCCTGCTGTAGACACTCAAGTTGCTCCTTACAAATAAGTAATAGCTTTAACATCTACTACACAAATTTCATTAGTTAATTATTGTGCAATACTTCTGGCAAGTCCAATAGCTATATTTTGTAGGTAGTTACTGCTTCAGACAAGCAGCTTTACCACAGTTCATTACATTACGATATACATTATAACCCTGTTTTTGATTGAGTGAATTATAGCAGCGTTCTTTTAACAGGAATGCTGCTGAAGAAAGACAGTGGAGGCTCAGAGGTTGGTGAGTTTCTGTTCTCTGTTAAGCTGTCTTTAATGTTTCGTATGTCCACACTAGAAAGGTTTGTCTTCAGTTGTAGGAATCCAAGCACATGGCGTTCACTGTGGAGAGGAACCAGAGGTCAATGTAGTCTTTAGGGCAGAAATATTGTTTAGAAGCAATAATATACTAAATCATTGCTAAATTCCCAACCGTTCATACATTTCAGCTAAAGTTTTAATTTTTTCTAAAAATATCTAATATCTAATTAAAAATAATTTCATGGAAAAACATTAATGCTACAGCATAAACTAAAGTACAGATATAAACCTCTCATATTTTTAGAAACTTTATATTATTATACAATAAGAGCATTTCAGACCACCAGAACTTTTGGCAATGTGCTGTTGATAGATTTATGACCCAGAGTTCTTTTTTCTTTCCACCTCTAATCACTCGCAGGATGGAGGGTTTGAATGTTTTATGGGATTTTTGGAAAATGCTTGAGGATGAATTATTGACTCTGCAAGAATTATTTAAGCACATATTTTGTGCTGGCTCTCTTAGGGAAACACTTTTTGTTAACTGTATGCACATACTACAAAAACGAACGCATGCCTTAATACTGTTCTTTTATCCAGGGCTTCTTAAAACGTAATAACTAGTAGTGTGTTCTCTGCTTCTGTTTCATGATCATGCATCTCATGTCTTGTGTAACGTTGTTATTGAAAGTGGCTATTGAAAACTCAGCAGCTAACCTTTCTGTGGATTGAACAAGAGGGAAATAGAGACACAGCACTTTGTCAGCTGGTCACAAAAATGTAGTCTGATAAAATTTATCCCAGGCATTCCCTTTATCTATTGTAAACATGAAAAACTGAGCAGCTATATATATATATATATATATATATATATATATATATATATATATATATATATATATATATATATATATAGTTAACATTTGACTAACACTCCATTTTGACACTCACCTTATATCTGGGTAAGTTCTTGCCAATGTAACAACCTCAAGTTGAAGTGTCCCTGCATCTTGCACCCTCAATACCTCTGACACTTTGGGTAGGACACTGGACAGCCATTTATATTTGGACCCCTGTTAGGAAAGAGCGACAGTCTATTCAGATAAATGTTGTAAAGTAGGAGTGTATCGTTTATTTATAGACAGCTACAACTACCATTATCTAAAGCTAAGTAGTTTATTAGTATAGTCATATATGAAATGTCTATCTCATAAAACTTCATAGTTTTCCTCGACAAGTTCTCCTTCTGTCTGTTCTTTTTAACTTCACTGTTGCATAATCGCCCAATCGCCTTTCATAATCCATATGTTTGCTGTTTCTCACTCTTAATGATCCTAATGTTTTTCAGCCCTCAGTTCAGCCCTCAGTTCAGCCCAGCACTGTTAGTTCTTATAGGCTTCGTTCTTATAGGCCTGGGAAGTCTTTGGAAAATCTAAAATAACCCCAGTTTACTTTTAGTTTCGTTAACTGCCTCCAGATGTGGAATGAGAGGAAAGAATTAGAATGCATGTGGTCGAGTGTGGGGAGGTTATATTGAGTAAGTGCTTCACCAGAGCACAAGGGAAAATGTCGGGAAAGCGTATGTTTACAGTGACCGGGTCTGTGATCACTTATGCATATCATTGGCTTGTTCTTTTAGGACAAGAATTGAATGACTGGGAAACAACCATTTACTTGTTGGGTATATTTTTCCACTTAACATGGTTTTCACTTTCAAAACTAAAAATGCAGGTTTTCTGTGGCATGAGGTTCTATTCATGATGGTTACAGTTAGATTCAGTGAGGCGTAACTTGTGGCACAGCTGTGGCCAAAAGTTTTGAGGATGACACAAGGAATGGTTTTCACAAAGTGTGCTGCTTCAGTGTTTTTAGATCTTTTTGTCAGATGTTTCTGTGGTATATTAAATATAAATTACAAGCATTTCATAAGTTTTAGGCTTCATGGACATTAACATTTTATTGACATTTACATTAAATTTATTCAACATGCCAATATTTCAGTGTTGGCCCTTCTTTTTCAAAACCTCTGCAATTCTCCCTGACATGTTAGTCCACCCTCCTTTTGGGGACTGACCACAAGTTCTTAATGTAATTAAGGTCCAGGGAATTTCCTGGTCATTAACCCAAAACCTTTATGTTTATTTAGGAAAAGGTTCATGAACTTTTTGTACTTACATTTCTAACAAAATGTGCATTGATTCTGATACTGTCATCACACAGAAAGCCTGCAGCTTTCTCCTGCTCGTTTCTGTCTTTTAGTTTCAGTTTCCTCTTCAGCATCCTCCTGACATATTCAGTCATCACCTCAAAATGCAGCTGACTCAACAGCTCCTATACACACACCCACCCACACACACACACACACACACACACACACACACACACACACATTATGCACTTACAAAGAGAATCTTTTACCACTTTTAGTATGACTACTGAAATTTGATGGAAATTTGTGCTGCTTACCTCCATGCAGGCTGTCTTTAGGTCTGAGAAATGTTGCATCTGATCCTCCAAAGCTGTGAGGAGATCACCTATTATTTTATGGCTCTCTAAAAACCAGGCTTGAGTCCATAGCTTACGGTAATGCCCCTGTGTAGATATTTTAAAATGAGATCAATGTCAGATCAAGCAATTTAATCTGAAGGATTCAGAGACTCTTCTGAAACCAAGTATTAATAGGGGGTTTGCCCAACCTTTGCATTTTGGTGCAAGTAGGTAAATTCATTCATTAGAAGGGGCATCTGGAGAATACTGAACATATAATAACATTAAATAATGTGCTTCACAGAACTTTTTTTTGTGTTAAGTCTTTGTAAGTAGACTAGAGTGTGAGTATAGTATTTTATATACTGCAAACTTTAGTTAAATGTAGAAATTACTACTTTTAATACTAAAACCACTTAATACATCATAGTAATGTGCTGAATTTGATGTGTGCCCGTACAATTTAGGTAAGAAAAATGTTTCAAATTCCAAATCAGTTTTGCTCAGAACCCTTATTTTTAGATACCTTGAGATCCCTGTGTATGTTGTTGAGGAAGTATTTGTGACAGGTATCTCTCAGATCTGCAACATTCGTCAGCCAGGCTGCTTTTAGGTCATCTGGAAGATTTTCTCTTTCTTTTATATATTCCCTATGGACATAATTTAAGTATTGTCATTTCCATTTGCTTTCGTCCACAGATCAAATATCAAAATATTAACAAAGCCACCCGTACAAATATTTTACTTGGCTGAGTGTTACACAACTGAAATTAAACAAAATGTACTAATTTTTTTTGCTCTGCATTATAGGAAATTACATTTCTAGGGATATACAAGCCAGTGTTTTTCTCTAATCCCAGATAAATGGGAGGTTTAAATCAAGAAAGGCATTAGTTGTAAAATTGATTCTCATTAACAAAGACATGCTAAGGTTGACAATGATCGCCACCAATAGTGATCGCCAACAGTGTGCAGATGAAATCCGGGCTTCTTGTTGGCCGAAGAAGAAGAAGAAAAAGAGGAAGAAGGCATGCCTGGAGACAGAAGGACAAAAGGAAGGGAGGAAGAGTGAAAGTAAAGGTAGGAATTTTGAATCTTGGTAGTATAACTGGTAAAGTGAGAGAATTAGCTGATATATGGATATCTTTCCTTGTTTTTATATTCTTAAGCCCTGTAACACCCAAATTTCTCATTCGAGGGATAATAAATAGTTATTCTATTCTATTCTATTCTGAATGATGGAGAAAAGGAGGTTGATATTCTGTGTGTGCAAAAGTTTCATTGTAAACTAAGAGAAATCTTATGACAGAGCGCCTAGAGAGGAGTTGTGTTACTGAAAGAGAAGTTCAGAAGTGGATAGAAGTATGTCAGAGTGGTAAAGGATATGTGTTAAAGTAGTGTGATGGTGCTGATATCTGCAGTAGTAGTGACAGATGCACTTAAAGTAGAGGTGGGATTACAACAAGGATTAGTGCTGAGTGCAACTGTAATAGACAGGTTAACAGACAAGATTTGACAGGAGTCATGTTCGAAAATGAAACTGGGGTCTGTAGAGAGAGTAGAGAGAGCTTGAGGAGACCTGCTCTGGAGAGGAGAGGTATGTAGTTTTGTAGGAAAAAATTCATGAATGGGAATGAAAGGGAGGACAGTGGAATGGTTAGGATCCAGGGAGTAGAGGTGGCAAAAGTGGAAGAATTTAAATACTTGGGGTGAACAGTTCAGAGTTCAGAAAAGTGAGAAAAAGGATGCTGAGAATGGAGCTGCCAAGCAAGAGTAGAAGAGGAAGCACAAAAAGGAGGTTTGAGATGTGGTGAGGGAGCACATGGAGGTGGTTATTGTGAAAGAGTGGCCTTGCTGGTGACCTAGTGGTAGGGGTGCTGGTGGTCTACTAGTAGGATACTCATCTACAGACCAATATGTTGCAGGCTCGAATCCCACATCCAGCACTACTATCATTGGTTTCCTGAGAAAAACCCTTAAACCCAAGTTGCTCCAGGGGGACTGTCCCTGTAGTTAAGAAATGTAAGTCACTCTGGATTAGAGCGTCAGTGAAATGCCATAAATGTAAATGAAAGAGGAAGTTGCAGAGGACCGGAAGAAATGAAGATGAATTATCTGCTGTAGTAAAGAGGAAGAAGAAGTAATTCCTTCTAGTGTTAAATGACATCCTTCTGTATAAAACCATGTAACATTGTAAATGTTAAGCATGAAAATGTGTGTGCAGTTACTGTTGTATACTGCAGCAAACATGACTATAATTTGTGTTAAAATTCATAATTATTAGCACTGTTATGTTATTATTATTATTATTATTATTTTTAATCTCACCTTAAGTGATTGATGCAGATCAGATTAGCTTTTAGTGTTTCAGGGATGTTCTTGTTCTTTCCTTTGATGAGTTCAGCAATAGATTTCTTATAGCTGCCAGGAATAAAAATATTAATATTATTTGACATTAATGCACATATTCTTAAAAAGAAAGATGATTTATGTCTCAAAATATGTCTCGTATTACACAATTAATCAATTTTATACACATATTATTTGCAATTTTTATTTTATTAATTAATTAATAAATTTTTCTCTGTCCTGTAAGAACCTTGTTTTTCTATGATAAAATGCCAGTGATCAATGGTAGTGTTTAAATCCAGAGCACACAGACATCCCAGAGATGAAAAAAAAAAAAAAATTCTTTAAGACATACTATCCTGAAGCTGTAAGAAAGTCTACCTTGCAGTGAAGCTCGCCAGCTGAAGCAGAATCCTCTGAGCTTTGTCCTCAGTACCCAAAATAATCACAGCCTCTTTCATGGCACCATCAACCAGCTGTAAAATGGGAAATAAACAAAGTAATATAACACACTGGTCAAAACAGACCTATAAATTAAAAGGCCCAGTCAGTTAGAGCCTGTGCTATTTTGTGCCTTTACAAAAAAAAGATAACATGAAATCCCAACCAAAAAAAGACAGGAATATTAGTAAGCAAAAAGGCAATGCAAACCAATAATATAAAGGGAAAACCCTTTCTGAAAATCTTTTGAAAAAGTGGTAGAAGGACTCAAGAAAGATCCATGACCTATAACCAAAGAAACCCTGACAGTAATGCTGGAGGTGTTAGATCTAGGCTAGACTATAAACGCTTAAGCGAAGGGAGGCCCAGGAGAAAACAAATTACAGGCTGTAGTAGTACAGCACTGTCGAGAAGAATAGCCAACACTGAGCATGTAACAACTGATGGGTAGGGCGGGCCTAAATAAGAACCACTGTGTTTTCTAGTGTACTATAACCAGTGGCTACAAAATTCAGGGATGGAGTACCCCATGCATATGAAAAATAAATAATGGAAATATGGAAAACTACAAGTTTTATTTCTGTAAGAAAATCTACACATACATTCTATGTAATACAAAAATCATGCAGCAAGCTGAGCCACATACATGTATAATATCCAAGGCTAGATCGGAAAAGAAGTATCCATCAATTTGCTCAGGTTTGTTGTCAGCCTGCCACTGCTCCTCCTCCTTCTTCAGAGCATTGGCCAACCACGTCCGGACCTCAGCCTGCAAACATAGGACACCTAATATAAACACAAGGTGCAGTGTATATTCCTAGCTGCAAAGCCGTAAAACTGTAGTAAACAAATTAATCATCTGAAGCTGGTGAACTTCTTCACCTCTTTGTGTGAGAGATACTGCTCCTCCAGTGACTTAAGATCTTCTTCAGGTAACAAAGGGTGAAGTGCTTTACCCCCAACATGTGGCTGCAATTCTTTCTGCTGCAACACATCCCTGAAAAGCAATAATTCAAAAGAAAAAATAAAAGCCACATTTAGAGTGATTTTATTTTATAACAATAAATAAATTTTGGGCATTTCTAATTTCTTACTTGGGATAATAATCATTAATCCAGCTTAGTATGTAAATGCAGTCTTGCAACTCAATGTTGGATCGGGCCAGGTCCTGGAGTTTTGTGGAGAAAGCTTGATGGTACAGCTGAATGTATAGGTAGCACACTTCAAACTCTGGTGTGTAACATTTGTGCACCTCTCTGACCACTTGGAGAAGGTCGTTCTGAATGCGCTTTCCCTGCCGACAAACGTCTTTCTTTATGGAAGTGGACAGCCTGTCGACTGCAGCCTCTTCCTCACTTGCTTGCTGAATCCGTACCTCTACCACCTTCTGGAGAAGTGTGTCATGGATCTCCCTGCACTTCATTGGCCTCCAAGATGGACGCTTGTCTTCAGGTGCCTTCTCCCATCTTCTGTCTTGTTCTTCCTCCTGAAGTATAGCTATCACTGCACTTTTCAATGCCTCTTGACTTTCTTGGTTAAAGGACTCACAGATGGCCATTCGCAGATGCAACAATAGAATCTCATAGTCCTTCTGTAGCTTGTCCTCTTCATCCGCTGTGTGAATCACCTGCTCATCAGCTGATTCTGAGCCGAAGAGCTGCTCTTCCCGTGCTAAAAGCTGCTGGTCAGCTTCTGCCAAGAGATTCTGTTTTACATTCTGGTTGAAATCCAAGACAGGTTGAATTTCTGAAAGAATGCATTTCACAATTAAGGTTTATACATATGTATAAATATATAAATATATATAATTAACTGCTATAGCTGTTTATATATATATATATATATATATATATATATATATTAGGGCAGCGGTGGCCTAGTGACTTTAGACCGTGTTGGAACAGGGAAAACACATGGGACAGGCCTAAATAAGGACCACTGGCTTTACTTCAACTTTTGCTTACAGTATTTGCATTATTTTTTAATAACTTTTAATAACTACTTGTGACACAAACACTATTATCGTTTTTCATCTTTTGTTTGAATGTTTTCCTTTACTGCTATTTGTGTTCAAATGCAGGAAGCGTGAGTAGCTGATATCCCTTTAATCCTGTTTCTGATGCAAAGCTTACTGCATAGAAACTCTGAAATAACATGTGAACTATGAAGTTTCTTTTCTTTCTTTCTTTCTTTCTTTCTTTCTTTCTTTCTTTCTTTCAGTCCTGCTGCAGTGGTTAAAAACATTTTCACAATACCAACACTAGTTGCAACATTTTCCATAGACTTGTATGGGGAATTCTTGGATCCGTTTCAATTCTGAGTGTGACGACTTTGGATTTCAGAATGGCCCTGAAGCTGACTGGTGGTGCTCATTTAAATTCTGCTCAAGTGTGTTTCTGTTTACTCTTTTTCTATACACAGATCCCCCTTTTCAAGCTCTTTATTCCTCTTTTTCATGCTTAAGCACTTTATTTGTTTTTAGTCCTCACTTCTCTTTTTCATATTTTTTATTCCTAACTTCATACTTTCATAATTATTTAGTTTTTCAACATTGCCTCCTCACTTCACTTTTTGGTCACATGTGTCATACTTCTTTGTCGCATGTTCACCTTTTTAATTCCGTTTCTAAGCAGTGCATCATTAAGTAAAGCATCATTACTGAACACAGTATTACTTGGGTTATTTTCTTTTTTCCTCCTTTTAATGCTCATCAGCTGATTAAGTGCTGAAAGGGGACTCTGCTCGTGTTAAAGCTGCTGCAGCTGGCAGCGGTGGCCTAGTGGTTAGGGAGTTGCCCCTGCATTGGAAGATTGTGGGTTCGATTTCCTCACAAGTAGGTTGCCCTGAGGTACCCTTGAGCAAGGTACCGTCCCTGTCACCGCTCCCCAGGCGCTTTCAATAGCTGCCCACTGCTGCACAGTGTTTGTGTGTATGGGTTAAATGCAGAGGTCCAATTTCATTGTGGTTCGCTGTGACCTTGCAATGACAAGGGTTTTCACTTTCACTTTTTTTTCACTTTACTGCCAAAAGATTCTTTTTAGATTCTGGCTGGTATTCCAGACCCCTGCTTAATCTGAAAGAACACAATGCACTATTAGACTAGTCTAAGGATCAATGAGTGGAGAAAAAGCATTGATTTAATGATAAATCCCCAAGAGCTGACCTTGCAACCACGTCTGATGCTGCTCAACCACTCACTCAACAATCTCAAGACTGCTGCAACTCTTCTGAAGGTCATTGCAGTTCTACAAATGTTTCAGAACAAAGCAGAATTTTCTTCATACATCAAAGATATTCACATTTTTAATGAGCACTTAGATTTATTGCACTATTTTTGCACAGGTATGCTTCATTGGGGCTGGCTTTATAAGTCCCAATGAGTCAGAGCAGGGCGTCGGTCATTGACCCATGTGTTCTCTTGCATACTAGTGGTTTCTGAGTTCTGTATCTTTAATAAAGTTTAATAAAGTTGAGTAAGAGACTCCGGCTACATGCATATATCCAGCCCACACCACCACGTGTTACAGATCTTGTGTTTTGCAGTTATTTATATCAGTGTTTATCAACCCTTGTCCTAGAGTAGCTTTCAATGAAAGAAGTTTTTCTACTCTAAAAAGAACAGTTTGTTGTCTAGACGCTTGAGTGTTTTGAAACAGAGAAACCATTGGGTAGGACCATTCCTCAATACCACATAAACCACTGGTCTATATTTTTTTATACTTTTAATTACAATTCTTGCAAGATTCTTTTTATGTTTTTATTCCTCTTGCAACACAATCACTATATTATCTTTGTTTATTTCTATGTTTCTTTGTTTATTTTGTGGGATTAAGCACTGTTCACAATGGTTTAGCGCATAAAATATGAGCAGTGTATTGAAATTTTTGTTGTAGCGTCACCGTGTATTAATTTCCCACAAACCCCGAACCTCTTCACATATAATCACTGTTCGGAAAGTATGCTGACTGTAAAGTTTCTATTTTTCTCATTTTCTTTCAACTGTCCTTTCTTCCTTCCTCCTTTCTTCCATTTTTTCCTTCCTTCCTTCCTTCCTTCCTCCCTCCTTGTAAGGCCAGTGTACCCAACAGAATGCTTAAACTACTCAGTCGACACATCGTTTTGCTTTTGGAAAATACAACTACAACTACATTTTCTTATCCCAATGCAGTTTTTATCATTTTTAAGATAATACAGATCAACCCATTTACCGTAAGGACTCTGCACACTCAGTTGTATTTTTCAGTGAGATGTGTATTGTATCACTGTTTCGCAGTGATAATACATTTTTAATACATTACACATACCGTACATAAGAGGCCTGTGTGGGGAATTCTCGGCACAGTTTGAATTACAGGTGTTATTGCTGAAGATCTCAGGTCTTTAAATTGAGTTGGCTGTGCTTTTTTAAAGTGACTCATGGTGTCTGTCAATGCTTCTCCACTTCACTAGTCCTTTTTCTGCTAGCAACTCTCTTATTTCTTATCCCTTTTTTCTCACATCACTTTTATTACCTCTTAGGCATATGAGACTCTTTTTCCATCTTCAAGTTCAGCTGTTTCAAATGGGTCTTTGAGCAAAACCTAACAGCTAAAATGACTTTGGTTGCTTTCGTTTTTGCAAGGTTGTTCTCTGGATTATTTTTATTTTTTTTATCAGCTCCACTTCTTTCTTTCTTTTTTATTTATTTCTTTCTCACTTTATTCTTGCTCTGAAGGATATGTCCTTGCCTTTTTCTTGCATAAAGCCTTGAATGTAGGAAACGCCCAACTAGTCAAACTGTGTCTTTAAATGAAAAAGAAAAAAAGAAAAAAAAATGCTGTAAACTGATCTGATCTGAAGAACCCTATGTTTTCCTTTCGGCATCGACGTGTCTGTTCTATTCTTGTCCACAAGTAAAGGTAAATGTCATTCCTCTTTCCCAAAGACTGAATAAAAGAAAAGTAATAATGAAGAAGACATCTGCTTGCAAACCTGACAGAGCGTCTGGAGCAGATTTAACTCTAGCTTCACCTTTGGAGCGCTTCCTTAAACCTGGGATTTTCATCTTGCGTCTGCGTCTCTCATCCTCTGAACGGTTCTGGGGCTTCTTGTTCTGCTCTTCAGCCATCGGTTCGCAAACAGAGCCGCCGTTGAGATCCTGAGGAGCATCTGTGAAAATTAGATTTTATGAGCCATCAAGCAGAGAGAGATCATAAAGGATGGGTAAACAGGACAGGACTCTGCAGGTTCTTCAAGAACCTGCTGATCAGCTCAGTCCTGTTCATCTAAACAGCCTCCCTATGAACTACCTTCAGCCTATTTCAACCCTGATCTCTTGTCTTATTTAGTTTGCCTGGCGTGAGAAAAAAAATAGGTCTTTTGTCTCCTGTACCTTTGCCTCTGGCTCTGACTCTGCGTTTCAGCAGCCCCTGAGGACTGTGATCAGTTACAGTTAATTTCCATTATGTGGTCCAGAAGAGTTTTTTCACAATATTACCACAAAGTCTTCTCATTTAAAATATTACTCAGAATAATCATCTGCAAATATCACAAAAAAGGAGATTTTGCTGTAATCCGCTATTATAGATATCACAATTTTCTACTCTCATGTCACATACAAGCCCTCGGGTTAAGAGAACTAGAATAAAATGCTTGTGAACAAAAAAACTACCATAATATTGCACAACCGTAACAAATGGTCCTGCTTACCTTTGCTCTTCTTCCGAGGGAAAGAGGGAAGAATGATCGGTTTCTTCATCTCATACAGCTCCTTTGCTGATGCTGATGCTTGTAGCTCTTGTGTGAACCTCACTCAGTCTGTGCTCAGAGTTATATATAGCAGACCCCCCTCCCCTTGCGAATAGTCATGTGGCCTGGTTGATGAGTGTAGAGAAACACAAACCTCTTTCAGTTTCCTTTTCCTTCAAACGACCCCCACATCCAAATGTAGTCTGGGTTTCCCCTGCCGTACCCCACATTCATTTATAAGAGGAGAAGGCATGGTTGTGTCATTTAATGGATAGGTCTTTTAAAAAAGCAGGATTAATCTTCAAGCGTTCACTTGTGTTCGGCTGCATCTGACACAGAGTGAGCAAAGAATATCTGTGCATGTGAATCTTACTGAATGATGTGAATTCAGTGCCATACTGGCTATGTTTAACTGGGTATGAAGGAATCAGAAATATTGATGGTTTATGATTTGAATAGGTTTTGTCATGAGTGGGTGCATTCTGTGGGGTTTGGGACTCCTTAATTCCATTAACCCTGGGCCTGTCATCTAAAAACATAGAGGTGTGGATGCAGCAGGCCTATATTTAAAATGTTGTGAATCTTCGGACCATTTTATTATTAAGGTTGTTATGGCACATTCAGAAGATCAGTTTCATATGATTTCTCTCTGCAGCTAGAAATATTATTAAAGCAAACTTATGAACAATAAAATCCATTCATTCATCCATCCATTTTCTTCTGCTTTATCCGAGGTCGGGTCGCAGGGGCAGCAGCTTCAGCAGGGATGCACAGACTTCCCTCTCCCCGGCCACTTCTTCCGGCTCCTCCGGGCGGATCCCAAGGCGTTCCCAGGCCAGCCAAGAGACATAGTCTCTCCAGCATGTCCTGGGTCTTCCCCGGGGTCTCTTTCTGGTGGAGCATGCCCGGAACACCTCACCAGGGAGGCGTCCAGGGGGCATCCTAATCAGATGCCCGAACCACCTCATCTGGCTCCTCTCGATGTGGAGGAGCAGTGGTTCTACTCTGAGCCCCTCCTGGATGACTGAGCTTCTCACCCTATCTCTAAGGGAGAGCCCAGACACCCTGCGGAGGAAACTCATTTCAGCCACTTGTATTTACGATCTCGTGCTTTCATTCATTACCCACAGCTCGTGACCATAGGTGAGGGTGGGAACATAGATCGACCGGTAAATTGAGAGCTTTGCCTTTTGGCTCAGCTTCTTCTTCACCATGACGGACCGATGCAGAGCCCACATCACTGCGGACGCTGCCCCGATCCGCCTGTCAATCTCCCGCTCCATTCTACTCTCACTCGTGAACAAGATCCCGAGATACTTAAACTCCTCCACTTGGGGCAGGATCTCACTCCCAACCCTGAGAGGGCACTCCACCCTTTTCCAACTGAGGACCATGGCCTCAGATTTGGAGGTGCTGATTTTCATCCCAGCCGCTTCACACTTGGCTGCGAACCGATCCAGTAAGAGCTGAAGGCCACTGCCTGATGAGGCCAACAGGACAACATCATCTGCAAAAGGCAGTGACCCAATCCGGAGTCCACCAAACCGGACCCCCTCAATGCCCTGGCAGCGCCTTGAAATCCTGTCCATAAAAATTATGAACAGGATCGGTGACAAAGGGCAACCCTGTCGGAGTCCAACTCTCACCGGAAACAGGTCCGACTTACTGCTGGCAATGCGAACCAAGGTCCGACAACGGTTGTACAGGGACCGGACAGCCCTTAACAGGGAATCCGATACCCCATACTCTCTGAGTACCCCCCACAGTACTCCCTGAGGGACACGGTCGAATGCCTTCTCCAAGTCCACAAAGCATATGTAGACTGGTTGGGCAAACTCCCATGCACCCTCCAGGACCCTGCCAAGGGTGTAGAGCTGGTCCACTGTTCCGCGACCTGGAAACCACACTGCTCCTCCTGAATCCGAGGTTCGACTATCCGACGGACCCTCCTTTCCAGGACCCCTTTACAGACTTTACCGGGAAGGCTGAGAAGTGTGATCCCTCTATAGTTGGAACACACCCTCCGGTCCCCTTTCTTAAAGAGGGGGACCACCACCCCGGTTTGCCAATACAGAGGCACTGTCCCCGATGTCCATACAATGTTGCAGAGGCGTGTCAACCACGACAGTCCTACAACATCCAGAGCCTTGAGGAACTCATCCACCCCCCGAGCCCTGCCACCAAAGAGCTTTTTGACCACCTCTGCAACCTCGGCCCCAGAGATAGAAGAGTCCACCTCTATGTCCCCAGGCTCTGCTTCCTCATTGGAAGGCATGTTGGTGGAATTAAGGAGGTCTTCGAAGTATTCCCCCCACCGACCCGCAATGTCCAGTGTCCACCAACGGGTTCTTGGGTTGCTACTCCGACAGGCACTGACCACCTTGCGGCCACAGCTCCGGTCAGCCGCCTCGACAATGGAGGCACGGAACACAGTCAATTCGGACTCAATGTTCCCCACCTCCCACGGGACGTGGTTAAAGCTTTGCTGGAGGTGGGAGTTGAAGCTCGTCCTGACAGGGGACTCTGCCAGACGTTCCCAGCAGACCCTCACAATACGTTTGGGTCTACCAGGCCTGACCGGCATCCTCCACCACCAACGAAGCCAACTCACCACCAGGTGATGATCAGTTGACAGCTCCGCCCCTCTCTTCACCCAAGTGTCCAAGACATTTGGCCGCAAGTCCGACGACACGACCACAAAGTCGATCTTCGAACTGCGGCCTAGGGTGTCCTGGTGCCAGGTGCACATGTGGACACACTTATGCCTGAACATGGTGTTCGTTATGGACAATCTGTGACGAGCACAAAAGTCCAATAACAAAATACCACTCTGGTTCAGATTGGGGGGGTCATTCATCCCAATCACACTCTTCCAGGTCTCACTGTCATTGCCCACGTGAGCATTGAAGTCCCCCACCGGATCTGTTTGATGTGCTCAAATAAAACCAAAGGAGAGCCTTTTTTATGTACCTCTGGAGAAGTTATTCAAGAATGTGCTACAGAGTTTTATCCCGAGAGTAAATTATGTTAGCATCAGCTTTATATTATGGGGATTTCAGGAAGTGCTGTGTACATCAACATAGAAGGGAAGAAGAATAGTGATGCAAACAAGGAAGAATAATCAGCCAACATTTGTCAGAGCTCAAGTTGCCATGGGGATGGATTTTAATCCAAAGTGCATTTCCCGGGAAACAGTGGTACGGGTCCAGATGAAGAAGATCTAGATTTTGGGAAGGCCTAGTCAATCAAACCACTTTTTATTTGAGTTTTGTATTTTTGCATCAATGTGCTTTAATGGCTTTAATTTTGTTAGAAATGTATTAAATGTGTTGTGTTGTTATGTGATATTTCATCCACCCACTGTAATGTAAACCAACAGTGTGTGCGAGCCTGGATAATGTATCAGCAGCTTGGACTGCAATGATAAAGGAAACAGAAACTTCTTTAAGAGCATGAAATAGAATGAAGACTCAAAAAGGGAATCCAACCCACCTTCTGATTCCCAGTAGGAGAATGAAAAAGAAATGTATGTAAAATTAAGCAAAAACTCAAATTAGACAGAGGAACTCTAGGGTAATTCATGTAAGGATTGCATTAGAAAAGATGTCTGAAAATTGCTTTAAGAGATTATGGAAAAATTTAAATCCATTTCTTCTGGCTATTGAGTTAGATGTCAACATATAATACAAAGAACGCACAAGAAACGTTATATTGTATTACACAGGTATAAAGTGTCCATTGCACGTAAGATCAGGTTCCTATAGCTAAGGCTGAGAGAAATTTTGAGGATAGGTCTGGATTGGACGCAGCCCTTGAAACTCAGCCGAACCGCGGTGAGGGCGGAGCGTTCGTTTGGACTTTAGTTGGACTTTTTGTTGAACGCTTGTGTAACCTCTCTCCTTTCAGGGGGTCCCGGGGGTCTGGAGCCCCGGGAGTAGGCGCCTTTGGGGAGGGGTACTGTGACGGTTCTGTGCCAGTAGAGGGCGCCCTGCTCTGATTGTGCACACCTGGGCATTGGGTGCCAGGTGTGCCTCATCGGGGTTTGCCGTTATAAGCCCCAATGACTCAGAGCAGAGCGCTGGTCATTCTGTGTGCTCACCTTTGTGATTATTTTTGTTATGTTTTACACTTGTTGTGTTTAATATGTTTAGTTTATGAGTTCTGTGCACATTATCCGTCAATAAAGTTCAGTACGAAGCTCTTGGCTCTGCGTTGACGTCCAGCCCACAACACCACACCATGACAAAAAGATTGGTGGCCATAGCCTTTTATCATGTTTGCAGAAATTCGGTTTTGAGGTGAGTGTTGTTGGGCTCTTTTGTTTTTTTTTTTTTTTAAAGAGTTATAAGACATTAATAATGCAGTAGGAAACTCCAAGACTGCTGGAAGCTTCAATTAGTGGTTCAGTTTCAAATTACTTTCCTAAGTAGTGTTTATGATCTGCTGTAAGCTAAAGATAGTGGGTTAAAATGTTTTACACTAAGGTGTAAAGGTACACTAAGCCTGTTAGCCTGTTAACTCTTATCTCATAAATCCATAGTTTAATTCTATTGGCTTGAGTGAAACTTTTGTAGTTCTTTATTTGATAGCACTGGCAGAAACTATACAGTGCCCTCCCTAATGTTTGGGACAAAGATACCATTTCTTTGATTTACCCCTCTGCTCCTCAGTGTAAAATGTTAAACCAAGAAAGTCTGATTAAAGGGATTAACGTGCATGTTCCGGGTTTTAAAGTTATTTGCGGATATTTCAGGTTCACCGTGTAGAAATGACAACACTCTTTTTCTATACATGGTTCTTCTCATTTTAGGGCACCAAAATATTTGCAACAAAGTAATGGGAGGTACATTAAAGCAGTATCTGCTCTGGTGGTGGTCTGTCAAGCTTCTACTGCAGCCACCCTCAGGTCGTGCTTGTTCTGAGAGCTTGTCCCCTTAAGTTTCTTCCTCAGTATATGGAAAGCATGCTCAGTTGGATTTAAATCAGGTGACTGGCTTGGCCATTTCAGAATTTTCCATTTTTCGGCTCTATTAAATACTTAGTTTTAATGCAAACTGAAATCTGACCATCCTGTTTTTGACTAACGGTTTTCCTCTTGTGTAGCCTCTGTATTTGTGTTCATGAAGTCTTCTGTGGATAATATCTTGTGATAGACACACCTGCCTCCTGAAGACTGTTTCTTGGAATCTGTTGGACAGGGATTTGAGGATTCTATCAGCATTGGAATCGTTGCTCAACCAGTCCCTTTGTGATTACTGAGATTACCGGTGCATTCTTTCTTTCTTAATGATTACCAAAATCAACTGTTAAGAATAATCTCAAGGTGTGACCAATGTTTCTTGTTTTTCAGACTCAGAATTGCCTCCCTGACTTTCATGGGCTCAGCTTTTGTACTCATGTTGAACAATAGAAGCAAGCTTAAGTTTCTTATCCCTGCACGAATGTATAAATGCACACACCTGAGTAATCAACACCTGTGAAGCTGATTGTCCAAAACATTATGGTGGACTATGTATAAAGTGGTGTTCTGCATGGTGAGACTGAAATGTATGCAAAATCTTTAATTTAAAGTCTGAAATGCCTTTTAATTGCATCTGAATTGTTTGATTTCAAATTTTACTCTGAGAAGAAGGGCTAATCAAGGAAAAATGTCTTTGTGCCAAACATTATGGAGGGTACTACATGTTCAGCTTATTGAAGGAACTTTTCCTCACTGAACTAAGGTATTGTCTCAAAAGATGATAAACCCAAGCAGATACAGGAGACACCCTGCACACAAAGTGTGTACTGTAAATGGCCGAGACCAATCCACTTCTTGCACAGGCAGGGACAACTTGTGGGTCACAATTGCCAACGGTCCTGGATTCAGCAGTCTGAGAAGAAAAATATTAAACAAAAGTGAGTTGTAATATGGCTTGGCCAATATAAGTTTTCTTAACCTTGCTGATTATCTTAAAAGGCCACACAACATTTGAAATGGAAATTAATGTTTCTGGTTGGCTTGGTCACAAAATCAGGATGTGAAATATAACAATAGTTTTAGGTGTTTCTGGAATTGCCCTTGCCCTTTGTGCCCTTCATTGCACAAAGGCTTAGGGTTAGGGTACCATGGATCTGATGTGATATGAAGTACTCCAACAGGCCAAAGTACCTGCATACATGTTAAAGCATTGTCTCTGTGACCTGAAAGCTGTGTTTAGAGCAGGTAATAACATTAGTCAACAGGATTTCAAGATCAGAGCACCTCTCAATGGATCAGGAATGTACTTTTGGCTAAATGGACAGTTGGCTGATGGAGGATCATCTTGTGGTAGCCTATTGAATCTGCTCATCATCTTCTCAGCTTTAGCTGTTCACAGGTATGCTTTTTCTTTCTGCAGAGGTTTGATTTCATGAAAAATATGTACTGGGGTACAACTTAGGGGGGTTATTTTATCTTTTTCAAAGAATAGCTCCCTCCTTTGGAAATGTCCATTTCCACCACAAACAGCTTTGTCAGGTCAGGATGTTTCAGTATTGATGCCTTTGTGATAATGTTCTTAAGCTTTTGAAAAGCCTTATAAGCATCTCCATATCAAATTATCTACTGAGAGCCACTCACAGGTTTAGTGAGTGAGGTGGGGATATGGAAAAGAACCAATACCATACATTAATTATGAATAAAATGTCAATTGAAATAAGCAAAGCAAAACTGTTCAAACATTTTATGCTGTGCTGCTGAAAAAGGCATTTCTGGGCTTGGACATATCATTGGATCTCTTGCAGACATGAAGAACTTGTTGGGTTATGTCTCAGCATGTCATTAATAGATGCCTGAAACACACTAGGTGAACTGGGTCACCTGTAGTGGTAGAAAACACACTCATCGCCCTTCCTAATTGCCTGAATGGAGTGCCATCAACTCCATCTGGTGTATGTTGCATGAATGCTCTTCATTTTCATCTTTCATCTTCATTTGTTTTGCTGATACCCATGCTCTCAGTACTCTGGTGAGTTCAGAGTCTGGTGGTAGTAGGCATGGCTGTGAAGGTCACAAGTGCCAGTGTACTTTGTAAGAAAGCTTTAATAAATTTTCAATGCAGTAAGTTTACTCATATTCAGAGAGTTGCTATCGAATATTGAGGTAGATAACCAAAACTTTGGAGAAATTTAATAAGACATTTTAATCAGATTTTATCATTTGACTTAAATTTATGTATTAAGGCATTATAATTTGACTAATGAAAATATATTAACATAGCAAGATATTTTAAACATCCAGAAACCTTTTTTTTTTTTTAAATGCAGAAGCTTTTTGGCACGGTCTCCTTTAGTTTCCTTTAGACTGAAAATGTAGCACAATATCAGTTTATTAGTCAATGTCAGAAAATCCCTTTGTTGCCAGCGTGGAAAGTCCAGGATCTAGAAATGCTGGCCAGAGTCCAGTACTTCCACTAGGCTTGTTTTTGTTTCATTGCGCATACATATACATATCAACTATAACATTAAAACCATATTCTTTATATAATGTAAGACCCCCTCCAGAAATCAAATCAACTCAGACTCCAAAACTGGAAAATGTGCTGTGGAATCTGACACCAAGCTAATAGCAGCAAATCTTTTAGGTCACTGTCAGTTTGCAAGGTGATTCTTCCATGGACAGGTTCAGACAGTTTCATCCAACTCATTCTATAGATGCTTAATTCAGATGCTCGGTTAAATTGAGATCTGGGAAATTTTTCAGCAAACTTTGTCATGTTCCTTAAAATCTGAAAAATTTGTACAGCGTTGCAGAACACATTATTGTGCTGAAAGTAATTCCTGGCATTAGGGAATATTATTGTAATGAAAGAATGTACTTGGTCTTCAGCAATGTATAGGTAGGATATACGTTTCAGAGTAACATCCATATGAATCTATGAAACAAGCTTTCCCAGCAGAACATGTCCAGAGCACCATATTGCCTCCATTTGTTTGTCCGATTGTTATGGTGCATTCTGATGCCATCGCTTCCCAAGGTGGAGTGACAAAGCCAAATACACACACACACACACACACACATACACACAGACACGCACCCAGCAATCCACGCGGTGTTCTCAGACCAGCTGACCCAGTTTCTAATGCCCCATGGTCCAGTTCTGATACTCACATGCCCATTCTAGGGTCTTTCAGTGGTGGATAGCAGACAGCATGTCCACTACACAGCCCCATATGCAGAAAGCGTTCATGCACTATGTATTACTTCTGTCATAGCCAGACAATTTTGCTACAGTAGCTTTTCTTTCTGATCATGAGGCCCCAAGTTCCAGGTTGCAAGACTTAAATGAACAGCTAAGTGTTGGTGTCAGCTGGTGTTGGTTTCTTCAGCTATGATGGGTCACAGCTGTTCAGGGGCACAAATGGAACTGCTTATTATAGCTCCTGGAAACCCCCTTATACATGCCTAAATCTGCTTTCGCTTTTTCAGTCTCTTTACAGTGTGGTACAGAGTAAGAGGACAGTTCTCTTATTTCAACTAAAAACAAACCCAGAGTCTCACAGAAAGAGACAAAAAAGGTAGTAATGGTAGTGAGAATGGTAGTGAGACACCTGGTGGAAAAATGTATAAAGTTGACCAACCACCTTGGCTCTTGGCTGTTATGCTTGCTCATTTTACCCTTTGTACAGATATTAACCAGTAAAAAGTAGCAATACATATCCACCATAGACAATAATGTAATAATTATTTCCACTGGTACATTGGTGGATCAGTAGTAGAATTCTTGCCTGCTACCTGATGCCTGGCCAGTGAGGTGAATGGAGCATTTCTGGAACAGTGGTGGCCTAAGCCCCAGGAACAGAAGAACATGAGTTCCAATCCTGGACCAGTAGGCTACCCTGAGGTACCCTTGAGCAAGATAACATCCCCATCACTGCTCCACGGGTGCTGGATATGACTGCAACCTGCCGTAGGTGTGTGTTTGGGTTAAATGCAGAAAATGCATTTCATTGTGGTTCACTTTGTGCTTTGACAAAAACTTCACTTCACTGTTCTCAATTACAGACTGTCACAGTGAATTATCTCCAACAGCAACAAGCCTTATGTGTCATTTGAGTGGGTTTTCTTTTATCCTGAAAAGTTTTGGAGGTATGAGGTTTTGTCCGAAGCATGCCAATAAAGTATTTTTGCTATGAAATTATCAATCCAAAAACTCACTGGACTATGCCTCCTTCCTTTTCTAATAGTTATGTCAATATCAATAGCTGGGCAGCGGTGGCCTAGTGGTTAGGGCGTTAGCCGCATGATTGGAGGATTGTGGGTTCGAACCCCTTCCTTTTGGAATGAAAAATGGAATAGGTTGCCCTGAGGTACCCTTGAGCAAGGTACCGTCCCCATCACTGCTCCCCAGGCACTTTCAATAGCTGCCCACTGGTGCACGGTGTTTGAGTGCATGGGTTAAATGCAGAGGTCCAATTTCGTTGTGGTTCACTGTGACCTCGCAATGACAAGGGTTGTTACTTTCAGTCCTGCCTGTTAGGCTCTATTCTAGACCCTTGAGATAGTTTCGGTCAGTTTTACCACTCTTCCAAAGGATTGTGTGCATCTGTTACAACTTTTTACCTGCTGTTCTAGATTGAAAATAGAGGTTTGGTAACTTTTCAGGTCAGGCAAAGTGTCTCAGTGCTTCATCATGTTTGTTGAACCAGACACTGAATTTTGCCATCTTCAGTTGTCAATGGTAATGTTGTGTTTTGCTTGGACATTAAGTGCCAAGTTATTTAAAGAGTGGGCTAATTTGGACAATAACTGTTTCAGGAAACCAGTGACAGGATTTGGCTTCTTAAAGGATTATCACTGTCATTAAGGCATGGTGACACATAACAAAATAGTAAAGTACTTTTTCCCCCAGGCAGCTTTCAGGTGTATGCAAATGACTGACATCTGTTGCATTCATTGTGTATTTTTCAGCATTTTGGAATGAAAAATGGAATGGAAAAAAAATATATAGCACAGGTGAGTCTGGACATTTTTCCAGGTGTCAGGATCATCGTTTTGTTTGGACAATATAAACAGATAAATAAATACCTTGAGCATTTGTCAGCTGATATTTACAAATTGCAGCACATTCTCTCATTCAATCATAGCTCTTCTAAGCAGCTGGCAAAGGAGCTAAATGATGCCTAAAAAGCTGGGAAAAACTCCAAAAGGATAAATCAATGTATGAAGTATGCAATGCAACATCCAAATGCATTTTGGAAATAAATAATGTAAAAAAAGAACTCTGGTAGCAATATCCAAAAGTGTATATGGAGACAGAAAGGATCAGTATTTTTTGGAAAGCATGTCTTACCAACTGGCAAGGATGAGTTGATTTTTATGTTTATGATTTAGACAGCTGTGCAGGAAAAATCACGTTCCCAAGAGGGAAAAAATGGATTCCTCTCAATATGAGAAAAATTTGGATAAACATTTTACTGTTTACTCCATCAGCTACCTCAAGAAATGTGAGCTAAAGCTTTTGGAATGGACTTAACACCCTCCTGAATAATAGTCCAGGAAAACTGCATAACTTGAAATATTTTGCAAATACATAAGAATAGAAAGGCTTTCTTTTCTGCCTTAGGTGCTTCTAATTATTTGCTTATGCCATAATTACTATGTGAATATACATCAGCAAAGTATGACCTATTTAAAACAGTTTGCTCTGGATGGCTTAGTATTTACTTAATTCCTCTCAAAAAATTAGTCCTTAATTTGAACCATTCTCAGTAAACTGGAATTCTATTATTTCAGTCTGATAGTAAAGAGCTTAGAACTTGTGGTCCTGCCCTGTAATGTACTGGCGACCTGTACACTTTGTTTCTCACCTTTCTCCCTTAGTGAGCTGGGAAAGGTTCCCACAACACCCTCATCCCTGGTCAGGTTTAGCACTTGAGATAATGAATAAATAATTAAGAAAGGCACACACATGGCTTTCAGTTGGTATATTTTAGTCAAAATTGAGTCATGTGGTTAGCAAAATAGACCTGGGAAACAGAATTGTTTCAAGACACAAATCTTGGTTGCAAGACAATTACTGCAGCACTGAAAGAGTCAAATGGCTCAGAGGCATCAATTATACTCAGATGGAGGAGATTTGAAACCACCAGTATTCTTCCAATATCATGCTCCCCAATAAACCGAGTGACTAGCCAGACAGGTCACCAAGAATCCAATGTTTGCTATGAATGAGATTCAGCAGTACTTTGTGGAGATGGGACCTTAATTATGCACCAACCAGACTAAAGCCAAGAAAAAAAATCTATTTTGAGAAAACACTGAAACATAAAATTTGAAAAACTACAATTTTAACTGAACATACTTTTCAGTCTTATACAGTTGAGGCCAAAATTATTAGCCCCCCAGGAATTATGGAACATTTTTTTAAACTTCTTCCCAATGTTTGCAGCATTGATGAAACTTGATATAAGCAAACATTCACCAGTACTAATTAGTAGCTTTTGGTACATTTTGTAATATAAAATACATTTTTAGACTTGCTTAATATCAAATATAGTAAAAAAAAAAATGGGGTGGTCAAAAATATTTGCCCCTTGTGAATGTTTGCTTTCAAAACACACCAACAATAATTAACCAATCAGCTTTCAAACCACACCTGTGCAGTCAATTGGCTTCCTAACAACACCTGCAGTCAGTTGGCTTCCTAACAACATTCAGTCAGCATAAAAAGACTCCAAGGAACAGGGCACTTGAACACATGAGAGGGACTACTGTTACTCACCATGCCAGAGACAAAGGAAATCAGTCTGGAGCTCAGAAAGAAGATAGTAGAGGCTCATGATAAGGGGGAAGGCTATACTGCCATTTCCAAGTGATTCACAGTGTCCAGAACTGCTGTACGTTGCATCATTGTCAAGTACAAGGAGACAAATTCTGTAAGAAACAAACCTGGCCGTGGAGAGGAAAATAGTCAGAGATGTCAGCAAAGACATCTGCCAGGATGATTGTTGCTGACCTGGCCTCTTCTGGAGTTGATGTTTCAAGGAACACAGTTGTGAGGGCTCTTCATCATGGTGGGCTTCAGGGCCATCGTCCCAAAAGAACCCCTTTACTCAAAGAGCGGCACATCACAGCCCGACTAAGGTTTGCCCGTGAACATTTGAAAGGTAAAGATGAGTTTTGGAAGTCTGTGCTTTGGTCTGATGAGACTAAACTGGAACTGTTCGGGCACATGGATGTTGCTTATGTACGGCGAAGAAAGGGAGAGGCCTGCAACCCTAGGAACACAGTTCCCACAGTTAAACATGGTGGTGGGAGCATCATGCTGTGGAGCTGTTTTGCAGCCTCAGGCACAGGGAGCCTTGTTTGGGTGCATGGCATCATGAAAAAAGAAAATTATGTTGACATTTTGAGGGAGAATATGCAGAAATTTGCTCGTAGTCTAGGCTTAGGTCGTCGCTGGGTCTTCCAACAAGACAATGACCAAAAGCATACATCGAAATTAATCCAACAGTTCCTCAAGGATACCAAAACCAAGATCCTGGAGTGGCCTATTGAGAATCTGTGGCGGGTGCTCAAAGTGAATGTCCATGCTCGGAAACCATGCAATTTGGACCAGCTAGAACAGTTTGCAATGGAAGAATGGGCCAAAATCCCTCAGGAGACCTGTGCCAACCTAGTAAAGAACTACAGAGATTGTTGTCAGTTGATTGTTGTTAGTTGTGGCTCAGAAAGGGTACACTATTGACTATTAATGGTCGGGGGCTAATAATTTTGGATCTCTCATTTTTGCCCTTTCTTGTTTCAACTCGGTGTATCAATAAAATATCCTAATTAAACTTAGTGGACATTGTTTTTTATAGTGTATTTGTTTCCAAAATAAAAAACACTTGTTAATCGTCATTTTCATTGAGAAATCAAGAGTGTTGTCTAATTTCATAAGCAGGGCTAATAATTTTTGCCTGAAAGTATCAGAATGATCCAACTAATAGTTTTTGATTAGATGACATGAAACTGACTGTAGAATTGATTTGAAAATTTACTCCTTTCTGGCAGGAGTTTAAAATGCTAAGACTTACTATTCCTTAGCATATACCATTATTAAAATATTGTATGAAGGTTAGGGTTATAATGTGTGGATATATTTATTATAATGTGTGGATACATTTCTTCAGTGAAGACTGGGCATTATGTTAAAAATGAAGTATGCATGAGTGGGAACCTGCTTCAGTCAGTAATCAGCAGGACAATTATTCCTAACACAAGGACCATGCAACACTAGAGTGGTTCACCATCAACCAGGTGAACAGTCTACAATGACCCAGTCAAAGTCCAGATCCAAATCCAGCCAAAAAATAGTTTTTAAATACGGCTGTCCACAAGTTTCAGAACAACCAGGAGCATGTCTTCTACAAAGATTAAGTATGAATACTAAAGAAATCAGCATTTTTCAGTTTTAATTTGAAATTAAAATCTTTTGAAAAATAATCAGTTTTGACTAGGGAAGTTTCTTTAAGAATAAATTTGGTCTTAAAATTTTTTTTTTAATGACCTGAACATGTTATACAGTTTCGTGTAACTTATTATTTAGGTTTTAATGAGAAGCAGTTGTTCCTTCATACCAACAGATGGAGACATAATTCTTTTCTCAGCACCTGTCTCATTTTTATCCTTTCCTTCTCTTGGGACTTTCTTTTATTTAATTCAGAACATCTGATCATGCACAACAAGATTGTTGATTCTCTTGCTCTGGACTGCTAATTTATTTTGTCTGCACTATTGCTTTGCTGTAGCAGATAAGCTGGTCTTAAAGTTACTGTAATCTAACATTTATATGCCACTGCTGTGCATAGTCACTTTACTGCCTATGCTGATTTTCTTATGAGCTTAATAATAAGTTTATTATTGTAATAGCATTATTTAATAAATGCAATATTCCACCATGAACCACGTACTACCTGATACAATGTGTGCTAGGGTGCTTGTGGTCTAGTGGTAGGACACTTGCCTATGGACCAAAAGGTTGCAGGTTCAAATCCCACCTCTAGCACTTCTGCCATTGGTTTCCTGAGCAAAACCCTCCCCCCAAGTTGTTCCAGGGTGACTGTTGCTGTATTCAGGAATTGTAAATCACTCTGTATAAGAGTGTCTGGTAAATGTGTTTCTGTGTAACTCTGGTCATTTTAAATGTTTGTAGTACTGGGCCAATTGACTTTATTCACCAATGTCAGTTTGTGTGACATTCAAACTGGGTACTGATGGCTGCAGCAAAACCAGGGGGGGGGGGGGTCTTTCTATGTAATTGAAATCTAATTTGTATTCTCTAATTGTAATTATAATTTGAGTGCAAAGTAAATACTTCTCAAAATCTCATATCAATATTCTTCTTCAGTTAGTTTACTATGGAATCAAAGGGGCATTTCTAGCTTTGCATCATCCCTGTTCAGACAAAATGAGGGTGTAACAGAAGGAGAGAGAAAAACATAGAGAGAGAGATCCCTAAAGTGAGGCTATGAAATTTCATGACTATTAAATGAGAGAGCCTTGTTGGCATTCACAGTCATGGTGCTCTCTCTGCTGCCCCTTGAGTGTCAGTAGGAGAAGTTTGACAGTAGGCTTATAAGGGAACAACCCAGAGATTAACGTTTTCTTGCTGTCAGTCCGCTACAGTCTCCCCTCCAAATTTCTGAAAAAAATGAAAGGCCAAATAGACCATATGTTCAAAGGTGTGTAGGCACCTGTTCATCCAGCATTTAAAAGGATCATTTCATATCTAACAGAATTCAAAAGTACTTTCTGAGTACCTTTTGAGCCGATGTCAGCCTCTGCAGGTATGAGGTTTGACTGGGTGATGTGGTGGTGGTCTAGTGGTAGACTGCTTGCCTATGGCTCAAGAGGTCCCAGGTTCAAATCCCACCTCTAGCACTACCACCCTGAATTGCTCCAGGGGGACTGTTCCTGTAATTAGCACATGCTCTGGATAAGAGTGTCTGGTAAATGTGAATGATTCCTAATATTGCAACACTGCTGTGAGAGTTTAATTGCATTTATCTACTATGGCATTACTCAGGTCAGATTCTATGATTGTCCCAAAGCCATTCAATAGCTGCACCTCTTGCTTCCACTATCCCATTGCTTTTGGGCTGTGGTGAAGCAGAGGGGATTTGTACCCCTCAAACAAACACCTGCTGTTTATTGGACGATACATGTTGTTTAATGTAGCTGACTTTACCAGTTAACAGGGCTGTCTGGATACTTTTGGACATGAAGTGAATTTACATAAAGAATGAAAGGGAGATGCTTCTTGTAGCACACATGAAGCAAAATCCCATTTTTAGTGAAACAGTTGTTTGTACATGCACTTCTTGAGTGAGCACTTAACCTTAGTGGCACAGTAATCTCTACATCTATACTAAGAACAATAAAAAATTCATTTTCAAATGCTTTATAATGTACTGAGCCTTGCGTAAGTAATGCTGGGCAAATGCTGTCTGAAAAGCTTATGTTTTAGAGGTTCAAGCCAGAGAAGATGTTTGAGAACATCTGCTCTTTATCCTCTTTAGTATATTAAAATGAAATAATGCCAGCAATGATGTAATGAAGCTGTGTTGCAATTCAGTGGGCTTGGTTGAACATAATTATGTCATTTGGTAAGGTTGGTTAAGGGCATAACCCTTATAATGTGAAAGAGTTTTCAGTAGCAGGAGTTTTGCATCATATTGCTGCTATTCCAGAATTTTCACCTAATAATGCATGCTTGATCCAGATTTTCATGTAAAGTATCATATATTTATCAAAAATCTACTGCGCAACTGCATACATCATTCCCCATGAAAAAAAATGTTGCATAATTATTTCTGTTTCCTTCTGGCAACAGCAGTATCGATGTGATCTATGCTTCATGAGGAAAGGATGTGCACATTTGAATCAAATTAATTCAATGCATTATCGCTATCATGCTCCTATTCAGTCACGAACAGCCACTGACACCTGCACATGGTCCTTTAAATCAGTCTCTTCATAGCCAAGCCCTGGCTGATCTTTCTGATAATACATTTGTTATTTTGCATGGTGGCCTAGTTTGTGCCAGCTAGCTAGCAAGCAGGGCTAATCTAGTCCAGTGCTGTTAGTTGCGTGTCCACATTGCTGCTGTCTTTCAACACATCTTCTGCTCATTCATGATCACTGTGGCCAACCAGTAGCTGAGATGACAAGATAATGAGTCAATCATGATTCTCATAAAGAAAAAAAAACTGCATCTGCTGCCTCCAAACACAGAGAAAGATGAAAGCTAAAGATTGATTAGTGGAGTTATTAAAGAGGGTGAAGTGTAATTATTTTGCAGAAACTCTTAGTATGGGACTCACTTAGGATATTGTATTATTATATGGTTATTGAATTCTTATGCATTTCTCAAATAATTATACACCAACAATGAGAACAAAGGGTCCATTCTGTCAAGGCTGTTTATACCTTTAGCACATGAGAATGGGTGACCTGCCCACTTGTCTACTCATTGACCCCAAAACTTTCATGCCAGTTGATGCCAGTGGTGTCAGCTGAGTGCTGAGGACAAGAGATTATCTTTAGCTGCAGTTGGGATTTATTCTGGTTCACTCTGGAAAATTATTTTATAACACCTGTGGCTTAAATAAAACAGACATTTGGTTTAAATCATTATCTTCCATTACTTAAATACAACTTTGCAGGATGCATTGGTAATGCATGCCGTACATTTTTAGCAGCTTTCATACTTCTTTGCTGCTTATACTGAGGCAGCTCCACATTTCTAACTTTAGGGACTGTTGACAGTGTCTGATGATAATGAAGTAAACTAAGGAGACTCCCTGGTGTCATCTAAAATCCCAGCCTACCACACTGTAACCTGAATAAAAAAAGAAATTACAGGATAAATATAATTGGTCAGAGAGTAGATTTTCCTAATTACTGTAGTGTAAGGTCTGTATTACCATGTTTGCTGTCACCAGCATGTGTTGTAAGAACATATGAGAGACTATAAGTTATTGTGAACAGTGCACCCCAACAAAATGGCTATTTATGTAATCAGTGATAAGAAAAACAAAAAGTCTATGTCAAAAGCCAAAGAGAGCCTGAGGATTATGTGCTACATAAAATGAATAGCAGGGCCTGAGCAGACGCATGCTATATCGAGGATCCCAGTGCAAGGAAGCTACTCTCACTGCTAAATCGTGGAGCAACCTCCAGGAAACAGAGGGGGACATTGTGGAAGTAAAACAGGAAGAGGAAGGGCTTGTTCAAGGAGTGTTAAATAATATTCAGGCCACACAAATCTGCCATTTACACCACCTTTTTACATATACATACATATTACAGTGGCTATTCATGAGTTTCCACACTCCTTATTACATCTGTTCCAAATGCATTTGTAGTTCTTGTTCTATAGATCAAGCAGCCAAGAACACATTTTGGTTTTTTTTTTGCTTGTTTATTTATGGTTGTGAAAAAGTGAAAGTGAAAGTGACAACCCTTGTCATTGCGAGGTCACGGCACAGCACACATGAACCACAACGAAATTGGACCTCTGCATTTAACCCATGCACACTCAAACCCGTGCAGCAGTGGGCAGCTATCGAAAGCGCCCGGGGAGTCATTTGCTCAGTCATTTGCTGGAGTCCATCCCAGCTCACACAGGGTGAAGGACACACCCTGAACAGGTCACCAGCCCATCACAGGGAGGAGCATGACGGGGACGGCACCTTGTGCAAGGGTACCTCAGGGCAACCAATTGGGAAGGGGTTTGAACCCCCAATCCTCCAATCATGCAGCCAACACCCTGACCACTAGGCCACCGCTGCCCTCCTAATGGTTGTTTGAATGTTTAATTGTAACTGTTCTTTATATTTGTCCCTGTCTGCATCATAACTTTAGTCATTTACTTGACAGCACTCACTGTGTGGACAATCTTGTGTTTTTTTCAAACTTTATGGTGCAATGTTTTCAGTTTAGTTTAAAACATGGATTGTCATAAACATTCATACATTTTTTGATGTAAGTATATCATTCTGAAGCATGGTTTTGTGATTTTGAAGCTTCAATGTTCATTGAAGTATTCAAATTTGCTCACTGTGAAAGTTTTTCTAAAGGTGTTTACAGTTTTGAGAAGCACGTTAAAGCAATTGCTAAACAGAGCTGCTATTTCCTGAAATGTGTTTAAGCACTCAAGAAAAAGTAAATCTATATTTAAAATATTTAAAAATCCTTTTTTTTTTTGTGTCGCACATGCACGTCTAAATGAGGCTCCCAGGTGTCCAGAGAGTCTGCTTTTGAGCTCCATATCCAGTTTCAGCAGTGAAAAAAAAAAAGAAAGCCTGATACGAAAACTTGATCAAGGTCAAAGTATTAAGGCATGGATTTGTTTGAAATTGTTTTGATTTTTTTGTTCAGAAAATTCAGAACTTTTTCCAAAATGGAATTTGAAGCCCTGCATGAATTCTCCTGTTGGCATTGGCCTTAAAGGGTCATGATAAAGAAAAAATCCCATGGTTTCTCATAGGCAACCATGCACCTAGCTCTGTACCTTGTTAACAGCAATTGCCCTGCAGATGCTGTCAGAGCCCAAACTGCCTGTGCTCTTCCAGGCAAACTTAGGGGGGCCAGGTTGGAAATGCCTCTCCTGCCTTGCCTGCTTCATAATGATGATAATCGCCTTGGTAACCAGAGGGAAGGTCCTAATCAGTCACCCCTCAGCTCATCTGCAAGCCGGCTGTGGCCAAATGTAAATGTGCTCATTATCAGCAACAATCTGAAGGAACTGATCACCATTCTCTTTCCAACAAAATGGCATAACCATGTTATGCAATTAGCATTATTATTATTTTTCATCTTAGAGCTTATGAGCTGCTGATTATTCATTTCAGATTTGTGTTTAGCAAAATCCTGATGCCAATTTCATTTTGACGGTGCTTCATTCTTGCAGTGGCTTTTTCTGTAAAGTTGGACCTCATGCAGCAGAGAGTCTTCAAATATGAGCAATGCCATTACGATGCTAATAGACTATATTATGCATGATCAGTGCGTGAACCACTATAGATTATTATTAGCAGGTAAAGCCTGCTGGAATCAACCTGCTCTTTGCCTCTACAGGAAACTACATTTAATAGAAAAAGAACTTTATGTTAATAGGAAGAAAGATTTATGAGAACAAAGTTAGATATTGAGTATATGAATGAATGTAAAAATCTGTTATTATTTAGTGGGTACCAAAGGATCTTTACCAGAGACATGCTCAAGACAGCAAGTAGATAGCAAATATAGCTATTTGCTACACAGTTAAGAAAAAAAAAGTGTGGGAGTGATTTATTGTAAATTGCCTCATTCTTTAATATCAGTTGTTTTGAATGCACCCTCTAGCTCTGACAGGGTGCTATCTTTGAGAGGTAGACAAGATGACCGAACAGAAATGTGTGTGCATGTGTAAGCACCAGCAGAGCTGGGGTCTGCCTGACAAGGTTAAATTTAGTGGCTGATTAGGCTGTATGAATTTTAATCTTGCTCTGACAAAAGCTCTTTCTTCCTCATCTCTTCCTCTTTGTAACATCTCTTTCTTCCTCCTTCTGTCTTTTTCATTTGACTCCTCTGTAACACACACACACACACACACACACTAACTCTCTCTCTCTCTCTCTCTCTCTCTCTCTCTCTCTCTCTCTCTCTCTCTCGCTTAGGTTCTCTGAGTACATGCCTGGGGTTATGATGATGGAGAGGGAGGAAAGGGCTGATTTGAATGTGGCTCAGGTTGGGTGGCCAAAGCAGTCGCCCACTTCCTTGATTAGATTGTAATGGTTGAAAATGATTGTCATATTGTGCATATTGCATCCACTGGAGCAGCTCTGCTGTATGACCCTGAACCTCTGAATTTGTTCCTGCCTTGTTAAGCAGATGGATTTGCTTGGAAACTCATTAAACGCCATCAATACATGCACACGCACACACTCACATAGATAAGCATTAGGCTAAAAGCGGAACTTAAACATGGTGCCTTTAATGTCTAAATGATGAAAGGAACATAAGAGGATGATGTAGCTCTTATTCTTAAAACATCAATGGGATATAGTTTGATGCCTGTTGTGCAGTCAGGTAGGAGCTTGAGAGCAGAATTCAGTCAGGGTCACTGGGTGCAATCAGCACTTCACAGTGCGCAATTTCTACATCATTACATTTTAAATGGACAATTGTACTCTGACATTTATTATAGTTCACCTGATGGATAAAGATATACAGATACATTTGAGAAGCATTATTTCAAATTACGTTACTAACCAAATAATATTTTTTGAAGTTAGCTTAAATGCTTTCATTGGAAGATATTCGTTTTTCTTTAGATGCTAGTTCTTTGTCTTCTTTTGGCTGTCCCATTAGGGGTTGCCACAAGGAATCAACTGTCTCCATTTCTTCAGCTCCTCTGCATCTTCCTGCATGTCCTCTCACCACATCCATAAACCTACTTTTTGGTCTTCCTCTTTTCCTCCTACCTGGTAACTTCATCCTAAACATCCTCCTCCCAATGTTCTCCTCGTCTCTCCGCTGTGCATATCCAAACCAATGCAATCTCTCTTCTCTGACCTTGTCTCCAGATCGTCCAACCTGAGCTGTCTGTATTTGTTCCTTATTCTGTCCATCCTTTCACTCCCAACTCAACTCACTCTGTCACTTCCAGCTCTGCCGCCTGTCTTTTCATCATCACCATTTTCAAACCATTGGTCTCACAAGCATTTTGTAAACCTTCTCTTTTGCTGGTACCCTTCTGTCACAGATCACACCAGCCACTCTTTTCCACCCATTCCAACCTTCCTGATCTCTCTTCTTCACCTCTCTTGCACGATCCCTATTACTCCCTATAAACTCATCCACCTTTGTCACTTCTGCTGCCTGCATCCTGCATCCTAACCATTCTGCTGTCCTCCCTTTCATTCTCCATCCATTATCTGCCACTTGTCCCAAACAGGGTCGACCCCACCCGTGCACCCCAGTGCACCCCAGTGCACACAGGGCGAGAACAGGGGACGCCAGCCCATCACAGGGAGGGCAGACAGGGACGGCACCTTGCTCAAGGGTACCTCAGGGTAACCCATTGGGAAGGGGTTCGAACCCCCGATCTTCCGATCATGTGGCTGACGCCCTAACCACTAGGCCACCGCTGCCCCTACCTTTCATTCTCACTCATCTCAAATCGGAAGATTATGAGTTCAGTCCGCAGCGATGTGGAGAGCATAATAACCCACCTCAGAGACGGCATTATCAACCTCAGTCTGTGAGAGTGACTAGGACCTATCTTTTAAATCACTCAGTGTGATGTTAATGAGAATCAATTTTTAAGTAACTGTAATTCACAGTTATCTGCAACCTCCACATTCTCCTCCGAACATGTTAGCAACCATTCAAAAAGATGTAGTCACTGACTTCTTGTGGTTTAGAAAGAATATGAGGTCTGCTTCGACTTCTCAGTGTTGGCAGTCTCATTTTATTAAGGGAATCCCATCTAGCATTAGTAATTAGTAAAAGCCTCCTGCTTTATAGAAATTAGGAGAACTTGAAGGCAAAGATGTGAGCCACTTTGAAAATGGGCTTCTGCATAATACCAGAATGTCTGTTACATGCAGTTACAGGTATTTTTATATGCATATATACATATATATGTAGACCAAAATTAGGCAGATCTGGGTGTAAAATTAACATCAATTGAGAACAAAACTAGAAGGTATTTTACTACATGAAAGACACGTCCTAAAACGTCACTCAGAGTACAGCTTAGGTAGAGGGGACTCAGCCTCATTTTAACTAGTTTCCATTTTTTTTATGACCTGATTTTGTCAAGCTTGACTTGACTTTTCCCACACTTGGTTCCAAGAAAGAAAAAACATTTTTTACATAGCAAGTAAAACTATGTAACAATACAAAACAATGAAAATTATATTTTCTAATGTCCTACTGGATCTGAATAAAAACAGAACTGATGTTTTCTTTGTTTTGTATGCCTATGATTCAGCTTTCAAGTCTCTGTAGTGTACCACTTTGGAAATGGTTATTTCCCAGGTGAAGAATGTTTCCCAGTGCACTAGGCGATTGCTCTGGCATTAACATTCATCACAATTTAAATTGTGAATTATCGTGAAAGAACACTAATGGCCAAACACATGAAAGCGTTATAAAATCATCGGCAAACAGAAAATTTCTGAATATGATGAGGTTGCAAGATATAATGGCTACTTATAATAGCCATTGCAAGATATAATGGCAATAAAAATGTCATACTCAACAAATAACATAATAAAAGTCCCTCATATTTGTCTAATGTTTTATAAATTCTGCATTAGAAATAATCCATACGGCAAAATATCTTGAGTAAGCATGTGACCCTATCAATATGTATGTGTTTACTTCAAAACAACCAGTTAATGTGGGATTGAACATGTTATTTCACTCAAACTGAGAGAGGAATGTTCTTTTGGTTTTGAGGTCTTTTTGATCTTTATTATTATTTGCATAAAAGTTGGCAGTGAAGAAGTAAAAGTTGCTGCCTTGATCATCCAGTTGGGTATTGTGTGATGCTGTGTGCATGAATGGTTACATACATAATTCTTCTTTACAGGTTTGAATTTCACTTGCTGTGACATGGTAAGTTTATTGCTTGCTGTGAGTAGCACCTAGTTATTAGAATTTTGATACATCGATTGAATATAAATTGATATGTAGAAAATGGATATTGTCACTGCATTGCATATGGCCTGTATTGTTTGATAGTCAACATTTTGTCATTGATAATTTAACAATGTTTCACACACATGCACTTTGTACTTTAAATACATCAAAACTGACTAAAATACAGTAAGTTCACTATTCAGTCTCAGTTTTAAATTTTAATTTTCATTTCAAGTAACTAAAAATGTATTTATTTATTTGTGAGGTTTTTTTTTTTCAAAACTCATTTTGAAACACAATGACCAAAAATGTTTGTTTTACATCTGATGCTTTTTCTTCAGTCAGTCAGTCATTTTCTGCCGCTTGTCCCAAGTGGGGTCGCGGGGGGTACTGGAGTCCATCCCAGCTCACACAGGGCGAAGGATGCCAGCCCATCGCAGGGAGGAGTGTGTCGGGGATGGCACCTTGCTCAAGGGTACCTCAGGGCAACCTACTGGGAAGGGGCTCACACCCCTGATCCTCCGATCATGTGGCCACCACTGCCCCCGCTGGTTTTTCTTCATTTTATCATATTGTGATATAAAGCCATTGCTTAGTTTAAGACAATGTTGCCCTAATCTGTCTATTAGCAATCGGCAGCAATCTGAAATGATTCTATGTACTACAGGTGAACCACAAAGAGAAATTTAGAAAAAGAAAGTAAACTTAAATGTTCATTGTATAAATGTAATAAATGAATGAATAAATTTTGCTGGGTATAGAATTAGTGAACTTTAAATTGAATTTTTTTGTCATTACACACCTACAGTTGGTAGGCGCAATTTAGTGGAAAACAATACCAAAAGTAAGTCTGATATTTGAGTTGCATTTGTGACGTGAAAATTTTAACCATATGGCACCTCATATAATCAATTGATCCATTAAAATCAAATAATACAATTTTCAGTCATGTAATCAAATAATGAATGTTTATTTGCACCTTAAACTGTTTGTACATTTTATTCAAATAGATATATCATACATTTCTGCAGGCAGAAGTAGTGTTTGGCTTGACAGTTGCTAGGCAAAGCAGCATGGATGAAGGCCATCACCGCAATTGTGGTAATGAGATCCCCCCAGATTTGCGGGAATAAAGAGTAGTTTTGTTCTGTGTGACAAGTGGCAAGGCTGAACATATTCCTGAAGTTAGAACAAACTTCATTTGAATAATAAATTCTCCTCAAATTGCTATCGGAGCAAATCAATCATGTTTCGTTCTATTTACGTTCTATTTATCCATTAACTGGTCTGTCCATTTTAACATGTGCTCCATTTGTTAGCATAAATGTGCTTATGTCTGTGAGACAGTACTGCCTCTGCACCTGTTTCTCACTTGGAGATGTGCTAGTTTTTGCTCATAAACCCATTGACCCATGTATTTGGTCTGAAGCCTGCAGACAGGCACTAATTGAGGCCAGTCTATCCATTTTCTCCAATTCATGGGCCACACATTCTCTGAATACATGAGATGAGACAGACTTCCTAAGCGGGAGGACTGAATATTTAACCAAGCGCATTCATCCATCTTCGGCGTAGCCCAGTCCCCAAACTAATGATGTCTAATGATGTCTTTAATATAAGTACTGCATACAGTTTAAAGCTCTGAAAAGTTTTTAAGTTTGAGGTATTTTCCAGTTTAATTATGCTTCCAGACTGTGTCTATGTGTGTGAGGTTAATGTCTGATATAGCAAGGGATCTATAGATGTATAGGATATATCCAATAAAATATAATTGTTCAAACTGCATGCCAATATCATCGTAAATTGTTAAGCAATCTCAGTCTCATCGTGGCGCAGTGCTTAGCCCCGATACCTTTCAGAGAGAGCGCTCTTGATTTGTTTCCAAGCCTGAATTCAAAAGCATCCATCTATCCATCCATCCATCCATCCATCCACCCAGCGAGCCGTCCATTTGTCCGTCTGTCCAGCTTCTCTTTTACCATCAGGATTTCTAAAATGTTTTTTTTTGTCTGCTTAATTTTTTAAAATAAAATGTCTAAAATACAGTTACTTAAGTTTGGATATCTTTGCTTGAAATGACTGGGTGTGCCTGGACTTGTTTCAGGATATTTTATTGGTCTTTGCTGTTAAAGGTCCTCTCATAAGTCTTTGATAATATTATAGTTCAAGGGAATCTGTAAACATTAAAACATAAACCTTGACATAAGTCCTCGTTCTTGCTGCTTTAGCACCTTGAGCCCTAAGTGATAGAATGAGCAATTTGAACTTTGTATTGCACAGACTTTCTGCTTTCTTCAGTCTTTCACATGGATCATATCATTTTACCAGAATTATCTGCACTTAACCTATTTGTCTGGTCACTTAGCACAAAAACAGGAATTTAAATGGTTTTTTATTCATTTATTTTCATCTGTCATCAACAAGCAACCAGCGAAAATACCACAGCAAATGCCTATTGACAATATTGGTCTTTGTAGAATCTAGTCTGTGTCTTATTTCTTCTGTCACAACCTTTGTTGTTAATAGTTGATCCAGGCAGGGAAAGTCTGTCCACCATTTCTCCATTCTCACCATCAATGGCAACCTTTCTGGTCTTTCCCTTTATCATAACCTTTCTTCATGTTGAGCTGAACTCCTGTCTTTTCAGTCTGTTCTTTGCTAATAAAGCATTTATTGATTTTCCACTGAGTGTTGGGTCATCCTCATTTCAAAGGTCATTTAAGTGCCATACCATAAAAAGATACAGTGCTGTGCAAAAGTTTTAGGCAGGTGTGAAAAAATTCTGTAAACAAAGAATGCTTTCAGAAATGGAAGTGTTAATCATTTATTTTCACCAATCAGCAAAATGCAGTGAATGAACAAAAGAGAAATCTAAATCAAATCAATATTTGGTGTGACCACCCATTGCCTTCAAAACAGCATCGATTCTTCTAGGTACACTTGCACACAGTTTTTGAAGGAACTCGGCTGGTAGGTTGTTCCAAACATCTTGGAGAACTAACCACAGACCTTCTGTCTCTTCGTGTAATCCCAGACGCACTGGATGATGGTGAGATCAGGGCTCTGTGGGGGCCAGAAGAACTGATGCTGGTTTGAAGGCAAAAGGTAGTAACACCAAATATTGATCTGATTCAGATTTTTCTTGTGGTCGCTCATTTCACATTTTGTAAATTGATAAAAAATAAACAATCATAATTTATATTTCTGAAAGCATTCTTTGTTTACAGCATTTTTTCCACACCTGCCTAAAACTTTTGCACAGTACTGTAAATTGATCTTTGCTTTTTTCTCATAAAGATTTTAACATAGTTCATATAAACTCACATGGCTTCAAAACATCAGTCAGTGCCTTGTCCATACAGATCATACAGTTCAAGTTTTAAATTCTATGTTTTCTCTGATTGTCACAAAAAGCAAAACATTTGCATGCCATAAATCTGCTTAGTGAGTCTACAGTAGCTTAGCAAAATGTGCCTTGAGTAATCAATTACATGTTCAGTAAGGGGAAGCTTTCAGCATTTAGCTGATCTGTATTCATCCTCCGTTAGAGGAAGACAACATGTCCTCACTTTACATTCATCATTAAGCAAGATGATATTCAACAAATAATGGTAAAATAAATTTCAGTTTAGTTAGAAAGTTTACCTATAACCCCTGATTTGTTAAATGCAATAAAAACAAAAATGTGCTTGTAAATGATCTTGAAACCTCATTTATTTGTAAAAAAAAAAATTAAAATTACATTTCTCAGCATGATTATATACACTTTAGGTTCACTACACTGCGTTATATTCTAACTAAATGACTGGAATCTAGTGGTATCTCAGCCCATGTAAGGCAAGACGGGAAACTACTGCTGAATGTGGAAGACCTTTGAGCTCGCAAAAGCAACAACATGAGAAACCATCTTGTGACTGTAAGAAGTTTTATACACATGGGCTTAAGAGTGCTTTGGAGCATTTACATTTATGGCATCCTATCCAGAGCGACTTACATTTCTCAATTACAAGGACAGTCCCCCTGGAGCAACTTGAGCTCTTGCTCAGAAACCCAATGTAGTGCTGGAGGTGGGATTGGGTGGAACCTGTGACCTCTTGGTCTGTAGGCAAATATCCTACCACTAGACCACCACCACCACCCCTTGTCACTTAACAAAGTAACATAAGGAAATGCTATCTTAAACTCTCACACAAAGAGAAAGCCATACCCCAGTTCTAAGCATAATTGCTGCCAAATTATCTAGGCTCAAGCTCCAATGAAAAGGGCAGAAAGATAGCATAGTTCAAGGAAAAATGGACATTGAGTTCACCATGCAAAAGATTAGAGAATAATTACGTTTGTCATGGCATGGTGGTGATTCAGTGGCCTTGGCATGTGTGACTTGCATATGTGTGAAGGTACCATTGATGCAGATGCATCACTGATGCAGGCGTAAATTGAGATTCAAGGGGAAATCTTTTCCAGGAAAGTCCATGATTATTTTAGCAAGACAATGCAAGGCCTTATTCTCTATGATATGCAACAGCATGACAGTAGTCACAGAGTGTTTATACTTAACTAGCCTGCCAACAGTCCACATCTTTTGCCTATTGTGGCATTAATTTAAGTAGGTACAGACAATATCAAACACCAGACCACCAGAAGCATCAAAAAAGAATGGTGATATCACTTGCCTAATGAGTGTTAATAAAAGAAAAGATTATGTAACACATTGTTCAACATGCTTCTGTTACAAATTTATTAAAGCATTTTACAGCCATCAAATTTAAATTTCATTCTATTTACAAAACACATTTAAGTTGGTCAGTGAAAACAATAGAAGACTCTTCTTTGGCCTTTACTCAGTTAAAATGAAAAACGAACTCTAACCATAGGTTCAAGAGAATAAACAAATCTCAAAATCTGGTTTTACTGAATTTGACTAAATGTCACAGACATAGGGTTTGTGCTATCGTCAGTTTGGTGTTTACAGTGTCATTCCCAGTACCACCATTAAATGATGGGTTTTGTTTGCACAAATCACCTGCAGGTTCTAAAGGCTCGGTATGTGTGAGGAAAATGAGAGTGTGTTTGGTCTTTGCAAAAGCCCAGCACCCTCTAATGCACAGTGCTAATTGGGGTTGCTTGAGTGGTCAGACAACAGGAGGTGCCCTGGCATACTTCCAGGAATAAATCTGAGAGAGAGAGAGGGAAAGAGAGAGAGAGAGAGAGAGAGAGAGAGAGAGAGAGAGAGAGAGAGACACAGCTTTAACAAAAGTTTTGACTGCTATATTTGCCAGACAATTGCATAAATATTAAAATGCACTATCAGTTGGTTCCAGGTAGACAAAATATTCAAAAGGCTCCTCTGACCATACATTTACACATGCACACACACGCATGCACACACACACACACACACAAGCGCGCTCTCTCATCTCTAGCAGGGGCAAGGCATTTGGTGTTCCCCTGATCTAAACAGTAATGGTAAGTGTCTCATTTCCTGCCATGACAAAACTGACCACCACTCAGGCTGCAGGACTCGGAGGCAGTGCGCATGTATTTCTTTAACAGATGTTTGAGAATGTGAAGATAATCTTGTTGACAGGTTTTGTTTTTTTGTTTTTTCGTATGCCTTACACTTTCAACTAGCATTGTTTAGATGGAACAAATCTTTTCACTGAGATGCAATTATATATTGGAAACATTTATTTTTTCATGACAACTTGCAGCCTCTTTATCTTTAAAACCCACCATGACATTAAACACATTTTTAAAGTTTTATTACAGTGCTTTAAAAAGGGCCCATCAGCAAAAATGAAAAAACATTGGCTATATGTGCACTCCCCACCAACATCATAAAGTAACCCCAGGTGGGAGCTTTTGTTGCTTAAAAGAATGACCCAGAACTTTTCGAAAAGCTACAAGCACTTTTAGGATAATACAAGAGAGTATTCATCTGTGAGCTATTTAATCTGGTTAAGGAAGCTAAGATAAGGAATAGTCAGTATTAGTAAGAAGCTAGGTTCCACCTCTGTATTTATCAATATTATAGTGAGAAAGAAAAAAGAAACATAATTGTGAATTCTGTCAGTCTGATGAAGATGAGGGGTGTGACATTGCACTACTGATGAATACATAACTAATAAATATTAAAAGTTAACTTTCAGAACACCCTTAAAAAAGATGTGTACTTGATGCCTGTTCTGACTGACTGCCCTGTTACATGCCTTATTCTTTCTTGCCATAGTTTTTGCTTTTTGTGACAAAAAGTACAAAAAGTAATTAATTCAAAACTTTTTTTACAAGTTAATTTCCATGTTGACTGGGAAATAAAATAAAAACCATATAGATAACTAACATTCAGTTACTGGTTACTGGTCCCTCCCAAAGTGCAAAGACATGCATATCATGGGGTCTGGATATACTAAATTGCCCCGTAGGTAAGACTGTGTGTTTGTCTGGATTTCAGGGTGTTTTTTTCTATGCCTTTCACCCTGTGAGTGTTAAGGCAGCCTCCAGCATCACTCACAACCCAGGCTGGGAGAAACGGCTCAGTTAATGAATGAGTGGGTGGAAGGTTCTTCCTGCAATGAGCCTTTAAATGAAATAATGCAGTTGATGGTTAGATAGCATGATAAAGCAGGAATAGCAATAATATTTGATATGCTTTCATGATACTTATATATATTTTAATAGTTCTGAATAAAATGTTACATTTAAATTCTAGTGAAAAGTATGACATTATGATATTATATACATAAAATTATTATAACGTATTATAATAGTATTTTATAATTAGAAATATTATAATAATTATTACAGTTACAAATAACATCTTTTCATATCGTCATTTCAGAATCATATTAAATTAATGATGTGATACCGTTCCCTGCGATGGGCTGGCGATCTGTCCAGGGTACGTCCCCCGTCCTCGCCCTGTGTGCGCTGGGTTGGACACCAGCACTCCCCCGCGACCCTGTTTGGGACAAGCGGCAGAAAATGGATGGATGGATGGATGTGATACCGTTTACATTTTACAGCTTTGCAGTCTGTGCTGCATGAGCTTTAACCACTGCTGCTTGTATGAATAGAAATGTGTTTTGAACATCTTTTCTGAGACTTACAGTATGTTAGATGAATGACACCTGGTGTGGAAACTCTACTGCTTTCACTGGACATTCTTTGAGGTAGCCCACATCAGTGTGTAGACATTCACTAAAGTCACATAAAGGAATTTATGTGAAAACCTTGGCTTGAAACAGCAACATTAATGAGGAGGCTGCTGAAAGTTGCAGAACATTGCGACATGCCAAAGTGCCATTACATAATGGCAAATGCTTTCTATGAGAGAGTGCGTATGCATATTTGTGTGAGTGTGTGCATGCTTGTGCGTGTGTGTGTGTGTTTGTGTGTGTGTGTGTGTGTGTGTGTGTGTGAGAGAGAGAGAGAGAGAGAGAGAGAGAGAGAGAGAGAGAGAGACAGAGTCTGCATGTGTGAGAGACCCAGTTGGAGTTCAGCTCAGCTGGAAGAAACAACTGAGTTTGACATTTCCACCGTAAATATCAGCTGTTATTTTAGTGTGGCAGCTGGGCAGCTGGCAGGGAAGCAGGGTGAACTTTGGCTCAGCGTGTGTGTTAAGATCTCAGTGGGACAGGGCACCACACTCTACCACAGTCCCAGGAAGATGAGGAACCACCCAGCCACACATGCACACTGCCAGCACATGCTCTGTAACCCTCCTGCTCTCACTAAAAGGATCACATTCATGTTTGTGGTCATGCATTTGCTAGAAGTAAGAAATTATTAACTGAACACAGATTTTAAAATGTTAGCGTTTAATATAATGCGTAAATATATATTTTCAGTTACAAAATATAAATGAATGCATTTACATAATGTCATGATGAATTCTGAATAGTACATTTCTTTTTAAATTTCCCAAAGAATCATGAGGTAACAATTTACTTCCTAGGATCTTCACCAAAAACAGCAGTCATTTCATTTACAGTCATTTTCACCCATTGATCAGAAGCTCTAAGCGGAATAAAGGCACAACTAACAATACTCTGTTGTCGACTTTATTGTAACCGATTGGACTGTGCTGTTTGCCCTGCAAGGAAAGTAGTGAAATTTTAGGCACCGACCTGAGACACAAAAGTTCTAATACATTCTTAGTAAGTGCAGTGCTTTCATTTTGTACCAGCAAACAGTTAATGGATTACCAAATGTACTAATTTTATAGAGAAAAACTTTAGCAGAGAAATGTTCATTAATACGTATGCTGTAGAATGCATATTGTTTTCCAGTTAATTTGGATTGGACTGTACTGATTGGGAAAAGAATAGTATTTGATGGTCCTCTACTAATACTGCAGATAAAAACTTTGTGGGTTGCAGGCTCCTGTTAATTCCTAAATTCAGTCATTTAGTCGGTTTAAAATCTCCAAATCAAAAAACAGCACTGAGCAGCACTGAAATAAACAAATTAATAAAAATGACACATAAATTAAAACTGTGGATGCTAATATAATTAACCGAAGCAAGACAGCTTTTCTTATCTGTAAGTCATTAGCACTGTAAAATGTTAAATGTTTATACGAATATTTTTAAATTAAATTACAGTTTAGAAAATCTGCAAATACGTAGATGTAGAATAATATCATTGTATGATAAAAATGTTTTATTTTCTTTGAACAATAAGGTTTTGGCCAACAATGACTATGTTTACATTTTATATATTATATATTTATGTGATACAGAATCTTGCTTTACATCTGCATGCCTGGCCAGTCTTCAAAACTTTTTTATTGGTCTTTCTTATCTTGTTTTCTTTACTTTCTGTTTCTAAAAAGCAACAGGTGATTTTTTATCTATTCTATTCTATTCAATTTAATTCATTTTTTAAATATATCTATAATTCTGAGTACATACCAACTAAAATCTAAATCATATATATATATATATATATATAGATAGATAGATAGATAGATAGATAGATAGATAGATTTTTATGCAGTTATAAAGAGACATTCAGGAGGTCTTCAGTGGAGGAGACTCACGAGGCTAAGTTTAGAATCAAAGTTATTATTGCTGTTTATCTCTCACTGCTGAATAATAACAGGGCTAATGTGACAAGATGTGGCGGTTCTGTTTCAATAACAGTCAGAATCAGAAGGGAGCAGGCAGGCTAAGTGCTCAGCATGGAAAGCCGCCAGTGGTGAGAGACACACTGATGCTTGGAATGACAAGGTGGTTGTCATGGCAACACAACAGCTCAAAGTGACGCCAGAAGACAAGTGCATCAGGAGGGTTCTCCAGTGGACAAAAGAGTGTGTGGCGACTAAAAGGGAGAGAGCAACAGAGAGAGATAGAGGAAGAATGATATACACGCATATATATGTGTATATATATATATATATATATATATATATATATATATATATATATATAAAATATATTTGTAAAGTGAGAGAGAGAGAGAGAGAGAGAGAGAGAGAGAGAGAGAGAGAGAGAGAATAAAAGGTTGCTGGTCTGATAGCAATGAGTTCTAATAAAAAGATGAAAATGGAGGTGGGTATAGCGTGGGAGAGTGAAAGGGCAGTTTTGTAGTGCTCACTTACTGAGGGCTACGACTCTACTTCCTGCTGCCGGGCCTGATTGGCACATTAGGCAGCACAGCTACGTATCTCAATAGCGTGGGCTTAAAAATCCTTCTTCTACCTAGTCAAAGGGGGCTGTGCTAAAGTGAAAGACAAACCTGGGGAGCCTGAAATACTGGGCTAATTTAAGAAATGATGGGGGCCGACAAATCACACAGAACAATTGCAAAGCATTTTTACCTCTACTTGGATTAGAAGGTCTCCTTACAGCATATGGAAATTACACAAAACACACACTTCAATAGACGGGCGAGGACATGGTGTATCCACCTACCTCTTTGCAATATTGGGCTGTAATATCGCACACACCTGTTTAGCTGCTTGTGATATGTGTGCTTGAATGTATGTATGTGTGTGTGTGTGTGTGTGTGTGTGTGTGTGTGTGAGAGTGGGGGATGTCCATGCATGAGTGAGTAAACATAGATCCCTGACAGTATGTTTGGTGTGTGTATGTGTTAATATGTTTGCAGCTAAAGAGTATATGTGACCATTTAAACTAAAACAAAGAAAATAACGCATAAATGAAGGCAGAAATAGAACAACCAAAGTTTCTAGATAAACGTTCGTAGTGTGCATAAAAATGCTGCCCAGAGTTTATGTCAAGATGGTGAGAGGTGATTTATTATCAGGGTTCAGATGACAGGGATCACACATCTTGCTCAGTAACTCAGTAGGAGTCTAAAGTCTGCATGGAAAGACATCAGAAAACCGGGTTGGAAATTATGGCTGAAAGTGTATATTCAGTGAGTGTGATAAATGTGCATTTGAGCGATATGTGAGAAAACACAGAAGTGCATCAGAAGTTCATCAGGTGGAGAATGCAGGAGGTGATCAGAGCATGCCTGGAACAGTCTATCCACAATTGCATAAAAAAACCTTACTACAAAGATTAGTGAACATTTGAGAGTGCAAACCATAAACACTGGGCTACAGTGATGTGATAAAAAAGTGATATAGTTTATAGATAATAGATGATTCATCTTTTGCAATATAGGTAGCAAGTGAGTGGTGCATGTGAGGTACATTAAGAGGCTTGAATGCAAGACCTCTACACAAAGTTAGGTTCGGTGTCTTTTTGTCTTTTGTCTTGATGTGTTTGGGCCCCTTGTTCCACCATGTCCACGGGGCATAATTGATGAATGAGTTGATGGTTGTGAAAATTATGCAGATCCTATACTGCAGCCTTTGCACTTACCAAATCTCAAGCCAATTGAACATATATATTTCAGGTATGTTTCTGAGTTAGATTTCAGCTTATCTATTTTCTTTGAAAGCTTGGCTTCAACAACCATTGTTGGGGATCCTGTGCTCCAAACCAGATAGACTATTGCCTGGATTGGACCAAGGGTGGCACAGAGGTCCTGGATTCAATTGCCAGGTGGGGTGGCCTCGGTCCTTTCTTTGTGGAGCTTGCTAGTTTGCTGTGTCTGTGTGGGTTTCCTCTGGGTGCTCTGGTTTTCTCCCACGGTACAACGACATGCATGTCAGGTGGATTGGAGATGCTAAACTGCCCCCAAGGAATGTGTTTGTCTGAATGTCTGTCCTGGGATGGACGGGTGACCTACCCAGGGTGTTTGCATTCCTTTAGTCCTGTGAGAGCTATGGTTGGCTCCAGCACTGCTATGACTACTTAGGCTAGCCACCTGTCCAAGCGACTATTAAAATGAGTGAGTGAGTATGCTGGACCATCCATCTGTGGGGTCTCCTTCTCACCCACTGAGTAAAGATAACTTGCTTCACACAAATGCAACAAATGCTGCTTTTAACTTTTAACTTTGTGCTATAACTGATAATGCTACTGTTAACAACTGTATTCAGTGGTTACATTCATCACTCTACTAATATATTGATAAACATCTTTTAGTAATACCCTACTTTCTCTTTTTATCTTTTGTGAACCAGAAGAGGATTGGTTTGGTTCCCCTTCTAAGCCTCATTCTTACCAAGCTTCCTTCTTCCAGCTTTAGAGAGTTTACCTTTGTTTGTCTGTCTTGTCTTGCACTTGTTGCCCCGTGTTGTCTTATGTTGTCTTGTGTCTTGTGTTGTGTCTTGTCTTGTGTGTAGCACCAGGGTCCTGGAGGAACGTTTCACTGTGTACTGTGTATATGGCTGAAATGACAATAAAATCCTACTTGACTTGACTTGACTTGACTTGACTTTGGATCTCTGGCCTTTCTCTTGCACTCTAATGGCTCGAACCTGGAAAAAGCTGCTTTCTGACAAAGACATATGAAAAAGGGCTAAATGAATAAAACTGGTTTGACTTTATTTGACTCTAGATGAGCTTGGAGTGACCAGGTTTCTATTTTGTACATCACTGACACCAAAACACTTTATGACATATTTTATGTATATCTAGAGGGTGAGATTGAACATGGATGTTTTAAGCGTGGGTACCCCAATGTGTGTGTCAGTGTGGGTGCTTGAGAGTATGTGCGTTTGTGTGTGTGTGCGTGTGTGTGGGTGAATGAGTGAGTGAGCGAGCATGTGTAGGAGCACTCATAAATCACTGCTCATCCCATGTGAGCAGCCTGAGTGCGTATGCGACAGGAGAAGAGCAGTGTGAGCAGTGTGTGTTTCTGTGGAAGAGGCTTGTGACTCCTGCTCTCTTTGAGAGCGTCCTGTTTATTTTCAGAAGCCTCACACTGAAAAAAAGGTCACACTGAAGGAGAAGCTCTCTTGTGGAAATGTGAAAATCATCTTTTGGGCTGTCAGGTCACAGCTCCAGTACTACTTGACTTGGGCTCAGTAGTGTCTCATTTCCCTAGAGTCACCAGTTCTCTCTGACGCTGTGCTTTTAGGACTCTGTTGAGGGAGAGTCTCTGACAGAGAGGAATAAACCAAAGTGACAGAGCCTCCTGCATCTGTGCAGGTAGCCACCACCTTTCCCCGAGCCGAAGGAGAAATAAGTGATTTTTCTCAGAAGTACGGCTTTAGTGATGCTTGCAATTTTGGTCTGAGGTTGAACGCAGACTATATTCTCCAGATCCAAACCCAGAACCCAGTCCAATGCATCAAACCTATGCCAAGATGTAGTAACATTATTTTGCCTAAATGATTAACTACCATCGGAGGATCGGGGGTTCTAACCCCTTCCGAATGGGTTGCCCTGAGGTACCCTTGAGCAAGGTGCCGTTCCCGTCCCGCTCCTCCCTGCGATGGGCTGGCGACCTGTCCAGGGTGCGTCCCCCGTCCTCACCCTGTGTGCGCTGGGTTGGACACCAGCACTCCCCCGCGACCCCGTTTGGGACAAGCGGCAGATAATGGATGGATGGATGGATTAACTACCACCAGAGAGGGAAAAAGTTTCACATTCCCAGTGAAAGCAACATTATGTGAAACATGCACCAATTAGCCTGTACATTTCCATTGAATTGATTCACTGTGTTTTTTTCTCTAAAATAAATTTTAACTTCATGGTTTGAGCGCGGCTGACTAAGATCTTGTAACACTATGACAAATTTAATTGTTTATAAGGTTATAGTTCATATAGTTAGAATAACATAGTTAGAATAACAAACCTAATAGACTAATTATGTCCTTCTGTGAAAGATTTCAATTAAAACTGTAATCTGATCATTGACAAACTTAAAAGGTAAAATCATATATTGACACATATAGTTATTAGCTATCCACAATGAAATTTAAATTCCATTTTTGATGTTTATTCATTACACAATGTCTCCAAACATCCCAAGTATAAGAACCTTTATGGACATGTTTTAGGCTACGTAGTTCTTTTCTTATTAGCCTACACGGTGCGCTTGCAGACTTGCTTTTGTTATTTGCACATGCACATGAGACATTAGAGTGTCCCATTTCATATCATGTAAGGGGCAATCAAGAGCATCATTGGTTTAAAACTGTCTGATTAAATACTAGCAGAAAAGAAGACATTCAGCTGTGAGCAAAATGCATTTACTTAAAAATGGGCTTATTTAAAAGAAAAAAAAGATAATTAAGTACATTTATTTGGGTGGTAGATAGCCTGTATTATGTCCCAAATATACATACTTTGAAACCTAGTTTTATGCCTTCTTCACCCTCACATTGTTGGAATCACCAAAGTGAGGATTTTACGGAGGATCACAGGGGTTTGGGGCAGTTTGCTGCTGGTCTCATCAACCTCTATGGACTTTGCAGCCAAAATCATGTGGGTTCCCATTGTGCCAGGAAATTGAATGTCTCAAAATAAGTCATATAAATGTCTGAGAAAGGATATTCAAGCTTTATGAGACATGACAACTCTAGTCAGGTTTGGATGAATATTTCAGGCTCAACTTTAAAGGGATTATGCTTTGATTTCCTCAAAGCCTTTCAAATCTTTAGAGCTGCAACAAATTAAAAACAGACTTTAAACATAGCTAAATCTAAATAACACTCTTCACTGTTAGTAAATACTACGCCTTGGTGAAATATATTAATATTCAGCCAGCATCGCAGTAGTGAGGGTAGCCATTTTGGCAGTGAGTGGAGAAGAGGGCAGATTTTGTCCACAAAGAGCATGACAGCTGCTGTTGGGTGAAAGCAGCCAAATTCACTGCCTGTGTCAACACATCTTTGATGGAGAGCCCCTTCAGCTAACACCTGACATCTGTCCACAGAAAGAAGCTGACATGTCATAGCATATGTGCCTTTAATATATTATCAAGTCAAGCTAGTAAGCACCAAGTAGGTGATCAACATTGCTTTCATATTCCAAACTTCTAAGAAAGGTGCTTAATTTTTGTAACAGATAAATAAGAAATTTCTGGCATAATGCGTGGGTTAGATTATTTAACTACTACAGTTCAATAAATCATTTTTCCTTTTGCAAGTATTGTTTTTAAATGATGACTGCAGACTACTGTGCTATGTTAGAATGTTTCAAGCAATAGTCCAATGAAACAATTTAGAATTCATGGTGTAAAGAACAATTTAACATTCTTTGTGACTGTTAAGTTATTTCAACAATAAGCTGAAACACAGAAGAAGCAGAAGAAAGAAAAATGGCAAACAGTATGGGCAGATATGTCTAGGGCAGTGGTTCTTCAGTCAGTCCTCAGCAACCCCAGACTGTCAACATGTTTTGCTCCAACTCCACTTGTAAAACACATACAAACAGGAAAAAAGTGGACCATCTGGATGTACATGAGAACAGATTTAAGAACACCTGCTCTAGGTCAGTGGTTCAGAATCTTGAAGTCCTCATGTTTTGCAAATCTTAGTGTTTTCTCTGCCCCTGACACATCTGGTACAAGTAATTTGCTTAATTTGCTAATTAATAAGCCTTTCCTGGGCTTAATTGGGCTTGTGAGAGCAGGAGGACACTATAATGTACAGGACTGGGGGGGGGGGGTGGTTCTAGGACCGAGCCTGGGAACTTATGCTGCTTAGATATAAAGAAAAACATGGAATATAGTATCTATGTATACTATGTTACAGTTGCTTTACAATGATCATAATATTAGAAGGCTCTGAAAATCCACTAAAAATAAGGTCGAATGTACATATCCAACCTGATCTACATTAGTGAAGAAGCACTATTGAAGAGGAACTATCTCTACATTCCTTGAAATGTATCTTGACATATATTAGATTTCTGAATTACATATGAAATCATAAGCTGTGCAACTAATGGATGTGGAAGGTCAATAGGGTCACCTCTTTTAAGACTTTGGTCCAAAGCAAATAAATATACAGGCTACCTCAACGTTGATACATCATTTACAAACCAGGCACAAATGAAATCTAGTGCTAATATTGCAGATGGATCATAATGGGAAAAAGAATATACAACTCAATCACAGTAGCTGGCTACCACTAGAGTTTGGCACGTGAGTTATTTGAGCAAAGATAGTCTCTCAGGCCTCAGCTCCCCCTACTGGATTGGGAGTCTGTCAACAGGTGGGTGGCTCTGGTGCGGGTGATACTGTAGTCAGACCTAACTGTTGGAGCCTCTTGCTTGCTCTTGTCCATCATGAAGACATTCACAGTTTTAGGTTGGATTGGTGCCAGCAATCATCAGTTCACTGTCACTTTGCCAGCCTCCTCAACCTCTGCTGTTGGCTCTTCACCTGAAACACATTTTGTTTACACTCACTGTCACTAAGCTTACATTAATACACAGTACGTAAATGTGGCCTTTGTTATATGCCACAGCTGTTAGCATGATTACATTTTCTGCCTGTTTGAGCAACCACGCTTGATAGTTTGATAGCTTCAGACATACATTCTTCAAAGATTGATTTGTAGTGATTCTTTGGAAAGATGGTCGTTAAATCTGGGATGCTGTCTTTCATTCCCAACAAGACTCTATTGGTTAAACTGCAAAATCTGAAAGCCGCACAGACCCTTTGTGAATAAGATAGGGCACTCTTGTGTCTCTCCTATCAGACAGTGGTTCTAATGCAGAAAACTAAACTGGTCTTTCCAGACATTCAACATATTTTACACGTTATCTTCTTGGTGTACATTAAATATTAATAAAAAAAAAAAGAACTATACTCCACAGTACTGACAAGAAAGTCTGGCTCTTTGGAAGCAAAATATAAATATTATATATTTTATTAAAAATATTCAGTACATTTCTATATGTATGTATGTATGTATGTATGTATGTATATCCTTTCTTATGACCGCCAGACAAACATGGACAGTCGGAGTACCCGATTCTTTTTTCGAGAATCCAAAAAATGCTTTAGTTGTTATTTATTTTTTTGAAGGATCCTTTATGTGATCAAATTTGGTTCTTCCATTTTCTGAAGGCATTTTATTTGCCCTTTGTTTTTCATTGTGCACTGTTACACATATTAGCTTTCTAAATCAATAGACCTTCATGGTTCACAATAAACTAAAAGAAAGAAAGAAAGAAAGAAAGAAAGAAAGAAAGACAAAGAAAGAGAGAAAGTTTTTCTTTCTTTCTATGTTGAAAATTCCCACCTGATTTCTGGCCCTGAGTGTCTCTTGTTTCATCTGTAGGGCTCAAGTCATCTGGGGGCCACCGCAACTCCCCGCTCTCCACCTCTCCACTTTCAGTGGGCTCCACCACAATGGATGGCAAGCGTTTGGACAGCTTAGGGTATCGCTCATGCGAATCTGGAAAAATCTGCAACCAGGAATCACTTGTTTCATTAAGTTATTCTTGACTTGTTGCTTGTTGTCAGGCATGCAAGATCAGTAGGGTTATGGCAATATTTCCCAATATATGCCATCAGATTATCAAGGGCTTAAAACTGAAATCTCATTAGAGCACTGAGGCATGCAAACATTTGTGAAAGTTCCTGAATTGAATTAGAAGGGTTAAGGTAACCATAATATAGTCATGAAAAGTCTTGAATCTTTACATATGCAAAATGGCAATCTAGATAGTCTGTTGCTGAGCTGATTGGTTTGGATAGGAATAAACACATATTTACTGACTGTTCCCCACTGTGTTTCTCAAAGGGCTCCATTAAGAACTCCAGGATGGGACTTCAATAATGAAACATCTGGAATCTAGTTCAAGCCATTTATGGGTCTTGCTACCACGCCATGTCTCTGTTTAAAGTTCAAGAGCGCAAGACTTAACTGGCCTTGATGTATGATTATGTTGTTATGGAAATGATTGAGAGACAAATATAAAGAAGGAAAGGCAAGAAAAGATCAAGAGCCTGTAACGGGCCATAAGGCTGAGTGCAGAATAGCATGTTAGTGAAACACTGCTGAGAATTCTGCTGCCATCACAATGGATGGTGGACACATAGGCCTGCATGTACTGGCAATGTTCATCCATGCATGGTTGCACAAAAAAGGTAATTATGATAATTTCCTGAAAAGATTGTGACCTTTCAAGTCTCTGGTGAGCTTGCTAGGAGCAATCTGAATTCATCTGGTCTTTATGAGTGAGCGGGCATCAGACTGGCTTTTAGGGGGCAATGAGAACGAAATGAAAGGGACAGCAATCAAGCTGAAGTGATGGAGATGCAGTCAGAAATAGATCCTGTCGACAGAGAGCAATGGAGGAACATTTACACCTGTCATCTGTCCTCGGGGACACTGGGGAAGAAGAGATGAGAAGAGGAAAAGGCAAAAGAGACACCTCACAATTCACAACTGTTTGTGCAATGTGTGTGTATTTGCATGCATGTGTGTGTTTTTGTCAGCCAGCTGAGTGTTCTTAAAAAAGCATTTGTTCGTAGGCCAAAAGAAACACAAAATAATCTATTAGAGCTGCTTTACCAGAAGAACTTCTGTAACTGGACAGTTCATAGAATCAGCTAAAATCATAATTGCCCAAATTACCACAATTACAAAACTTAAAAGCTTAGACATAGTTTTCTCAGTGTTAAGTGAAAGAAACCACACTCACTGATAATAAAAACAAAGCCATTTCTGACTTTGTTTTTGCATTACTGTGAGGATCATCTGAGCAGGATAACTATTACTGAAGAAGATATGTCTGCGGTGAATTATGAGAAGTCAGTTATTACTTTTTACATTACAATTATTCTTTTTTTATTAAAAAAAAAACACTTCTTTCTAAAAAATGTGCTTTGAGAGTGATGGAACACTTTTTTGCTGCTACACTGTCCTATTTTTAGATGGCCCTATACTAAATACTAAAAGAAGTATTTAAACACTCAAATAGTTATTTGAGGTGTCAGGGGTTTTTATATATAACCACTTATAACAGAACCCTTCCTATTCATTCCTTTGTAGTCAAAACTCATCAAGCTTGAACAGGTCACCTGAAAAGAGATGTTTTGGTCTCCAGATGCTCCATAGTCCCCCACAGCTGACTCACAGGTGTTCATCACTTCCGTCATAATGTCCTGTGCCTAAAGACTCTAAAATAAGAAATGACAAAGAAGTGAACTCTGGTCCCTCACCAGTACAAAGGCATTGCTGTTAGACTGCAGGGCCCATGCATCCATGCTCTCATTTGCCTATGAATGTAGCAGAGCCTGATTCAGACCAGTCACCCGAACAACCCACAGCTGGGTTATTTTATCATTTCCAAATAAATGAAACCAGCCAAAATGATCCCTTCCAGCTCCCACATCCTTCGGGCGAAAAGCTTGCCATGCTTCGTTTGGCTGATGCTCATTCAAATCAACTCATCAACCAATTAGAAGTTTAAATTTACACAATATCAAGCCTGGTGACAGCTACAGAATCTTCCACTTCAAAAATCCAAGAGAATATATTTGAAATGAAATGGTTTTATCTGAACCAAAACCAGAGAGGGAGATATTTTTGGTCTCAGCTTCAGAAATCAGAGCAAATAAGGAGGACAGTTTGGGTTATGGACTTCATCCCTGATATTTTTTAGGAACATTTCAAACCCTAAATACATCAAAAAAAAAAAAAAAAAACTAGGTTAGTCTGTTTTCCTGGCTGGATTGAAACACAGAATATCTAAAATAATGGCACAAAAAAGGAAATAGTTTTATTTCACTAACATCAGAATTTCATCCTGTGGCTCCAAATAAAGCCTGAAACTTTATTCCTGCACTTATATTTAATTTTGATTGCCTCATTAGCTGTTCATAGAATGAGGATAAGCTTTCAGTGTAAAATCAGTGTAAAAATATCTGTTGATGTGGATCACTGTTATTTATTCAGTTTCATTTAATTTTCATTTTCAACCAGGTGGTTATGTGCAATATGGTGAAGATTCCCTCTGAAGACATTATGTGGGACCTCCATGGATCAGACTAGTTTGTCCATCACTCTCGAGTTCAAGTTAACGCGTTAAACTCTGTCATATTGCTGAAAACTTATTGAACATTTTTAATGTATTTTTTGAGGGTATACATTTGCTGAGAAGGGGTGCACTTGGTCTTCTACATTGTTAAGGTAGGTGGTCTTTGTCAAATGAACATGAATGCTAGGACCCAAGGTTTCCCACCAGAGCATTGCCCAGAGCATTACACTCCTGGTGGCTTGCCTTCTTCCCATAGTGCATCCTGTTACCTTACCTACCTCATTCTTTAAAAAAAAAAAAACAGGTTTAATTGGGCCATTGTTCTGATGCTCACAAGCCCAATGTAGGCACGTTTGAAGGTGTTCAAAGGTCAGCATGGGCACTCTGAGTGGTCCATTTAGAGCCCTATACACAGCAAGCTGTAAAGCATTGCGTGTACTGACATCTTTCTATCACAACCATTGTTAACATTTTTAACATTTTGTGCTACAGAAGCTCCATAGGATCAGACCAGAGAGATTAGACCAATCCCTAATGTATTAATGAGTTTTGGGTACCCATTATCCTGTAACTGCTTCTCCAATTGTCTTTCCTTGGACAACTTTTGGGTGGATGTAACCACAGCATACCAGGATTACCCCACAAGACCTGCCATTTCAGAGGCCTGACCCAGTTGTGTAGCCTTTTTGGAGTCGGATTTAGATTCGAATGCCCATCCATTTTCCTGCTGCCAACTCATCAACTTGTCTGTTATGTCTGTTAACATCTGTTAACTTGTTGCCCATAAATTCATCCAGCTCCTTGATAGATGCAACTGAGATCATTTATAATCATTTATAGGGTGGCGATGGTCTAGTGGTAGGGTACTTGTCTATGGACCAATGGCTCAAGAGGTCCCAGGTTTGAATCCCACCTCCAGCACTACCACCACTGGGTCCCTGAGCAAGACCCTTAACCCTGAGCTGCTCCAGGGGGGACTGTCCCTGTTATTAGGACATGGAAGTCGCTCTGGATAAGAGCGTCTGCTAAATGCCATAAATGTAAATATAACATAGTTTGTTTGCCTCTAAACTGGAGTGTTTACATGTGAGTTGATGCGATGATGGCAAAGAAAGTGTTGTTCAATTATTGGACAGGAGTTTCTATAATTAGTTTCTTATAGCGTTTAGTGAAAACTGCATAAACAGAATGCACTGGAATAGACCAAAATAAGATATTCTAACTAGCTTTTTACTGCTGTCCATAATCTGTGATTTTTTTTTTGTCTGCATAGATATTTTAACACTTGTTGGACTCATCCAAAAGTTTTTTAAAAAGTATGCCTGATAGCCTGTAGACATGCTTTTGTGCTACAAGACTATTATTTGAAAGTGCTTTTGAAGAATTTTTTTTGCATTCACCATCAAACGAACTGACTCACACTGAACATTTCACACACAGTACCGCATAATCACGTAGCATAAATGTAGGGCAGCATTTCATCCAGCCACATGAGACATTGCCTTACAGATAATTTCCTGTCAGTCTAAAACATAATCTTTCCTTATGAGGAGAAGTCTGGCCCTGACTGTGAACTTAATATCATCAGGATAAAATGGTTAGATAATATATCCTTTCATTCATCCCTCCATTCATTCACTCATTCATTATCTGTGCTGTTTATTGTTCCAGCACATAAAAGGTAAAATGTGAAGATGTGAATTCAGTTACATCCATACTGTATTTGAAACCTACACTCCAGGTTGCCTTGGAGGTATGAACGTTCTTAAAGGAACATTTCTTTAAAGGAACGTGTTCTTTTACAGTCGAAGCAATATGCACACTTCTGGATTATGCTGACCTAATCTCTGGTGTAAACAAATGCTGCCTCTGCATAGTACATAATCTGATTGCAGACCTGTTATCAGTCCAGCATTTACATGGATAATGCCTGTTTCTTTTGACTCACTGATCTGAGATAAGGCAAGCAGGGAGACTGCAATAGCTTGTCATTGGCTTTGAAGTGCTGAGCCCATAAGCTTCCAATAAGAATCAGAGGTGACAGGTGAGACAATGCTATCCGTTACTAGATAAGCTCCACTTTAACAGATTTTCCTTTGAGAAACTCTTATCGTAACTAGAGGAGAAGCTGTTCCTAGCCTCAAGGCTTATCATCCCTGGTGCAGGTGTTAATGTATTCATTTCACTCCGAGAAAGACAGAGCGTGAGTGATACTGCGATACTGGGGTTGGGGTGGGTGCAGTGAGTGAGTGAGTGGGTAGATGAAAGTGAGAAGTAAAAGAGCAGTAATATAAAGCAAAAGAGATTAAAGAAGTGAAAAAAGCTGCCTCCTACGACCTTAACGTGGTCAGGGTAGTTTGGTGAAACAAAGCTCTAACACCACAGCAAGTAGCATAACAGGGCATAGCTATGAAGAAAAGGGGGAAAAAGTTTCTAAAAGCACTATTCAGATTGAACTGTCGCGGAGGTGGCTCGACTTGAATGGAAGAAAGAAAAACAGAGAGGCCGAGTTGTTTGTGCTCTTTCTCTTTCTCTGGATTGAGAACAGACTAATTATTCAAGCTTGTTACTATGATCACAGTGGGCAACATAAATGCAGCTCACTCGGCGGGCACCGGGGGCCCTTGTTAGCATACAAGCCTTTTCATCGGTAAATTTGAGCAGCAGAGACAAAGCAGCCTTGAGTGAGGGATCAAAGGGCCATGCATGTGTTTGGTGCCATTTATAGCGGGACAAAGGCGCAGTCAAAGGCTGCTTCTGTGGGCGGCTGCATAAAGCCTTCATTTGCTCATCAAAATATTTTCAGAGAGGCAACCCCTAAAGACAGTGGACTGTTAATTCAACCACTGAGGATACATACAAAAAGTGTAAGCTTTTGTGCTTGTTTCTATGTGTGTGTGTGTGTGTGTGCCTGTGTGTGGGCAGGAACCGTTACGTCAGTTGAATATATGCATGTGTCTGTGTCTGTGCTTCAGTTCCCTCTCAGGAGCTGATTCATTAGACTGTATTGCTGGAAGCTGTAACTGGTAGAAGGTACCACTGAGGACAATGAAGAGGAAATGACTGATTTCCACAAACAGCCCGCATTTCTTTCAATTAAAGGTGCCCTGAGGTGTTGCTGTGCAAAGCTCGTCAGTCAGGAGGCAAAAAATAGAGATAGTTTCCTGAATAATTGAACGCGGCTGGGTCCAAGGACAGGGTTAACTCCCACTTCCAGCCGTATGGAAAATCTTATTCAAATCCAGGGAAATGATGGATGCTGGCCTGACTGGTGCTACTGTCACCATCTGCCCATGGGTGGCGTGAACACAACGGCTGACAGAACATTATCTTTGCTACCCTTAGGTAACAATACAGGGAACTGAGGGACAATGATTAAAGCAAACAGAACTATCACTAAGTCACTTGAGTCGTGCAAACACACGAAAACGCTGACGGCACTAAGTGCAAGACAGGGTCAAACTGCAAGGATAAATATAAAAGGGTTCTTAAATGGGTGTGTTTGGAGAACAACTTTTTTGGTCCCTTTCAAAAGAAGCATAGAGAAGTGGCTCTTCTATGCCATCTCTCCTTTTAAAGATTTTTTTAACACCACTGCTTTTTTAAACAGAACATGAAAATGGCTGTGCTTTGGCAAAAGCCAAGGTTATCCGTTCCCAACAACTCAAGCTGGAACATGAACCAATCTGGCACTTCATAAGGCTGCTGATCTCCTGAAGCTGGACGATTCCCTCTGAGAGATGTAATACTGTTCTAACATAGGAGAGACTAATATTACCCTACAAGAGATTAAATCCACAGTAGAATCTCAAATGTTGTGTAATTTGAAAAAAAAAAAAAAGACTTGCAATGGCAAAACTGAGCTCTTGTACAACATGCCCTGCAGTGGAAGAATGGACAGCTGAGAGCGTTGCCGGTGGATCAGCCTGCAGAAATGAAAGACTATGTGTGTATTTGTGAAGATGGGTAAACCTGTTGATTTGACATCAGCAATCCCAAACACAGCACAGCCAGCCTGACGTACAAATAAAGTGTATCATATAAAGAATCAGAGCTTATGCTTTTAAAAATGATTGGCTTTAACACTGAATGATTTCCTATTTGTTCTTAATAAGAGACATTCTTAAAAAGAACAAGCATCTCAGCACTAAAAGAAAAACCCAGTTTGGGAGAGGCTGAGGTCTGTAAATGAAATGCTGCCTGTATCCATTAAAGCAGCTGAGCACAGCCAGCTGAGAGGCAGAAACAGTGCCTGGACTGAGGCTGCAGATGGAGCGCAGTGTGAATGAGAGGTGTGTTGGCTGTAGGCTCTCTTACCTGCCTCGACACTCCTGCTGTGTGTTTCCCCGAGTGCGCTGTGTGCCTGATGGATCCGCGCGCAGCGAACTTCTCCCCGAGCCGAATTTCACGCGCAGCGCAGACACAGGAGACACGAGCGCGTGCGAACCACAGCTGCGCTCAGCCAATCAGAGCGGGGTGCGGGAGCGCGTGTTCAGTGGGAGGAGAGTTAGTGAGTTAGTTTGTCTGGGAGAGAAAACCAGCTCGCTTTCATTTCTGGCGCAGGGACGCTGGTTGTATATTTGATTTGTAGATTTTTTTTGTATTTAAACGCCCATTTGTTACTGATTTTGGCAGCAGTTCCTGCACATTAGTAGATTCAGATCGTTTGAGTAAAAGAAAGAAAGAAATGTCTTTTCCGTTGACAAAAACCTAAACGAAAGCTTAAAGACTCAGAAGGTCAATATTTAGACAGGCAGCAGTGTCCACATCTGTTTTTTCTTTCTTTCTTTTTTTTTTTCCAAATCAAAATCAACCAAAATCAAGTTCTTAATCTCTTCTTTAATCTTCTCATTTAATCTTCTACCCTTTAATCTTTCACATTCATTTGTTTATCAGAGTTCCAATTCTACATGCATGTAGAAAAGATTTATATTTATGTTTATTAATTGTGTTTAAAATATGATGTTCAGCTTTCACAGCCATCGTGTCGAGAAATCTGCTTCTGTGTGACCTAAGTTTAATGAATGAATTATTATATTCTCTATCTATCTATCTGTCTATCTATCTATCAATCTATCTATCTGTCTATCTGTCTGTCTGTCTGTCTATCATCCATTTGTTCATCCAACCATCCATCCATCCATCCATCACTACTGAGTTATTATATTCTCTATCTATCTATCTATCTATCTATCTATCTATCTATCTATCTATCTATCTATCTATCTATCTATCTATCTATCTAAAACAGGCAGAATATGAAGCTCTACAGTGCAGGGTAATCTCTCTCTTCCCATCAGCTGTGGTGCTTCAGTACTAATCCTGCCTTCCTTCATCAGGGGACCACTGGCATGCAGGCATTCTCACTTCTTCTTCTTCTTTCTGCTGTTCCCGCTTAGGGGTCGCCACAGCAGATCATGTGTTTCCATTTCTTCCTGTCCTCTGCATCTTCTTCCTTCAAACTGACCATCTGCTCATCACGTCCAAAAACCTCCTCTTTGATCTTCCTCTTTTCCTCTTTCCTGGCAGCTCCATCTTCAACATCCTCCTCCTATTCTAATCCTCTTCTCTCCTCTGGACATGTCCACACCAACGCAGTCTTGCTTTTCTAACTTCGTCTCCAAAATGTCTAACCTGAGCAGTCCCTCTAATGCAGGCATTCTCACTCTTCTGCAGTGTTTCTGTAAGAAATAACCGAAAAGTTTCATTGAAAAGTTGATTTTTCATGAACCGATACTGCTTTTCACCCGCATGCATGTAGTGCCTTGCATGGGCGATTTATTCTCAGTCATGCATTTTTAATTAAACTGGTTATAAATTCTTAATAAACTGTTATTGATCGTGTTACTGTGGAAGAAGCAAAGCTGGTTGACAGGTTACACTACTGTCCCCGAAACTCTCAAGGAGATCTCTCCTCTTGACATAAATTCTCATAATTTGGAGTGCATGAGGAACTGACATCGGTTCTGTCTGCTGGTTAAGTTTTAAAGTCTCATAAAATCACTTTCGTCTGAAAATGTCTAGGTCAAGCAGTAAAAGACCAGATAAAGCATCAGAAAAAGAACAGAATACTTAGTGTGTAGCACATACGTACTATGTAGTGAACATTTAATTAAAGATTAGCTTATGGACTGACACAGCAGACTTGATCACTTGATAACTTGATAACTTGATAAGTTACTTCCAGAACAGACAGAGGCTGTGTCCCAAACCGCAAACCTCCATACCTTATACATTACATTACTGCGCACATTAGTTGGCACTTTGTTATGCAGCCATAGTTATGGTCTACCCTAGAAGTTAAATTAACATTAAATCCTATTTAGCTTAAAATAGTTCAATAAATTAAATCTAGTTAAAGGGAAGATATTCTCAGACTTAAAACTTAACAGCTAATTTTTGGAACAATGGATTTTGGACCTTAACCAGTGAACATTAGCTGATTTTCACTCTCCTTTATTTGGCATTGAAGAGTCTTTTGTACTTCATCAGCCAAGAGCCAGCTTCTGCTGATATGTAATCTAAATATTTGTTTAATTTGAACAGAGGGAAAATGTACCTGTGGTCATGCTGCAGTTCCATGGGTTTTGCCCTCCAGAGTTCTGTGCTAGTAAGCATAACTGAACACTATGAAAAAGAAGGGCCTTCCTGCTGCAACCTTCCAGAGTAAAAAACCTCCCAGTTCATCCAGCTTTTCCTTCATTTATAAATCCACTATTAGCAGCTGAATTTGTGATTGATGGAAGTCATATACGGTAACATGATGCACTGCAAGAAATTCACAAAGGCTTTCTTTTGTTTTTGTTTTGTGTAAATTTAAGTGAGACAGGAAACTACAGCATATACTGTAATTAGCAATCTAGCAAAAACAATATTGATAAACTAAAATTCAAAGAAGATTTGAACAAGGACAAAATGCAGAATCCATGAAAAACCTGAATATTGTCCATCCATCCATCCATTTTCTGCCGCTTGTCCCAAACGGGGTCGCGGTGGAGTGCTGGTGTCCAACCCAGCTCACACAGGGTGAGGACGGGGGACGCCCCCTGGACAGGTCGCCAGCCCATCGCAGGGAGCCTGAATATTGTCATGAAGCTGAAACAGTCCCAAATGAACTATTTCACATAAGCATGCCATTTCAAAGTGACCTATGGATACCAAAGGCTGGTGATATATTTTACTGGAAGAACCAGATGAGCTTAAAAGGGCTAATAGCTCATGCTGCTAGCTGTTTAAGCCGGTATACTGTTAGTGATAGGAAGAGTCTGCGCTGGCTTTTTCCCTCACAGCACTGAATATATTATTAGCAACAGCAACAATAACAACAACACAATAAAAGAAATTTTATCTTATGCATACATTATTCTGAATGTATTATTAATTTCTGAAATGTTCAGTTAAACTTGTGAGAACTGAATTAAGATGAAACAGAATAAACTAATATTCTTTGACTTCACGATGCTCAATTCAGTCATTCTGCAAACAGGACAATATTTATGTCTGATTTAGTTTTTTTTTTTATGAAAGTTTATTATGTGACTGAACTGGGAGTTGGGACAGAATTACCAATACACACACACACTGAACTGGTATCTCTTTATATCACCATCTCCATCTCACACACACACACACACACACACACACACACGCACACACACACGCGCACACACACGCGCACACACACACACACACACACACACACACACACACAATTATGCTCATCGTGTTACACAGTAAGATCACACAGAGTGGAAACCAGGGCAAGAGGTCAAATGTCAGGGTCAGTGTCACGTTTGCCATCTCACGTTGCCAAAGGCACAGCCTGGGTGTCTCCATTCATAGAGCTGGTGATCGTCTCACCTCCCAGGTTCCAGATGGAAAATGGAAAACCTTTGGCTCTTGGCAAGTACATTTTTTCCAGTGTCTCAGTTGTTGCTGGAGAAAGGTGTGTTGACACACACACCCCCATGTAAATCTTTAAACACGAGCTGGTGGTGTCACTTGAGTGCAGCTGCTGATAATGCATGTAATGAGCGGACGGATAGAATAAGTGACTTGTACGTCAGGCTTACATGCTTTTTCCACATTTACGTTCCTAATGAAAGCAGAAGAAGCTGAGGGGACGGCAGCTTCTCAAGAAGCAGAAGGCTATCGAGAGCACCTTCCATCCAGTCTTTTCCACACTTTTTGATTTTATTCCATTCAAACTCTTTTATTTGCCTTTACATCCTTTAAAACAGCCAATTAACTAATTTCCTTGCAGATTTCTTCACTGCAGCTTCTTCAAATCGTCCAGAATTAGATGCCTTCTGATTTAAACTGGCTGTGGTAAAAAATAAATTGACCTTATATCAATAATCTTATTGCTGATATGCTGCCTGAGTGGCAAATCAGATTTGTGGATTGACGTGAATAAATTATTACACACTGAGATTTTTCTCCATTTCAAATGGAATTTCAGTGGTCCAGATTATTAATGACATTTGAGCAAATTAAATGTTCTCCTGGTATTACATGCATGAAGTTCAGAAACCTCAGGGCTTGATGCAAGTAAATGAAATGCCATTTCAGACAAACATCCCCCCTTGTTCAGCTGCCAATTCTCATCTTGACACTCTTTGAGCTGATTCCATTCTATGACTTAAGATCATATTCTGTTCATACTTTTTACCAATCTATACTTCAGATGCACACATCATCTTGCCTTTCATGTACAAAAACAATATCACAAAGTAATTATAGGATTATCATCAGATCTGGTGTTGGATGCATCTGATAACCCACCCAGTACTTTGCAAATATCAGACAAAACTCAACCAGTCAAAACAGCCATTAATTAGATGTCTAAACCCTCTTAAAGGTGGACACACTAAGCATTGCTGTGTAAGAAATTCGGTTAAATAAATAAATCAATAAACAAATAAAGTGACCTAGTTGCCTTGGAAATCTAACAAAGTTTTTTGAAATTTTATTGAGTTGACAGAATAGCACTGGCTCTACAAGACTTTTAAGGGTGCTTCATAGTATCTGGAACCAAGACTTACAGAGCTGATCGTTCAAGTCAATAACTTGAACTTGTCGTGTTTCTCAGAACATTCCTGAATAATGTGTGCAGTGTGGTAGGGTGCGTTATCAGATAACATGATTACAATGAAGTGCCCTTGACCTTAATGTTCAATAACTCTAGCAGTAACTCAAACTTTTCAGCACATCCCTTCTTAATTTCTCTCAGTCCATTCACACCAAATCCAGCCCTTCATTATGTCCATGTGATTTAGGGCACAGAATGACTTACTATGAGCTATAAAATCTTCACTATGTAACCAAAACACTGTGGGTACCCTTTGTAGATTACAGTTTTAAGAAACAAAATCAGCAGTGAAAGTGCTGATCTTAAATCAGTTTGTGACAGAGTCATAAATACAGAGGAATCTGACCCAAGATCAGTTCTCTTTACATTTGTATTGGGAATATGGGTTTGTCCGTTACTGCCTGTAGTGGTTTGTTCATAAATCACTTAATTCCGAGTTAAAACCACATCAGGATGTCTGCACAACCTTGATGACAATCTGAAGTCAATCTGAATGCTTATTAAATGGGATTAGAAATATGGTGATGTATTTGTCTTATGCCTCTTGAGTTTATTAGCAAAATTAGTCAAATTAAGACACAGACATGTCTTGGTTAATTGATTACATCTTGGGTGAAAGGAAAATTGTTTTGCTTTGTTTTGTTTGGGGTTTTTTTCCATTAAAATCTTACTTCAATATATCCGGTATCCAATAAAAATAGATACAGAAACATTGGCTTTTCCCTTCACACACAAAGCATAAGAACTGTCAGCCTCTATATTACCATTGTGTTCCTGTTAAGCTTATCACATTTTTTGAATCTGAGCAATGCCAGTCCATTGCAGAGCTAGTTAAGTCAAAGTGAAGAACAGAATTTAGATGACGACAGAAAGGTCATATGTATATGCTGTTAATATGGTTTACATTTACCACAATTAGCAGACGCTCTTATCCAAAGCAACTTCCATGTCTTAGTTACAGGGACAGTCCCCCTGGAGCAATTTAGGGTTAAGGGCCTCGCTCAGGAACCCAGTGGTGATAGTGCTAGAGATGGGAGTCAAACCTGCGACCTCTTGATCCAAAGGGGATCCAAACAGGCAAGTATTCTCCCACTAGACCACCAGCATCTACAGGTGTTTTTCTGGCCTCCACATGAGCTGGAGTTTTCTATAGCATGTATCACTGAACAAAATGATTACAGAGAACACTACAGCCAACTAAAGAGCATCATATGGTAATTTCTTTGACTGGCAGTAATGGGGGCATTTTTACACCCAATTTAACTTTAAAAGAGAATTGTTTAAAAAAAAAAAAAAAAAAAAAAAAAAGAGATGTCTGGATTTGGGGCTCCCTCTAGTGAACAGACAATGCACTGCATATAAACAGCTTTGGCTTATTTGGAATAAAGAAATGCATTGATGTATGTGCGTATGTAGGTCAGCAGTTAGGAGTGTGCACATGAGCAGCATTACCCACTAGTCTACATGTTAAGACCTTGCGTACTGTTTGCAAAAGTGGCTCATTACTCCTCCATGTCACATTTTTCTAAATCTATCATTTGTGTGGATAGCATTGCCCCTGTGAATTCTTTACACTTGGCAACAGAGATGGTTGAGCCCTGGCCTGATTGGAGCAAAGGGGCAAATATGAGACATGACATTTGAACATGTGTGATATAGTGTCTCATTCTTTTTTCTACACTCTGCACAGTGCAAAAAAGGCCATGAAGACCAGTAAAGCTGGAAACACAGCAGAATCTCTCTGATCTCTCTGCTTCTATCTCTTGTGTGCCACTCGAACAAGGTCAGAGCATTCAAATGTGGACAGATTCACACATCATAGATAGGCCAGTAAAAAAACGTACTTTCTGACACCCACTGAGACCAGACGTTGCCCTGCTTATGAAGTAGTGAGCAGACAGATGAAAATGGTCCCTCAACCCTCCCTCTAGTTCTGGCAGAAGTCTGTAACTAATTTCAAAAGGGTCATTAGTGGCTAATTAGATTTCATCTTCAGCTGGTCAGTCAATGTTATGACTCAGTCATTATGAGACTATTCCTGATTCAGGACATTCCACATATTTCTACACTCTGACATTTTCCCCAGGGAAGTCGGTGCTCCCTTCATATTTCATGGAAATAAAAATAACAATGATGGGACGAAAATGACTTTGTTTCAGCGTTCCCAACATACCACACAATGACCCATCCAGGGTCCTTGCTGAAAGCCATCCCAGGGCCCACAGGGAATAAAACCCAGAATCTGCTTGTTATAAGGTGACATCATAAGTCTCTGCCTCACCTTGCTGGCATTATGTTTTTCCATTCCTCAGTAATAGTGTCAGTCATAGTGTCAGTCAGGGTAGCATCACACCATGAGAAAAGTTTAATCCTTTCCAGCCCTCCCTTCCACAAAAATGGGGTCTATAAGCAAATAGTTTTCATCCTGGAATGTGAGGAATGTCATGCTGTGTTTTGTTTGGACTTGAAGTGAATTGAAGGGTGAGCTAATATGGACAGGAATCTCTATCAAGAGGGATCAAAAATCAAGAGGGTGGCGTCATTGTTGCATGTTAGTGCTGGAGCTCTCACTGAGGCAATGGGACGCTTAACTGTGTATTAGAATGAAATTATGCATGTGACTGTTTTTTTCCCCTGAGCTTAATGACACACAAGCCAATGTCAGTCTTTGTGATTTTAGCAATATTTGATTAAATAAGCCCAATTATTTCGAAATTTGAAAACATCCAAACATGTGTAGGGGGAAGTGAGACACTATTCCTCCAGCTGTGATGTGACAATATTTGTGGTTGAATTTCTTCATTTTAAATATTTTTTTTCTGTCATCATTATTTTTTTCTCAGAATCATGCCATCTGAAAATGACATATGAGGTTTTGCTCTGATAGTGATATTTAGATAGTTCTCTCTTCCTTTCTGCCTTTCTTCTTTCTAATTGAAAGGTTTCTTTCCAGGTTTAAAGATGTACTAAAGAAAATGCTATTTACAGTGTTTTTCTTTTTTGGGGGTTTGTTTTGACATATGAATTTTATTTGATATTCAGATGTTAGATGGAACAGACATTGGTATGTGCAGATATAACTGCCTCTTTTCTGCAGAAAGGTTTTCCAGCAGAGGGCGTCCTGATCCTACATGTTTGTGAGGACACGGCAGCGTTCAAAGCACTGGACTGGAGGGGACTGGACATCCCTGTCCTGAGACTTTTACTGTGCACTCACACCGTTTACCTTGATTTCCGTTTGATCCCTGTGACCGACCGAGCGGCGTGTTTCAGAGACCAGCGTGGGAAGCAGCAGTAAACTGGTCGGTGGACTCAGAGGGAGCTCGCTGCTCGCAGGCTGTGGAGTCCGCCGCTTCCTGCAGCCTCGGAGCAGCTGCTCAGGATGTCTTGCTTTCTCCACAGGAACTGAGCAGCGATGACACTCAGAGCCTGGCTTATAAATAAACCTGCCCTTCTGTTCACAACAATGGGATAAGCCAAGCCTACAGCCTCATTGTCTAGAAAGGGACCCAATTACTGTAAAGCCGGGCTGCTGGTCATAAAGCAGGACTTTGAATTCCATTCAGAAGAGATTAAACTCTACATTTATTACAGTGCCATAATGTTTTGGGAGAAAACAGGATAAACTGAAGAGGTCAGTCCTCACTTCTCTCTCTCTCTCTCTCGCTCTCTCTGAATAAAAGATATAACAGTGGGATAAATGATTTCAGCACCAAAAGCACAACATTCATTAACTAATCAATAAGCGGCCTCATAATGATACATACGCAGCAAAACAAGGGTCAGAAATCATTCTGGAAATTCAAATGCTAATTTATTTCATCACAAAATAAAATGATGTTTTAGCCACTTATGACTTTTTATGACCTTTTTAAAAAGAATAATAAAAATAAAGAAATTTAGATAGTTGAGGATTTCAATTCATTAATAAAAGGCTAAAGCGCCGTTCCCGGCGTGTGTCAATCAAACAGTGACGTCACGCGTCTCCATGGCGTTTCCGGCGCGGTGGGCGGGGCTCCGGTGTCCCGGTCTGGAGTGTTTGGGGGAGCGCGAGCGCAGGCTGGACGCGGACGCGCGCGGCCATGTTCACTCAGAGCCACACCGGCTAGAGCGGGCCCGCAACTGGAAGACCAGCCCTCACCCGAAACCCGCGACCACGCTTATGTCCTCCACTACAGCGCCGGGAGCGCTGTTTCAGGGACGCGCGTTTTGGAGATATCCTGGGCCGAGGCTGAGGGGATGGACGGCCACTCGCCGTGAGACTCGACGGGATAAAAACCGTCCCCGCTCGTGAGCGTGGAAAGTAGCGGTCGGATTTTTCTCTTCGGGATTCACGTTCAACGTTAGCAAAAGCAAATGGACCGCACCGGGCGTCGAGCCTGAACGTTGGGGACGTTTATTCGGCGCCGCGGCGGCTCCGGACGATTAAAAGCCTCTCTTAGTAGAGCCTGAACACAATGTTAGGCTTGTTTTGCTAGCTAGCTAGCTGAATAGCTAGCTAGCAATTTGGAGTCTGGACCCTCAGTGCTCCAATTGGGCCGAACAGAAATCCGGGTGTTTTTTTAGTCCTTTTTTCGTTCCCTTTAATCCTCGTTCACTCCGTTTTGGGTGTACTGTTCTTCTCCAGTCTTGGGAGTGGTGGTCAGGCCTGGGCTGATAGAAAATGTCTGCGAAGGTGCGCCTGAAGAAGTTGGAGCAGTTGCTCTTGGATGGCAATCAGAAAAATACAAGCTCCCTTAGTGTGGAGACACTGCTGGATATTCTGATCTGTCTGTTCAACGAGTGCAGCGGCTCGCCCTTAAAACGGGAGAAACATGTGACGGACTTTCTGGAATGGGGTGAGTCGGTTTATCTTTAAATCTATCAGGGGTTATGAACGGGTGTCCCTTTGTAACTGCGGGCTAGTCTGGAAACTCATTATGGAAAGGCCGGCCAGCCTCTGGCCATGGATGCGTGGAGCCATGAGTGTCACTGGGATATCCCAGCTCTAATATCCACTGCATTTTTGTGATCATATTTAATTGTTTCATTTGTGACTGTCCTAAACTAGTGGTTCAGGCTTGCACAATTTCTACATGCCTCTAGTTAGTCATGGGTTTGAGTAAATCCCTAATTTCATCTGAATAATTTATCGAATTAACAGTCATTGGTGACAAATGGTCAGCGGTTTTAGTTCTTGCTCAAGGGCAATCAGAATTTCCCCAACTTTAAATAATGTCAGGTTTAGTCCTATATAAATAGACTGTTGCCTAGTGAATAATTAACAGCTCCTCTGTAATGCTGTGCCTCTTCCTCCATTTTATGCCAGAATCCCTGCGGCTCACTCTGAACTGTGCTGTTTGTTTTTGTGAAGTATGTTGGCCAGTAAAGTACAGCACACCTCCTCTTATCACTGTCTGTCAGAGTGTGCAATCCACTTGAGATGGACCCGGGGTGGGCTGCCGCCTCTCTCTGTTGGGTCTGTCCCGGCCTTGCGGCTGTGGTCAACCAACACAATGAGAGGATTCTCTGCCCGAGTGTTTCATTGACGTCAGTAATGAGATTACAACCCAGTGTGTCTGCTCCCTAAAAGAGCACCACTGTCCTTGAGGAACCTATCCCGATCAGGTGCCGCCTCACATCCCATCGCTCGCTCACTGAGTGTGACTCAGTTTCCAGTCAGGAAACCTCTTTGTGCATTCCTTCTTACGCCACTGCCGGGTCATTTACTTCCTGTCTGGGCTCCCGATTAAGGAAAATTAAGCTAATTGTTGGTTCAGAGGGAGCATTGTGGTGTGCGCACGCTAAAAAGCCAGTGCGCCCAGCATACATGGAACGAACGGTTGTGCTATGAGTTTTCATGTACAACAAAACTTACCTGTTGTGTGTGTGTGTGTGAGAAGTGGTGGTAATAAAATCAAATACAGTTTTTTAAAAATGTCAAGGAGCCAGCTTATATTTAATCAATGAAAAAGTGGAAAAATACGGAAAATATATTTGGTTTCTAGAGTTCTAATAAACTATTATAGAATACCTTGCGAACCTGATTTTTCATATTATTTGGTTGCATTTTCTTTGAGCCCACATACTGTGAACTCCATCTCTTTATCATAAATCGACACACTGACCCTCACCTTCTGCTGTTGATTAGAGGTATAGGTTCCCAGTCCATCACTGCTCACTCAGCCACTTTACTGGGCACTTAGAAGCTGATGTGAAGAAAGGTAGATTACGGGGATATTGACGAGTATCTGTGAATTTCAACAGAAGATCTATTGAGACATCTCGTAGTTACAGTGACTGTTATGTGCTCTCAAGTCAATTAGGATTTTATTTTCTCAAGTAATTCACTTCCCAAAGCATTTCCCAAAAGTCAATGTTCATGATAATTTCTTAAACATTTGACTGTGAAATTCAGGACACCATAGACAGTGGTATGCAGGTGTTTATGCTTGTGTATCTGTCTGATAGCAGGGCAGTGGTGACTAACTAAAGAGGAGCTTTGAAGCAAAAAACAAACCATCATTTACTGCAAAATCCATGCAAGTGCTCTTGTGGCATGTTTCGGGGTAGCCTGTTTAAGAACAGATGTCACTTCTCTCTCTGGACATAATGGTATTCTTTTCATGACAAAAGGATGGATGACTAGCTGTGAATATCCCTGGTAAAGGCACATAGAGCATCAGGGGATAACAGCTGAGTAGCCCAGCTTACCTCTGGTGGTTATGTGTAAACCACATTGGGTTCTGTTCACTGAAGGCATGCTGCAGAGCAGGTTATGCCTCTGTTTAATTCTGACCTACGGGGAGAGAGAGTGAGCAAGCAGGGAGTAGGCTTAGGAAACATTGCCACAGCTCTTTGGCTGGCATTTCCCCATGGGATAAACGCTGTTTATCTGTGCCAGTCTCAGACATCAAAGCCACTGCTAGTCAAGCATGCTGTGTTGCTGCCTGAGCTTTGACAAGAGCATGCTCCCATTCCAAACCCTTATCCCACCCAAGAAGCTGTAACTGAAAATAAAGAACAACCAAAATACCTGGCCTCTTTTTACAGAAATTGTCCCTGTTACACAATTTCTGAACATTTCCAAGTATCTGGGTGTCAAGCCTGTGGGAAGGTGAGCCTGGGTTGGGGGTTGGGGGTTGGGGGGGGTTCTTGAGTAGAGAATTTCAGCAATAGATATCGAATAAAATACCTAATCCATCAGGTTCACCTAATCGTAATCTGTACTACTAAAACTTCTGAAAATTTGCCGTATTTTTTGAGTATGTTCACTTTATTCTTAACATGTTCTTTTAAATTTCCACGCCAGAGCTTTAAAGAAATTGTCTTCATATATTATTTACCAGCTTCCTTGGCTAATCAGTTTCAGACTTGAAAAATCCATATAAATCAATGTCAGTCAGCTGCATTTAAAAGTAGAAGCAGTGGCTTTTCATATTCTGCAATCATTGTAGTCTTCTATACCAGCCATACAGCAGTTCAGCAGTGTGACATGGTTTTGCATGTTTTGAAGCTGAAGCATACTAAGTATTTGTATAGTTCAATGCATGGTTCTTGTAAACACAATGTTTTTCCTTACCTTCCAGAATTTTACCTATATTTTCTTTGCACTGTCCAATGCTGACAGAACTGTCATGGTGGCATCAGATGCTTGTTTGGCAAGAGTAGTTTCATTGGGCTGCCAGGCTCAATATTTTTAATTAATACTAATTTTTAACTCTTGCTACAGTAGCTTCCTACCAGGTTGTTAAAAAACATTTATAGCAGATTACAACTCTGTTGTAAAACATATTTAATCTAGTTGTCTTCAAAGACCTGAGGCTGTCAAATCACAGAACTACTTCAGATAATCAGAAAACAGAAATGAAATCTTTACCCTATGTAAAGTTTTGATGGCAGACCACACAGCAGAAAAAAACAACAACTAAAGGCTCTATTCTGAATGATGGACAGCCAGAAAAGATAAAACCACAGTTAGTGATGCCTCTTTATAATTCTAATAATTATTTATTTATGAAAAATATATTTTTTTAGATTGGCTCTTTAATATGCGCTTTACACTTTATACCTGTATTAAAAAGTCAAATAGAATAAAATGAAACAGTATTCAATGTCAGTTTGAAATTTTGCATGTGAGTGCATTAAGATATGAAATCTTCACACATTTATTTATAAGAAGTGCAACTGTTTGATTAGTAGTTTATAGCCACTTAATTTAAATCAAATTGCATCAGATTGCTTTACATACATTTCTTTAGAAATCCATAAGTATTAATAGTTTTTAACCAATGCTAAATATTTGAACTGTCAAAGAAAATCTGAATAGTTCTATTTTTGACAATAGAAGAAGAATATTATAGAAAATGACTGCTCAATACTGGCCTGAGGTAACATTGGATTTGTTTCCCCCCAGAAAGTTACCCTAACCTTACGTCTTTACCCAGTGTAAGAATAAACATATTCCTGTATTGTAACAGCTTAATACATTATTTTTTTTGCTTTTTAAATGAAATTTGTAATGAAATGTAGTGTAAAGTACAATGCTTTATTGGGTTTTGTATCAAGTTTTCTAAACATATCTACATTCTGTGTTTGCATATTGCTCTACTGTAGATCTTTTTGGCCGTTAGCCCACCACATTACACTTTTTTTTTTATATATATAAACATTCTTTGCTCTGCTATGCTCAAGCACTCCTGTCTAGCTTAAAGCCAGCAGCTACAACCAGGCTAACATTAAAGTAATTCTTACCTCAGTCATAAGGCTTCTTAATTATAGAGATCAAAATTTCTCACTGACTTTGGAAACATCCTGAATTTATTGGACCTTTTCTAAACTTGTTTGTTGTCTAACAGCATATACATAATAATATTTCTTTTAAAAAGGTTGGCTAGCTTGCTTAATATTAGCCTTGCCCTAGATATGGAAGACTTATTAGATACATTTCATCTTTATACAGAGTCTGTGTGCAAGACACATAATAAATAAACCACAGTTTTCACTGTTTAAAATACAGCAAAGAAAAAGTGGTCAGTGGCCATTGGAAACAGTGTTGTATCACTGAAAATTAGGCAGTATTATATTCAGCATTGAGTAGCAACCAAAGGATTACTAGAGATGTTTGGAAATCATTTGACTGTTATATTGAGCAAAGCGTGATGTATATCTTCACTATATTTAAATTTTAAGCTCATCAGACTACTTTTTGTAATTTATTACCGTCATTATGGTGTCTTAGAAGTAATGTTAATTCTAAAAAAAACATAAACAGCTAGCACCCACCCTCAAATCCACAAGTAGTTCTAGTCTTTTAAAGGTTGTTGCCACCTTCAGGGTTAGTAATCGAAAAGTATTTTCCTGGTCTTTCATACCTTTTTTTGGGTAACCTTTTCTGGTTGAAGGCTCATGCTTTTCTGTTATTTGAACTGAAGTGTAGTCTATTTTTATCAGCTTGCAAGACTTAAATAGGTGATTCTTCTGTTTGCACTTAAACCTTGATTCATGCATCTTGACCCTAACACATGCTATTTTAAAGGCGTTTCTTCTTTTAATGATGGTTTAGTATTGTTACCACTCTCATTAATGTAAATCCCCTGGGGTGAAGAAGAGTTGTGCAAAGTTTAGCATCTTGCTTGCCTCTTAGAATGTTCCTTTGTGTTAACTGAAAGCTCATAACATTTTACATAAAACTGTGGCCCAGCACAGCAAGATCAGCAATTATATCCTAATGAGAGACCAATAAAAGATGTAGTAATTTGGCCAAGTTTCTTGCAGACATTCAAATGGTTGGTTCTGATGAAGTAACTGCAGCATCAGAGCTTAAAATTGCAGTGTTTTCACTGTATGTTTGTATGACTTCGAAGAATTTTAAATTGGAGCAAGTCTTATGTAATTAAGCTGTTTTTCAATCATCTATAACATTATAATACTTTCTGCACCTACTTTTGCACAAATAAGCCCAACTAAGAATATCTCATTCCTCATTTTTCAGCTCATGCATTCTTTCACTTCAGTGTATAAATGAAAATTATGGTGAGTCATGAAGTTTGTGAATCCTTTAGAATTCTTCCTAAGCATGACCTAAAACCTAGATTTTCACACAAGTAATTAAAGCTGATACATTTTTAACAATTTAAACAAATGTAAAAAAATATTTTAGTTGGTTATTTATTTATAAAGAATAATTATGCAATATTAAAATCTTTGAGTGACGAGTATATGACCCTCTTGGATTACCTGTTTATTTTAAAGTTAAATGGGAAATCAGGGATAACTTCTAAGCAACCAATGTTAAAGTTCAGGAGTCATAAGGAGAACACCAAACCAAGAAAGATGGTAGGCATGGCAGGATTGCAAGAATAGCCCCTGTTCTCAAGGAAAAAAAAAACACACACACATTACTTCCCATCAGTAGCTTGTTAAAGATCACATGTGCAAGCCAAATGGCTTTAGGAGGAATGTGTTATGGACAGACAAGATCAAAACAGAATTGTTTGGTTTAACTGAGATGTGGTTTGTTTGAAGAAAGGAAAAAGCTGCATTTCACCAAAAGTGGTGTTTCCCATTTAAGAAACATGGTGGTGGTAGTATTTTGACCTGTACAGCTGCTTTTGGGCCATCAAATTTGATGAATTAATAAATACTGAACTTTACCAGCAAACTCTCAAAGGAAATGTCAGGACATCTGTCTGTGAACTAAATCGCAAGAGAAAGTGGGTCATGCAGCAAGACACAAACCATAAGCACACAAGTCATTCTGCCACAGAAATGGCTTAAGAGTTCATTTTTTTGTAATGGGCAGGTCCTAATCTTAAGCCAAAAGAAATGTTTTTGAAGGACCTAAATGTGGCAGTTCATGTGTGGAAATCCATCAAAATTCAAGAGTTGTTTTTCTAGACAGAGACATGGAAGAAAAATTGTCTGAGCTGACGTGCAAGACTGATCAATAATTACTGAATATGTTTACTTGCAGTGATTGCTGCACAAGTGGCTTATACCAGATAATGTAAGCAATACACATACTGTTCACATAATGTAGCCACTTACATATGTAGTATTGGGTCATTTTCTCCATAAATGGTAAATAAATAGTACAGTATTTAGTATCATTTGTTTAATAGGTTTTCTTCACCTTACCTTTAGGAAAATCTGATGGTCATATTTATGCATCTTCTAAATTACTCTAAGAAATCTAAATTTCAAGAGGTTGGTGTAGTTCAGCTCCGATCGCTCACTCAGAGTATAACAGTTAATGTTTAAAATGCATTGTCTGTGACTTCCATTACATTAAAAATGTCTGGTATGTCCTCCACCATGGGTGTAATTGCAGTCTGAGATCTCCCATCTGCCTGAATAGGCCTGCAAGTTTGTTGCACAACTCATGTTCACTGGTTAGGCCGTCCTGGATCCTCACATATCTTCTTGGCACATACTCAGGACTTAAAAAGGATCTTTATTTAAAATGTCTCCATTTTGGATTTCTTTTGAACAGTCATTCATTATGTGCATAAAGCATGTAACACTATGTATAAAAATAAAATTTAAAAAATGAGGCATTTGCATCTCAAACTGACATTTAAAGCATTTCAATTTGAAGCAAGATTTTACTCTAATGTGCGAAATTACTGATGGGCCCCCATCAGATTTGCAGATGCTGCAGTTCACAAAGGTTTCCATGAGTCAAACATGAAATATACTTATTGAACTAATTGGAGCTTTAGTGTTATGAAAGTGCTGCGATCATGTTTTCAACTCGCTCCAGTAAGCAGTAATGTCTACTCCTCTGTGAGAATTATGTGAAAAACACTCAATGACATCACCAGATAATCAGTAAATCTTTACTTAATAACTCATGAGATTGATTTTTGCCCAAGTTATCATTCCACCTCTACTATGAAGGAATGTGAATGACTTGTGCCTGGTAATGATGATCAACCAAAAATCAGTTAGAGGCTCTGCTTTCAGTGCTATACAAATATGTACAATATTTCCAAATAAAATCGCCTCCTGCTAAAAGATTTTTGATTTGGATGTGATACACTTTGTTTCTTTATTCGCTTAAAAAAACTGAATCAAAGCATTTGCTTGTTTCCTAGCCTTTATTCATTTGAATGAGTATAACAACTTAAGCCCCCAATTACCGAAATGGTTGATGTGTAATCAAAAAAAAAGCAAATTACAATACAACTGACCGTGGCTATCTGACTTATTATCTGAAGAGTTCTTTATTATCTGTTTGCTGTATTTATTTTGACAAAATACGTTCTACTTTTTGTGTATGGAATGTTTAGGAGCCATCCAACATATTGAAGTGGTTCATACCTTAGATTACACATTAACACAAACGCCACGTTATCTTGATTGTTAAACTTGATTGATATCCTGAAACTGACATCAAGTAGTTTAACCCTATACAAAATATCCTACATGACTTGAAGGTAGCATCTGCATTTCCTCCTTTTGGACAGTACAGTGTTTGAGTAGATTAAAATTGCAAAATGACAGCCTTGTTTTAGGTTGCTCATTGTAAATATATTGCTTTAGTTAAAATGTCCCATTTAAGAAATTTGTCCTTTTTTAATACATAGAAAACCTTTTGGATTGGTGTTACTATAGGCCAAATGTTCAGTATTGGTCCAGGAAATTAAAAAAAAAAATTATTGTGCCATCTCTTTTATGTAGTGATGACACATTGATTGTTACACTGACTTTAAAAAGTTAAAACTGTCTGATGTTGACTGAAGGTGAAGCACTGTGGAATGGAATAGACTTATCTAGTTTACTGATATAAATTGGGTGGAACTAGTTGTAATTAGTTTGTTTTCTATCATGTGGTTGTAATAGGGTATTGATAAAATGCTGAATTAAATCATTTGTTTACTAACAGATTTTTGCGTAGCATTTGGGATCATTTTTTTTCCAGTGACTTATAATATATAAATAGTGATACACACATGGTTGGAACCTGCATTTAAAATAATGGCTTTGATAATTGTACTATTTTTTTATTATTACAACAGAGACCATTAAACATGCGTTGTCAAAGGGACTTTAACTTTTCCTTTACAGAATCATAAAGCTGTTCAAGAAAAGTGTATTACTTCAGAAATGTAGCATTCTTGTATTATCGCAGCTTAAAATAAATAAAAATTGTATGCAGTTAGGACATGGAAGAAAATAAACATTTTAAGAATATTATTTGACAAAAGGTTTATGTCCTCCTTAAAGTTAGGAGAAAACAGGGAGTCAGGACAGGACTTGTCAGGAATGTCTTTAAAAACAAATGATCCACACTTCTACATGGATCCCTGCCGAGGTTCAAACAAGGGTTCTCTTCCGTTGGCAGGGGGTTCTCACTTTGTGTTTGGAAGTTTTTACACTGGCCTTTTTGAAAAAGGACCATCTTGGAAACATGTATATTTGTTGTCCCTGTGAAATTTAAGTCACCTGACTTGGACCAATAGCACTAAGAGAATTCCATTCATTCCTGCAAACAGCCTCCCCCATCACAAGGCATGTGTAGGCAGCCTCCCCTTCCCCCTTCCTGCCCCCCCTCTGATTCAAGGCGCTAGGCCGCAGGCATGATACAGATTAACTGTTTGGGTCACCCATACTTCTCTATGTGTAAAGCCCAAATGTAAGACCTCCCCCACAATGGACGACTGTGTTGGGTTAGTTGGATGACTATGTATACTTTTATATGTATTGACTGATTGCAACCTGTAATTTGACAGTATTTCATTAAAGATTCTTCTTAGTTCCCCGATTTATGGAATAAAGCTTCAGGAATGACAGTTTTTGCCTGTCTATTCTAGCACAAATGTTTGAAACTGTCATGTCCATGTAAACTTGATTAAACGTTTTTATCTCATCCTCGTATTATTCCTTACTGTAAAGATGATCTACTGGTTGAAATAGAAGGTGGTTTATAAATCCATTTGTATGTTTGGTACTACTTTAAAAAATTCACTTTTGCACAGAATGACATTATATTTTGTTTAAGTTTTTCAGGCTAAACTGAAACTATTTGTACATTTTGGCTGATAATAACCAGCATCTGTGCTAGCTGCCTAAAGTGGTTGTCTGACCAAAAATGAAATGTACACATTTTCCCCCTTATATATTTTACAGACATTTTGACTTCTGAAGTTTGCTTATTTCAAGGCTAATGCAGGTGAACATCACTTATGGCCACATGATTGCCATCATGCATATGCTATATCTAAATCATTACAGTCTTACTTGAAACCTCATCGACTTGTTAATTTAGCTTAACAAAAGGCTTGTTAATGTGATATCTGTATGGCAGGCAGTAAAATGTGACCAAGCAAGTTGAAAAATCACCTGAGTGCTTCAACTGTTTTTAAGTTACATTTTGTCCATTTTCAAATATAGCAGTTAAGGTCAGACTGTTGATTTATACATAACCAAAACTCTATTCTTCCGTTCTTTTGTGCCTTGGGATGTTTTTTTTTTTTTTTTTTTTTTTGCTGCACCACACACTTTCTCTTCAGTGATATAATGCAAAATTTACTCTTCCATTAATGATGGCAAACTGTCCTGTGTCATATAGCAAAACGGAACCAAAGCATGATACCAGTCTGATTTTTATGCTTTGATTTTCCTTTCTCCTTTCTTCTTTACCAAGCTGTAGATGATAAGTAAGAAAAGAGTTGAATGTTACAAAAGCTATGACCTTGACACAAACTGTGTTCTCCATCAGGAAATGTCACTGATCCTTCATGCCTTTGGTGACCTTCTCCTTGGTCCATGTGTTAGGGCACAGCAGCTGTTTTCCTAGTCTGTGTGTGAGGGCTCTGTTTATGATCCCCCTACAGCATACTAGGATAGAACAGTACTGCCAGTTGAAGTGTAACAATATCCAAAATGTTAATGGCTTCTATGTGACCTCACTAGCTAGTTGACATGGAGGGAAATTTTCAGCTGTCAAGATATTAATGCTTTGGTTTTTCACATCAGAATGATTTGAAAAGGCAGCACTCTTGGCTTGGATGCTTTTGTTTCATACCGTACACCACTGCAGCTGTATGAGGTACTTTAGATCAGGATTTAGGAACTTCTGTGGGGTTGTTTCTTTTCTTATTAGGGTCATGTCTATTGTTGTCAGCCACAGAAAGGGAATATTACATCTAAAGAAACGGAAGTTATTTGCTCAAAATAATGGTCTGTGGTTGTGAAATCAACATTTATAAGGTGACTTAAGTCAGCTAATGCTATATTTAAAAAAATGTGGAATTTACAAAAAACACTTGTTTAAATATTATGTGCCTGGTTTATCCTTTGTTTGGTCCAGCTAGAACTGGGGATGGAAAATAAAAGTTTAACATTTACATATTGGAATGTTTATGGGTGAAGCCACCCATTGAATGACCTAGCAGCTTACAGCAACCACCCCCCAACCCGAGACTCAAAAGGCTTTAGCTTCAGCAGCCCTTGTGAATAAACTAAGGATGATTTTAGATTTAGTTAGTTGGGTTGTAAATGAGGATTTGTATGTTAGTGCTTTATTTATTAAACTAGGCAAGCATTTATAGTGAGCTGCCACAGCAGGCCAGGTGGCACTGATAGTGTGAGTAACCCCCATGTCAAGAGGCTCCAACCTGAGTCTTCCTGGCTTTTATTGTTGGCCTGGGGCTCATGTTTTTTTTGTTGGACTTGTACAAGAGGATTTAAAGTTGAGCTTTAAAGGCAATGTAGCATTTTTGGTTTAGGACCTCTCAGGGGTGTGTCTGTGTCCTTTTGTCAGAAGAGCCCCATACTCTAATGACGAGCCTTCTGCTGGCCTAGTCTCCTTTAGATGGCAGGTTCATTCCTCAGCAAGCATATGAGTAAAATGATCCAATTTCCCCAAAGGAGCCCTAGAGTAAATCCCTAAGAGCCATGGATTGCTGTGTAGTTTCCCTTCTTAGAACCAACGCTTAATCACACAGCTCCATACCTGTTCTTTAATACTCAACCCCTGGACCATCTCTAGTGAAGCACACAGAGTTTCCTCAGTACAGAGCACAGTTCCATCCGTGGGTCCACAGAGCTGTCTGGCAGGCAGCCGGCTCTGCAGGGAGCTGCCGGTAAATGGCTGGTTTGGTGGGGGCTGGGCCTGCATGGCAGCTGGTGCAGGATAATAGATTAACCTTGGGCGGGGCCCTGATGCTTTTACCTCCTGTTACCAGCTAAACCACCCCCCTCCTCCTCACTCAACCAGTCTAAGCACATGTACTATCCTCCACTCCCTGTTCTCCTTCCATCGACATTCCTATTAATGTTTAATAAGCCATTTTGTTCCTGTCAGCCCTGTTCCCTGCCACACCAAGTTGATTGGACCTGCTTTATGATATTGATTGTCTGTGTTAACTTTGTCTTTGTAGAATTGAGTCATAGTTCCTTTACCTTTCTCATTGTTTCTTTGACTATAGCAGTCATTAATCCCTTTTTCCTGTGTTTGTATAAGCAGTTATGGGGTCAATAAAGGGCCTGTCCAGTTAAAGACTGTTGTCTCTGTAATTTTTCTGGCCATAGTTTCACTTCCATCTTATAAATGACCTTTCTAAACATTTTGACACTGCTTGCAAATAACACTATCTAGCCATAATCCTTAACATCACTACAGAATTAATGAATTAATTAAAAGGTTTTTTCTTTGTTTTTTATGTTTTTAAACACAAGCCTCACCCTTCAGGGGAGTGTTCTTATTCCATAACTGTCAACCAGTTTTGGTTCTTAACAGGGGCGTGCCAGCTTTCAGAGCATGCTGCTCAGGTGTGGTGACACTGGGAGCTTAGTTGCCCCACCTTAGGGTTGGGACTCCCTTACATTCCCTTAGCTTGTCACCAGTCTGCTTATTCTTTTAATACCCATTGCTCTTTGAAACCAGAGAGCACAGAAGACATTTGAGTGTTGCAAGAACTAAAGAACAAAAAATACCCATAATAATACTGGCACTGGCAAGTTTCTATGGAGGGCAAATTAAAGAAAATAGATTGCAGGTCTCCTCATTTAGAGTGAACTGCAAGCATGTCCTGCACTCTTATCCTGGTGTTTGCTCAAAGGTTGGGCTCCCAGGCCCTCTTTCTTCAGGGCCAAGAATAGCAGGGAGGTAGGACTGGTTTGTAGTTGAGTAGCCAGGATCTCAGATGTTTTTCTTCTCTCAAAGACAAAAACTGTAGTATGAAAACTCCACTTTCTCCAGTGTGGGGAGAAGTAAATGTCTAAAAGTATCCACATACCAGGCTTTGTGGATGTTTCACAATCCAATTGTTGTCTCTGTGGTTTTGTGTCTTTAAAAGGCAAGCATCATGGATATCCCATACCTTTATTCTAATATTTAAAAATGTTAGATTCATAGCTTATCAAATATGCTAAAGAAGCTTTATATGCCACCTACTTGGCTCTAGAATGGTTTGCCAGGTTTCATTTAGTGAAAGATTTCTTTTACCAAACTGATCAGTCGTTGCCAAAACAGATGTCAGGGAACTTTTTGTTTGGCACTGCCATTGGCCAAATCACTTGGCAGACATATACTAAGAAGTAGATATTTAGGCCAATTCATCTGGATTAGATAAGAGTTAAGTGCACTCATTATTTTGATGGTGGCTCAGTATTTTGTGGCTCTTTCTAACATTTGCTGCAGATTTTTCTTTTCTATCAGTCGACTGGTTTTAGTTAAGTGTAGCATCATCCACTGCAAGCTTCAGTCATAGTTCCAAAAAGAGCAATGACTCCTATTGTACTGTAAATGTTTATAAGCTACAGACTTCCTTAGATACTATGTCTGAACTCTGATGTCAGTCATTCAGTCGCCAGTTCAGCATGTTACTGGATCCCTTCCAAACAGTGGTACATTAGTTTGAAATTCAAAAGGATTGTTTCAATCACAAGTGAAATGATGGCCAGTTGTTTAGTGTGAGGTGGTTATGTGAGTAAATTAATGATTTGTTGTTGTGCTTTACACCCAATATGATCATCCTCTTGAATGAAAAGTAATATCTGGATTTTTCTCCTTGCTTTTTTATGTGAATGAAGTAAATTCATAAATAAAAGATGTGGCTTTGTTTTACTGGGAGAACTGGAATCTTGTGGAAGCTTGTGGGGCTAATGCACTGCTACATGCAAAAGTGCTGTTTGAGCCTTTGATCAAAGTTAGAATGAAAATAATGCTGTTTGATTACTCTAAATATTGGGTTGATAAAGGTTTGACACATCGGTTGAAAGATCCTGCTATATTAGCCAAAATCTATCCAGAGTTTCCATGATTTTCCTAGTCAAGCTTTTGACAGCCGAATGAGCACTGACATTAGCCTTATCATGACTTTTCCAGCCATTGCCATGGCCATAAATATTGTTTCAATCCATACTTATAGCAAGTGCCCTACATGTTCAAGGTTCTGACCCTGCTATAAAGAAAGTGTTTGTTGAAAAGCAAACTGTGTTTGTTAATCTTCATCTAGTAATACATATACTTTGAAGTACCTCAGCAATTTAAGGGTGGATTTGGATAGAACAGCAGTATTCTTCCTCCTGTGGTTTCCCATGTAGTGACACTCCATTGCAATGACTGCCTCTTGGCAGGTGTGAAAATCTGCAGGGGAGATTCACATTTATATTCAGTAATTAAACTGTGTTTGTTTTTATGATTACCGCTTTTTAGGGACTAAGATTCATTCAGAGCCCAGCTAGTTTGGAACTGACTGGTGTCCAGTCACTTTGGAAATGTTAAAACAAAAATGATGAAAAAATAAAAAAATGTGTAAAAATATAAATCAAACTGAAAAGCATAATTTAGAATTATTAGATTGTTTACACCCTTAAGGAGTGCAGTTCAAATGATTATGCCGGGAACACTAGTGCTATGCTAAGTGTTTGGACTAGTCTTTCTTTTGTAGCATGCAGATACTGTTGTGAAAGGCCCTGGACAAAAGCATCTGGTACATTATGCAAATAAAATAACGATGTGTTTAATAATTTTCATACTTATTCTTGGTCTTATGCTTATATGTAAGTGTTGGTTATTAATTTATGGTTATAATTACCAGAAATACCCTTTTGAGCATCCCCATCATTAAATGTGGCTTGACCTTCTGGCCATGTAGACAGTGCAGTGTTTTGTTTCGATATTAGATATGGAAATCTTAGATTTGATGTTTTTGATAGTATAAAAAAAACAAAAAACAAAAAGGCTTCATAATTCAGAGAAATATGTCCTCAAAAGACACTGGGCAAGCTGATGTGTCAGACCATATATGAGTAATATAATGCTCCCTGTGATAAATGAGTAGTTGTCTGCTGTGCTTAGAGGAAGGTGGAACAGTGATTTTCCACCAGAGGATGTTTGATTTAGTTTTTCTTGAGCCAGCTCATCCATCCTTGTCCACACACTGAAACATTGCTGGTCTCTGTCACTTCATTGCTGTTTCCATGGTGTCCTCATTGCTTATTTTTTGTAATCTTAATAAAGGGAGGGAGGGGATGAGTTTTAAAGGAATTAGGAACCTTTTCATGTGTTCTCTGACTCCAGCTTATTAACTGGCCTATCAGTGTAGAAGTGTGTAAGTCATTTTGGCTTTGGTGACATTTTTTGTGTCTGGTTTTTAGAGAACCAGTTGACTTTGTGTAACATCAAGCCTTTGCTGAGCCGACTCACTTAGACCCCTGGGAGCAGCACAGGCTTAAACTGAGCTGAGGCCTCTGGTGTTGCACCTTCCATTTAAACAATTTGCTTCACACATGTTAACCACAATATTTTTCTTGACTTAACACTTTCTTGACACTTTCACTCAATGATAAGTTTAAATGTTCTGGCAGTTTTTAATATTTGTTTTAACTCAAAGTCGACTTAATCATTCTGATAGTGGGTGATGAGTTTATGGTAATTGAGAGGTCAGGACTTGCATGAATAACAGAAATGCTGTTATTCAGGCTGAGAGGATTATCAGATTACACATATGAACCCCCTCCAAGCAATGCCGAATATGAAAAGAAGGCCTTTGTCCTTAAGGATTGCATCCACAGTATGGTGAACCTCAATTCCTTTGTCTGATCAAGCATTGTTGGACATCAGGCTTCCAGGACAGAACTGCTGATTGATTCAACAGCTCGGGGCGATTTGTAAGATTTGTATGTGGCAGGTATTCAGAGTGAACTTTTAATTATTATTATCATTTTTTTTTAAACTGCCTTTGTGAAGGTAGTTGCGGGTTGCAAGGGACTCCCTGCACTCATCACCTTGAGCTTATTTGTGATTAGTGGGTGGTCATCATCCAAGTATAAGGTTTTAAGGTTTTATATACAACGTTTGTAAACTGAAAATGTTTTTGTTTTAATGGCAAAGGGTGAGCATCCATGTACACAGGCCCTATTTCTTCAGGGCCAAGAATAACAGACAGGTAAGACTAGTTTGTGGTTCTAGTTCTTGGCTCTTGAATCAGCAAAGGTGTTGTCACTGGTACTGGAGCTGTTAGCTGAGTGTCATGTGTTAGACTTTATTGGTTCTGTAGTTTATGAAATGTAAACCAAAATTTAAATGCCAGGCTCCTACGATGCCTCAAGGAAATCAGATGATGCTCTTTCCACACCACTTAATGGCCCATCCCCTTCTGAAGTCTGACCGAGCCTGTGTTTAAGGTTCGTGGCCCTAGCAGTGATAAATGTCTTCTGTGCACAAGATGTTGCATATGTCCTCATATGGCGAGGGCTGCAGGCTGGCTTAGTCACATCTTGGGTGCCTGCTCGGTCCCCTGCAGTGTCTCGTAAAAAAAATTAAAAAGGAGGGGTTTTGTAGTCCTATGATTTTAGGTCTTTAGATTAAAACTCAAAACCTTTACTTTTTTATTTTCATGTTTCATGTTGATTGAATATTAGTAAGGTAAGATTTAGATTTTTATTTTTTTTTCCTCAGTAAGTTTAGATAAATGGTGTTGATAAATGGTACACGAGCTCTATTTCATGGGATTAAAAAGCAGTGTGATTTTAACATGGCAACATACAATTGACCAGTCTGTTTATGCAGCTTTTGCAAATAAATATTGTTTGCTGTTTTTAAAATAAACTTGGAAGCACTTAAAGATTATGTTTACTGATTTAAAGCTAAGATAATCAAGCTTCTCTTTCTTTTCTTTTTGTGTGTTTGCAGTGAAGCCATTCACCACTACAGTAAAGGATATGCGTCTTCACAGGGAAGACTTTGAGATGCTCAAAGTGATAGGCAGGGGTGCCTTCGGAGAGGTAAGAAAAACCAACCTCACCTGCTGTTTAAAGCATTCCCAAAAACCATTAGCTCTCCAAGGCAAGCTGCCTTCAAAAGTACTAACTTGCTGGAAAATGTTCTCTCTCATCACACTGCAATTTGACTTGCAGTGTACTCTGTTTAGGTGTTCTTAAGTTATGTTTTCATGACCCAGAGCAATATTTTTCTGTTTTCTGTTCATTAGACACTGTCTGTATATCCCATGAAAACCAAGAGTTATTGGTGAAACAGCATTTTTTTTTTTTTCTCTCTCTCCCACAAAAAACCCTTATCTGCAACTACAAGCTTATTCCTTCCTCTCTACCTCCTTTCCCTTCTTTCTTTTTCGTCCTCCTGCCGTTTCCCTTGGGGCCCGGCCTGGCCTTACTGTGCTGTTTTTGGGCCGGGACAGATCTGGGCGTTTGAGATGGATCATTTGTTTAACTCTGGAATGTGCTGCTTAAGTCCCTTCCATACTGGCTGTGGCCTGCTCTGTCCATACACAAAGCTTGTTCATGCTCTCCATCTACTGCCCCAGCATTCTCTATGAAAGTTTCAGTGGAAGAGATGGACTGATCAGTCACATTTTTTTCAGTCATTTTCTGTATTCTGTATTACCTTTTCATTGAACTGTTTCAAAAATAGTATAAATCATTTTCATGAAGATTTGCCAGTTTACTAGCTACATGTTGGCAAGATGTCCTTTTTTTGTTTAATACTGTTAAAATGAAAAGCATTGCTTGCTTTTATTTAATTATTTTTTGTCCATGGTGCATGACAGATATAGGCCAGTCTCGCGTGACCATCTCTGAACTGAACCATGTTGTGGCATTTTATTTGTTTTACATATAGTTTACACTGTCTTAAAGTTTTAAGATTTTTCCTTCAGTGTGTTTTTCTGATTTTCTTTTTATATATATATATATTGGTGCAAACAAATGCCAAAAATGTCTTAATTCCAAGATCTTGACTTGAGTGAAGTAACAATACATTTTTAGGAATAAAGCTAATTCACAGCATCACACACATGCAGTTAAATTGCTGTATTTTTTTATTCTAAAGAAAGCTTTTTTTTTCTTCAACAGTAGAATGTTAACATGACAACGTTGTCCACATCTAGTGTGCATTTGCCTGTTGTCCTTTGATCCAAAAGATCCTCACTATAACTGCTTTTTTTTTTTTAGTTCATTACAACTTTAAGTGTTTATTAAATTGAATCTCCAAAAAACTAAAATGAAAAGAAAAGACTTGTTGGTTCAGAACACTTCAGTTAGGTTTTCCCTGCATGACAATGCAGCCCAGGTTGCCAGTAGTGGTAAAGGAAGCAGGACAGGACAGTGTAGCTTCCAGGAAAGGCTCAGGAAATGAAGTCTGTCTCAGAGGAGAGCCTGTTACCAAAATAGTGTTTCTCTCCACAGATAATGTACTGTGAAGCACATGTTCTGCAAACCTTGCTTAGCCTCTCTTTCAGACACAAACTATTCCACCATGTAGCCTGTCTCAGTATGTTCAATTTGAAGAGCTATATTAAAAGGTTGTTAGGGGTGCACTGTTCAGCTGTGAGAGACATTTTTTCTTCATCACTCATAATAAATCTGAAAGTGTTTATATAGAAGAAAGTAATAAAAAATAAACAAATAAGATGCAATTAAAAGGAACGTTTGCTGGAGTGTGGGTTATGTCCTTTTTGGATTTTTGGTCACATGGTATTGTTACTGAGCATTGCACTATTGTGAACTGTTGGTGGGCTTTTTGTCAAGAAGGCACACATGTAGGTCCTGGATGATAGATGGTTGCATACTCCAGTTGTTGGAAGAGAATAAGATGAGAAAATTAGTTTGTCAAATTCCTGCCCTTAGTCATAAGATTTCTTTTACTATTTACACACACACGTGTTTTGAGACTGACTTTTAGCTTGGAGTGTGTTCATGAAGCTGAGATCTACATATTTGCAGAGTGTTTTGCTTGCAGTTTGAGTTTGTAATGCACATAAACTGAACCTATCTAATTTTCTATCAAACTGTTTTGTTTTTGCATTCAAGGAGTAAATGAATAAATTTTTTTTTTTTTTTTTTAAATCCAATGTCACTATTTCGGTCAGAGTTAACATATCTCTGTCATTCTGTCACCAAAGGCTTCTTGGACCCGACTGATATTTATGTATGTGTGCAGTGTCTTGAACTAAATACTGTCACTAAACTTACTTGCCTTGACTATATGTCCAAAATGACAAATAGCATAACGTAAATGAAAATATTACTTCTATCAAAACACATTTTGAAAAATTTCCGACTACTGGGTGTTTTGCATAACATTAGTCCATTACTTTCAGTGGCTTGTGATTAGGTTTTGCCTTATTGAATTAAACTTGGGGTGCAGTATCGTTTCTGTGTTGGTATGTGGGAGTGTGTGTTTGTGTGAGAGTTAGAGTGAGTAAAAGAGAGATAATGTAAGGCTTGGTTTCATGTGTTCCCACTCCCAGCAGCCGTTTCCTCTAGCTCAAGCGTTACAGGATGCATTTCCAGATAAGTCACAGCATTTCCTGTTTATGATTGATAACTGTATCCCCTCATAACGCCTGATGCATGACTAACTTTTATGGCAAATCAGGTTCTCCATACTTAGGCATTCAACTTCTGCCAAAATGAACACTCTTTCTGCCTCTCAAACTTATGAACCTGCCACTTGAATTGGGCCAAGAGAGAGTGAGACAAAATCAACAGGCCTACATTCATAGTAAAAGTTGGAAGCAAAGCTCTTTTCTGTTGTTGACAGTGCACAGGGGTGAAAGCCAAGGCTGTACAGTCCCACAATTCTCATTGCATTTACAAATAAAAATAGTATTTATATAATAACTGTTTCTTTGCTGTTACTGAGTTTTGCATGATCAGTGAGAAAAACTAACATTACCTACACAAGTGTGGTTGTTTTGTTAGCTAAGGTAATTAATGGTTGAAGTGAAAAACTGACAAGAGTAACACCCTTGCCACGTGTGAATAACACAGTTTTAAACAGGTGAATGCTCTTTTTGTATACATGTTGTTTTGTTTCATTTAATTAGCTTCTAAATCCCTGTATGAACTACATTTTGCAAAATCAAATTGTTTTCAAATGTACATTGTTGCACAATGCAGCAAAACGTAGCTTATGCTACTGAACATTTTAGCCTTATTGCACCAGTGCTGGTCATTAAGCTTTGGATACATTATCTGACTTACAAATGGTTGTACTGTTCACACTACACAACTTGCTGTCTCATCATGGAGAATCTTGCAGTCAGTGGGGCTTGCACACTGCATGATGGATCAGTGGTGTTAATGGTCTAGTGGTAGGATATTTGCCTGGGGACCAAGCAGTTGCAGGTTCAAATCCCTCCTCCAGCATTAACACCACTGGGTTCCTCAACAAACCCTAACCCTAAGTTGCTCCAAGGAGACTGTCCAAGGAGACCAAGGAGACCTGTAAAAAGAAATTGTCCTTGACTTGGACTTATGTTGGTCCAGTCTGTCTGGTCTCTTGGTCTAGAATCTTGGGCCAGAGTGTCTTGTCTTCAAGCTATGTGACAAAAACACACACACAAAAGAGTACTATGCTTTTTATGACCATAATTAGAAAGCAACGTACGCTGTTTGCAGTAAAAAAAAAAATTAAAAAAAAGTTAATATGGAAAAAAACAATATAAACTCATCTTGCACTCTCATCGGCTGTAGGTCAAAAGGTTAAGCAGGGTTGGATCACTGCACACAGTGTCATTGTTGACATTTTAATAATGTACTGTAACAGGACATTTGTTCGTATTAAATAAATGAACAAAAATTTCTGCAAACAGTCTGTTCCTGGGAGCAATGGAGAGATTATTGTTTTTTATTTTGTTTCCACTCCTGCAGTATACCAAGAATTATAATTTCTTAAAGTACTCTTTACCATAAAGCCCACAGCAGTCTTTGATCCCTTAGGCAGTGACTACGTATATGATCTCTGCCTTGCGTGGGAGTGTGCCAGTGACTTGTCCAATCATGCAGCAGTGTGACAGAACTCTGGCCACTTGCCTTCTTTGCATGTACCTCCCCGGCTTTCCAATCAGGTCAGTCTGACTGCCTGTGTCGAAATCTGTGTCTAAAAAAGGAGAGTTGGAAAGAGGACGAGAGACACTCAGGGAGGAGGAATTGAGGGGATTCTGAGCGCATTGGGTTTGGTTTGTTTTTGTAATGAGGTCAGTTATCTGGTGTGGTTAGAAGTCTGCCTGATAAGGAGATGGTCTTCAATCGAACCTCGGCTTTAGAGTGTTTGCTGTGTGTACCTTTCGCATACTTTCCTTGTGACTTTTCCTTTTCTGTGTTTCAACCTGTTTGGTGTATTTGCATTAGTCATGGGTCCCTTTTTGATTATTTGTTTTGAGTGTGCAAGTCACAGTTTGCCCTTCATGTACTTTGCTGAGGCAGCACATGGTGCTTGACCAGGTGTGTGTGAGGTGGTTCTACAGTGCTCCTTACTGTGGGTAAACATGTCTTGGAATGACTGCATAGCTGCAAGGCAAAGTACAGAGAAACACTCTAAATGAGCTTGCTGGACACTCGCAAACAGCTTGTTAAGAGATTATACCATCCCTAAGGTCACCAAGACTAACATGTTTAGTACTTATAAAGTATTCCAAAAGACCACATATTGCATAATTGCATAGAACATGCCTTAATATCCAATGTTCATATGAAATGCCCTATTGTGTAGCCTTTTGTTGGTGCTTTCTACTTGTTGGCAATCAAAAGTTTCCCAGCATTGGCTCATGCTTGTTGCTACTTTGTGTCCTTAGGAACCAGTTTTTTGTTGTTGTTTTTCAAGCATCATTATCAGCATGATGTCACCCATAGCAAACTTTTTTAATTAAACCCTTTTACATGCTTTCGTTCATGCAGGGTGTCTGCTTCTCCACCCCAAGCAAACATCTCTCCTCTCCTCCCTTCCTTTCCCTACTTCTGTTGACACATTATTATTTAATGGAAGGCCTTAGTCACCTTCTCACACTCATTGTGTAGATAAAAATTAAGAATCAGGCAACACAAAATAATACATTCTTATGCCACTGAGCAACATTATTAAAACTTTTCTTAGCTAAAATATTTGAAAGCTCTAGAGGTTATTCATTTAACCATATGCAGTTTAGAGGCTTATAATGAACTTCTGCTATTTACATTATAATCGTCATCACCGACGGTATCTCCTTTTAAGATGATAATTAGGTAAACATATTGTTTTGCTGCTTGCTTTGCAATAGATTATAGAATGTATATTACAATGATTATCACTGGGATTTTTACCAAAATATATATTCTTAAATGTAGTAACTGACTGCTTCATGACTCAGATTCTCACGTTAAATGCTTTCCTTCATTTCAGGCTAAGTGTCTCCGACACCCCCTGTTCAAAATCATTCCAGTTCAAAATCATCCATTTTGAAAGTAGAGCTTTTCCCAACAGACCTTAACCTAAGTAGGCCAAATGTAAATAAGATAAATAAATGAGCATGAAACATCATGAACTGTGTCTTATCTAGTAAGTGCCCTGAATTTTAATAGCTTTTAATCCTTTCTTTAGGTTGCCGTGGTGAAGATGAAGAACACAGAGCGAGTTTATGCTATGAAAATTCTGAACAAGTGGGAGATGCTGAAGAGGGCTGAGGTAAAGATCTGTGCACTATTCATTTGTAGTGAGGTGCTGTTTTCTCACTTTGCCTTTCTGTAACTCTATAGAATGGTTGACGGAGCTCCTTCTTAGATGTGTAGCTGCAGTGCTTTTTGTAATCGTTAAACTGTGAAAGGGTTTTTTTTAATAATAAGCCTGGTGACTGGGGTTAAACCTGTGAAGTGAGGTCTATGATGGAGATGGGGGCCATTTTCCTTTCCACTCCATCTTGACCCAGTTTCAGGACAATGAACTCTGACAGTGGCCTCAGGCCTCCCCGAGCTGTCTCAGGAGAGAGTTTGTCACTGCGGCTGGTCAGTAATCCCATGCGGAGTAGCACCAGGCCTTCTGCATGTCCCAGTCCCAAAATACCACATTAGCAGCTATTGAAGTTTCAGAATAATGTGTAAAGCAGAGTGCTGTAAAAGAACACCAGGGTTCTCAGAAAATGATCTGTCATTGCTATAAAAGCAAGTGAGGTTTGAATGCTGATATGGAAAGAATTGTCTCTTGTTCCAAGAAGACTTACTGGCTGGACTAATGCAGTGTAAAAATTTCCTAAAGATGTATGAAGCACATTATTTGTTTCTGGTAAGATGTTTTCTTCATTTAATCTGTAGACAGCCTGCTTCAGAGAGGAGAGGAATGTTTTGGTGAATGGAGACTGCCAGTGGATCACCACGCTGCATTATGCCTTTCAGGATGATAATTACCTGGTGAGCATCTCATCCCAATGTGGGAATTATATTCTGCTGCCCATTCAGTAATTGAAAACCTTGATGTAATACTATTGTTTAATGAATCTGTGGTTTAAAATGATTTTCTTGTAACTAGACTAACAGTGATGTGCTCTCTCTTTAGTATCTGGTGATGGACTACTATGTGGGCGGGGATCTGTTGACACTACTCAGCAAGTTTGAGGACCGATTGCCTGAAGACATGGCCAAGTTTTATGTGGCAGAGATGGTCCTGGCCATTCATTCAATTCACCAGCTGCACTATGTGCATAGGTAATACACTGTGTATCTCTGTGTGTGTTTGTGTAAAAAATAGATAGGGCAAGCACAATAAACAGAATTGTAAAAAGATAGATCAGTTGCATGTAGAACCGATTTACTCACAGTGTTTGCGCTTACATATTTATCTGTATCTCTAAACTGTTTCTTAATTTGGAGAACATAAGTACATTTCGGGAAACTAAAAACACTGCATGAAGCGGTGAATAAATTCAGCTTGATGTATAATAAATGACAAACTTTTTTTTTTTTTTTAACCATTGAAACATCATTTTTTTTTTTTTTGGTTTTTTTTTTTTAAGATATTCCTTTTTCTTCTTGATTTCATGCTCATAAATAATTATTTTCATGTAGTTCAACAACAGAATGAAGGTTTGGGTTTTGCTCATTAGCTCTGAAGACTCTGGTTGGAATCTCACTTGTAAAGTTCAGCTAGAACACTAATAAATATAGCCTTTTATATCCATACATCCATACGAACATACACACACAGTTATAACAAGGTGACAAAGAATTGCTCACCAGCCACCAGGCAATGCTCTGGAGGTGTTAAATAAAAATACTGACTGATATTTAATACTGGAATGCTATGAATTTCAAACTTTTGTCCAAAAGACTCATTGCTGCTTGACGGCACAGAGATTTTTTGCTACTGATCATTTATTAAAATTTAGCCTGATTAAAAATAATTTATTTCTCTATTTTGAAATGTTGCTTTAATACTTTAGTTCTCTAGTGGTAGGACATTCACCAATGGACCAAGAGATCGCAGGTTCAAATCCAACCTCCAGATCTCCTGAGCAAGACTCTTATCCTCAAGTTACACCAGGGAGGCCGTCCCTTGTATTAGGAAATGGAAGAGTGTCTGCAGAATGCCATGAATGTAAATATAAGGGCATTTCCACAGAGAAGTAAAATGGCTGCAGAGGGCCTGGATTTTGGAGGCTAGAAGAGTTCTTCCAGCCAGTCCTACTAAGTGAGGATGACCTTTACTGGGATGTTGACCCTGCTGAACCCCTTTTCATTCCTAATCCGAGGGGGACTAGCAGGTTCCGTCCAGCTTCCTTTTGACATGCTAGCAGCACTACTGTTGTTCCTGGAACCAGAGTAAACCTTTTTAAACTATTATCATGTTTCAGGTCATGGCAGATGTAACACTTGTCATTACAGAACGTCCTTATTGTAATACACATGTATGAAAGGTGTGGTGCATGGACTGATCAGCCATAATATTATGAACATCTGCCTAATATTGTTTCTTTCGTCCTTGTGCCAACAAAACAACTCTGAGCCATCAAGGCATGGACTCCAAGCCTTTGAAGCCTTTATTGTGGTAACTGACACCAATGTGTTACGTACACAAAATTTCATTCCTTTAAGTCTTCATGGACATCTGATCAGCTTGAGATCTGATTAGTTTGGAGAACTAGAGAGCATTTGAATTAAGTTAATTTTGCAGTGTGGCAGGATGTATTATTCTGCTGAAAGAGGAAACACTATTGCCATGAAGGAGTGCTACAGTGTTTAGGTAGCTGGCACTTGTCAAAATATGCCAAGAACCAAAGTGCAAAAGCAGAACATTGCCCAGAGTGCCCAGAGTATTGAAGAAATGTCAGTCGTTTACTGGTTGTCATTCTTTGGGTCACTTTTGATAGACAACCGACTGCATCTTTATAAGATCATAAGGGGCGCAGCAGTGGCCTAGTGGTTAGGGAGCTGGCCCCCAGATCAGAAGATTGTGGGTTCAATTCCCTCACCAGTAGGTTTCTATGAGCTACCCTTGAGCAAGGGATTGCATAGGAATTGCCATCCAGATTCTTTGCTCAGTCTCTTTCTCTTTCTCTTATAGGGACATAAAGCCTGATAATGTGCTACTAGACATGAATGGCCATATTCGCCTGGCTGACTTCGGTTCTTGCCTGAAGATGATGCAGGATGGCACGGTGAGAAACCAGTTAGCTCATCCTTATCTACAGTAGAACCCATTGGCCTTTTATTATTCATATAGCAAGTGACCAGCATATCTGTGTGGTGGAAGATCTCCGCCAGCCCTCTTCACTTTGTCCCTGACAGTGATGGAGCTGGTCTTGACCCTGGGCCAGCAAGGGAGGGGGTGTTCCTGTTAATTATCACAGCTCATATCGTAGCCTTACTATTCATCATGTTGCATTTAAAGTTGCAATGTGGAAGTTCAAACTCAGGATTGTAATGTGTTAGTTTTGTAGTTAGCAAGGCACACACTACCAGGAGTTGTTCTTTGTGTTGTTTTATTTTCTTGCTTGTCATCACACTTGATAAACTTATCTCTGCTGGCATTATCTTCCTATGATGAATTGAGCAAGAATCCTCACAGGTATGTTATGCTGGTGTGGCTTGATTTTATCAGCTCTGATTGGGCATATTTCAAGTCTTTCCTTATTTGGTACTTCTACTTAGATTTGTAGTAAGAAGGATTTGAAGCAAGATTAGCTTTCATCACCTCATGCTGTTTGATTCTATTTATGTTCCTGACTTTCCTTTATGTTTTTTTTTTTTTCTTCTCGTATTATGATCATCTCACTTGTACTCAAAGAGGAAGGTTCCCTTTTTAATACAAAGTTGCATCATTTATTTTCTTAAAAGCAAAATCGTTTAGAAGGAAAATAAGAAGGCAACTTGTGTCCCAGCTAACAGTAGTTTCAGTGTGTGTGTGAGTCACTCATGCGTTTGGTAGTGTGACTGTGACATAACAGCATGGAGCGGTGTCAGGCCATGCCGGGCAACTGAAAGAGAAGTGATGGGTCAAGCGGCAACACCAGCAGACATCACACACACAGCCAAGGCAATCTCCCCGTTCAGAAGTGGCACATTTTCATTCAAATTGCATTGCTTTTTTCTTTGCTTTGGTTTGATTCCCACTACTACACTCCAGAAGTTATAAAGCTTCTTTTATTGTGCTTTATCTTTGCATTATTACCCAAAAGGGGGGTTCATCCTTTTGTTGAGCTAAATGCTGATTTCTTATCCAGCTGAAGTTTGCCACATTTTTATACATGGAAAAAGCTTCTGATCAGGCCTGTTTAATTGCCTGTTTTGTGTTGTATGATTTTGATTGCCTTCTACACAATGACTGAATTTATTCATTTACCTGCATTTTTTGGCTTTTTATGTTTCTAATGTATCTTCTTATATATGTTTAATATATATTTGTTTAAATATGTGTATTTATTTATTTATTTATTTATTTTTTCATGTTCTCCTCCCTGCTTGTATGCAGGTCCAGTCTTCAGTGGCTGTGGGAACTCCAGACTACATCTCCCCAGAGATTCTGCAGGCAATGGAGGACGGTATGGGGAAGTACGGGCCGGAGTGTGACTGGTGGTCTCTAGGCGTGTGCATGTATGAAATGCTGTATGGGGAGACTCCCTTTTATGCTGAATCTTTGGTCGAGACCTATGGAAAGATCATGAACCATGAGGTAACTAGAAGGCTTAAATATTTTAGCTTGTGTATCACTGTAGCTGTTTTGTTCATAGACCCAGGTTTTATCACATCAGGTTTATTTGATTATTTAGCACAAATACAGAAAAATAAGATTACTTTAACAATTTCATTTTTCATTATCCCATTAATAACAGGTAATGGCTGTATATTTATTTGTTTATGTATATTATAGGAAAGCTATAGTATTTACGAGCAGAATTTTAATTGAACTTTTTTATTTTGGGTACTATGGTGACCTTTATAATCTTGTTCAATGTTATGAATGGAAATTGTTTCCTGAAATAAATATTCACAGGGTATTGCTTGGGAATATGTAGCATTTACTTGCTCTTTTTTGTGAGTATTGTTTTTGCTTCCTTGACAGATACATTTGAATAGTAGCTCTCAAACATCAAGTTCTAGAAAACGCCACTCTTCCTTTACGTAGAAGTAAGCGGGCAACGGTATTTGTTGTTCAGTTACTTACTGTAATTAGAAATTTCAAGACTTAGTTTAGATCATAACCAGATGTGCAAATTCTACTTTTATAATCAGTAGCACATCAGATTGTGCAAAACTATTATTGTTACAGATCCAGATGCACACTAAAGAAGAAACTTTATTCTGAGCTCTTGATTCCATATGCTCACATGCCTAAAGCATCAGAGTCTTGGTCTTCTTCAGGAGCGCTTCCAGTTTCCATCTCACATCACAGACGTTTCGGAGGATGCTAAAGATCTGATCCAGCGCCTGATCTGCAGCAGGGAGCGCAGGCTAGGCCAAAATGGTATTGAAGAATTTAAAAAGCACCCCTTCTTCTCTGGAATCGACTGGGAGAACATTCGAAGCACCGAGGCTCCTTACATTCCTGATGTCAGCTCTCCGTCTGACACCTCCAACTTCGATGTAGACGATGATGTACTGAAAAATCCGGTGAGTCTTTTTGTCTCTGCCTTAAACTGCCTTATCCAGGCTTCTTAACTCTCCACAGGCACTGACTCAATCAAACTCAAAAGTTTTCAGCATGAAATCAGTTTACATAATGTGCTGTTCGCAAGGTCATTTAGACCGTGTGTCCAGCAATATGGATGACTCCAGTGATGTGTGTTTTGAGGTACATAAAAAGAAAAATCTGTGTATTTAAGAAGCATTGTCTGGTGCAAATAGTCTGGCCCAGTCATACATAGACAAATATACCTTACTTTTAGTGTGTAGTCCAACCTATTATGTATGTCTGTGTGTGTGCTTTATGCTTTCCAGTAAAACTTCAGCAAACCTTGTCCAGGTTTTAAGTTGCATAATAAAAACATCTGACTTACTTATCTACTCCATGCAGGACATCGCACCTCCTATCTCTCACACTGGTTTTACCGGTCAGCATCTGCCCTTTGTGGGTTTCACCTACACCACAGAAAGCTGTTTCTCAGACCGAGGCCGTCTCAGGCTAGCGGCACTGGCGGACAGTGGCTCAGGAGAGACACTGCGACGTGATGAGGACGGAGGCTTGCAGCTGGAGGCCTTTGAAAAGAGGATTCGCTCTTTGGAGCAAGAAAAACAAGAACTCAGTCGCAAGTTGCAAGGTATAATATCCTTTATATAAAAAATTAAACTGATTCATAGTTACACTTTTTGGATAGCTATTAACGTATTAAAACTTTTACATAATTCTTAATTGCCTTTTCCTTTTCTGTTATTCTCTCAATAACTGCTTTCCCAGAATCCACCCAGGCTGCTCAGTCACTTCACGGCTCAGGTCGTGGGGCTGGCACACTAGGCCGTGATAAAGAGATAAAAAAACTCAATGAGGAGATTGACCGCCTAAAGAAAAAACTAGCAGGTGAGGGGCAACATCCTTATCTCCTTGCAGTTGGAGTACATCATAATAAAGAGACATGACAATGCAGGATGTCAAATGTCACACACAGTTGTACCAGCAATGACCAAACAGATTGATCTATTCTTATTCATCAAGGAAGTTAACACCTTCTTGGAAAATCCTAGTAATCACTGTGCTTGTAATCATTCTTATCATATTGAAGCATTGTTAATGAATCAGAGCTTCTTCTTTTAACCCATGAGGCCGCTTAATGACTTTCAGCATCCAGTCAGTGATTACTCACTATGCTGTTTGTGTGTATCTCAGACTCTGATAGGCTGGAACACCAGCTGGAGGAAGCGGTGACTCTGCGTCAGGACTACGAAAGTTCCTCCACTAAGCTGAAGGCTCTGGACAGACAAGTCAAAGCTCTACGGCAGGAGAAGGAAGACATCCATAAGGTGGGGGAAAAAAAGCCTTCAAAGCCCAGGCCAACAGTTTAGAAATATGCTTATCCTCAACACTTGTTTCCAAGCTCAAGACCTCTCTGCTAGACAGGATACATTTCAGCTAAATGTGTATTGTTATTACACCACATTATACCAGATCTAGGATGAACAATTCATTGGTCACCAGCAAAAATATTTGATATAAAGAATAAAAAGTTTGCTTTTTAAAAGAAATGTTGCATATTAAAAGTAATCGGTAACTGAATCAGAGAAGTTTACTGTAAATAAAGCATGGTCTATTTTGTATGAAAATTAAAGAATTATACAAAATCCCTCACTATAACAGTGTGCTGTGATTTGTAGTTAAATTTCTGATCACCTTACCATTGGTGATTTTGGCATAAGTTACAGTTTTATAAACAATCATTAAATCTGCTTATTTTTTCATGACCTAAGAAAGTGAGTCTTTCTCACTCTTCAAATGCCTTCCACTTCAAAATACAATTGTCTTCTTATCATGTGACGTAAATGGCTTGTGGTCATCCATGCAGCTGTAGGGAGCATAGGCATGAAACCGCTTTCTTCTTGGCCCTTTGCACCCTAAGCCCCTCCTTATCGTCACTGATGCACTCATATTGTGACCCTTTGTCTCGTTCTTTCCAAGTGTTTATACACACTGGACCCCTTCATCATGATTAATGCCATCACTCCTTCACTTAGGATGGAGCAGAGTTCTCTACCAACTGAATGCATTTCTGCCTAATCAGATTTGTCCTGCTCTTTCCCTTGAATCTTGACCCAGAGCTCACTGGCTCTGCTGCTGAAGTGGTCAGTAGCAGTCTACATGATTTTTACAGATAGGCCTGTATTTTTAACTACATTCCATTATAGATTTATAGATTCCCTTTACTTGTAAAGCAAGGCTGCAGCAGTAGGAAAGATAATAAATTAATCGGTCATTGCGCGCCCTTCTCTTTTAGCATAGTGCTCCCAAATCTCTTGACAATTTCTATTTCTCACGCAGCCTCTTTTTCAGTCCTCTCTCTCTCTCTCTCTCTCTCTCTCTCTCTCTCTCTCTCTCTCTGAGGCCGCCAGAGCTGCCTTTTTCCTTTCACTCCTTTCTTATACCACATCTGTTTCTCTGTTCTTTTTTGCTCTTTAATTTTCTGCTATCTTCCACTGCTTTCATATTTTCCTCTTTCCTCCCACTTTCCCATTGACATCCATCTCTCACTCTCCTGTCCTCCTTCTGTGTCTACATCCACAGCAACTGGTGGAGTCTCTGGAGCGTCTGAAATCACAGACAAAGGAGCTGAAGGACGCCCACCAACAGAGGAAGCTGGCCATGCAGGAGTTCTCTGACCTGAATGAGCGCATGGCCGAGCTGCGCTCACAAAAGCAGCGGCTCTCACGCCAGCTCCGTGACAAGGAGGAAGAGATGGATGTGGTCATGCAGAAGATTGACACTATGCGGCAGGAGATCCGTAAGACTGAGAAGGCCCGCAAAGAGGTGAGCATGGTTTGTATGCGCATGCGTGCTCAGTTGGGTGCATTTAAAATATAGTATAAGATTCTCATTCTAATATCAATAACCATTCTGGAAATGATTAAGGTTTTTGAGCGGTCTCAAAATTGATACATTTTCCCAAAATGTAGGTATCCCATAATTTAGATATTTACATTTACATTTGCAGCATTTAGCAGATGACTTCCATGTCCTAATTACAGGGACAGTCCCCCCTGGTGCAGTTCAGGGTTAAGGGTCTTGCTCAGGGTCCCAGTGGTGGTAGTGCCAGAGGTGGCATTCAAACCTGGGACCTCTTGAGCCATAGGCCCATAGGCAAGTATCCTACCACTAGACCACCGCCACTAAACACAGCTAGATAGCAAGCTGTGTAGCTACTCTGTCCCTAAGGAATGCCGTGTTTTCATTTAGACTATAAGAGGTAAGCGTTGTGATGCTTGCAGTGAGCTTCTATGTTCTATGAACTTTCACCGATGGGTGATTGCTATGCTATGGATGTAGCAGATTGTGTAGAGCATCATTGTGACATGTTCTGATTGGGTATGTCTCCAGTTTATCAAGTGCTCATCGGTTTTAAGTGTATTCTGAAATATATGAATAGATGAATGTGAAATATTCAGAATCAGAAATGTGTTTTAGAGGAGCATGTCATCTTGGTATAGGGTCGTGGTGCTGCTCAACTGCTGCCATGTTTTGTCCTGCAGTATTTATATCCCAGCATAATAACAAACTCCCCCTGGGGCTGACAGCTTGCACAGCCAGACAACAGCAAGACCTGGAATGCAATGAATTTTTGGAGTTCCTTAGTGACACAACAGTAGTGCAGGGAGAAAGTGGAGCTGGCTTTGCTAAACCTCAGCAGGACTGGGTCTCCAAGGGTGACAGTAGGAATTTCTCGATCCTCCCCCACCCAGGTCTCACTCTGGGGATCCCTGCTGACCCCCCTTGACCCACAATGGTCTTGTATGGCTAACCAGGGCCAGATGGATAGCACTAACTTGACTGGTCTTTATTTTTACTGAGACTTCAGAGGGATATAGTAAACAGTCTGGTCTCAAAAACCTTTTCATTGAGACATAACAAATATGTACTGTATCATATTTCTCTTCTTGATCTTTCTAATTCTTGCACCCTCAAACCTACATATAAACTGTTTGGGGTTTTTTTTTTTTGTTTTTTTTTTGATGATGTATGTTTGCCTAGTGTGATGAACTCTGTACTTGTGTCTATTGTTTATTCTTTGTGTCTATCTATTATTTTTATGTCATTTTCTGTCTTAGCTTGAAGCTCAGCTGGAAGATACTCGGGCAGAGGCTTCAAAGGAACGGAAGCTGCGAGAACACAGTGAAGTTTACTCAAAGCAATTGGAGAGTGAGCTCGAGACATTAAAGGTCAGGGCTGATCCCACACACCTGTTTTCCTCTCTGCCACCACTTGGATGTATTCTTTAATTCTGCCTCATTTCTTCCTTTTTAGCTTACTCTCTCGCTCTGTCTCCCTCCTGATTCTGTATGCCCGTCTATAGCCATTTTGCTGGTTCTTTCATCTCCCTGTGGCTCTGATCCACCTTTCTTTCAGCTGACCATCTCATTCCAACCTGTTCCTCCCATGAGTCGCCCTTTCATCTTACAATGTCTTGAACTTCCTCCTCTATTCTGTTGTTGAGAGTAATTTGATATAGTCTATGGATTGTGTCGGGTTACATTTCACTGCTGAATGTACTTTTACATGTGAGTGAGAATGTCGTAACACATCTTGATTCTGAATCTTTCCTTCATATGAAGGGATATCCTGCCTGGTTATTTTTAGCTCTGTTGTTTTTTTTAATGTTGCCTGTTATTTCTATTGGCGTAGTTTGAGCTGCATAGCTGAACAAAAGTATGGTTTTGCTGTTCTTTATAAATCATTGACGTCCATATTTTATCCTATTTCTCTATCATATGCTGTCTTTTACATTTACTTTTCATTTCCCTTCTACATTTCTTCTTCTTCCTTTGACTTGTATTTGTCTTCTTTACCATTGCTCAAGCTTTCTTACTTACCTGTAACATACTTGTGTTGAAACAGGGCAGTGGACGAGCTTCAGGTGTGAGTGCCGAGACTCAGCAGGAGCTGACAAAAGTGAAGTCAGAGCTGGATAAGAAAGTGTTGTTCTATGAGGAGGAGCTAGTGAGGCGTGAGGCCTGCCATAGCACTGAATTGAAGAACCTGCGCAAAGAACTGCATGATTCTGAGAGCCAGCAACTCTCGCTGCACAAAGAACTGCTCATGCTTAAGGACAAGCTTGAGAAGTCCAAGAGGGAACGGTATGTTTCCAGAACCTGTCTAAGAGACTTTCACCAATAAAAACATGAAGATAGATGTGAGGACATGCCTTATTTTTGTATTTTTATTTTTTTGTTTTGGGCAGGCAAACAGAGATGGATGAGGCGCTTGGTGCTCTGAAAGAGAAATATGAGCGCGAACGCAACCTGCTGACTGAAGACAACCGCAAGCTGACCTCAGAAACGGACAGGGTAAGAACTCTGCAGGAGCCACCATGAAAAGCATCTAAAAGCTTTTGTGGTTTGAGGACAAATAATGGCATATGATGTTTTATTAAAGCAATTAAACCCATAAATGTGGTATTTCCTTTCAGCTATGCACATTTGTGGACAAACTAACAGCTCAGAACAGACAGCTGGAAGATGAGCTGCAGGATCTGGCATCTAAAAAAGAGAGTGTTGCACACTGGGAGGCCCAGATTGCTGAGATTATTCAGTGGTAAGGAAACCATTATCTAAATACTTTTAATACTCCCCAATCCCCAAGTTGTATTTGTTCCACATATGCCAAAACTATTCACCAAGAATACCTGATGAATGTTCTGTAATTGCTTGGCTGGCAGGGTAAGTGATGAGAAGGATGCACGTGGATACCTGCAAGCTCTGGCCTCAAAGATGACTGAGGAGTTGGAGTCTCTGCGCAGCTCTAGCTTGGGTTCCAGACACTTGGTAAAGCTCCCTTTTTTGCACCCTTTTTTTGTTTTTTTATTCCATCTGCATCTTTTCCAACCCTTCTTTTCCATTCTCTTTCACATCCTTTTCTTCTTTGCGTCTTACTTTCCTCCCCCATTCTCCTCTCTCTCTTTCACTCTTTTCTAACTCCTCAGAGCCATAGCACAGTAATGGTGTGGTGCTGATATAATTAAGAGCAGGCTAAGTGTGGTCTTCCAGTTCCTTTAAATAGCAAGTCTAATCGAAATTGATTGAAGGGAAGTGACATGTTGCTGTTATAGGTGAGGAAGGAGGTCACATTTGATTTAATATCCTCCACTAACAAGGTTAAAGACAAATAACAAAGGAAAGAGCGAGCCAACAGTGTTTGCAGTGTATTTGTCTGAGTGAAGCTCAGAATGTTATGACTTGTCTCAATCACTAAAGAGTATTTGCCTTGTGTTAACAGAAAAGACTGCTTTTTTTAAAGTAAGAATTACAGAAAAGAAAATACTGTCACTGTCGATTCCTTTACAGGAGAAGGAATAACCCAAATTTTGGATTCATTAATTTAAAGTGATGTTACTGGATGTTATTTAGGGCCATTCAGTTCAATTCATCATGAAACGTGTACACAATGTGAAGGGAAGTTGGATTTTTCAGCAGATGTTTCAACACCAAAAATTAGTTTGGTAATCTTGAACAGTTGGATAGCTCTTTGAAGTGCTGTTTTCTTACCTGTTGCCCTAGCAAGGGTCTAGGATGAGTACCCCCACCCAGAAGTCTTTGGTGGCTTCTAGGAGCACAAAGCGGGTGAGTGCATCCATCGAATCGCTCCTGAAAAGAAGAGGGGAAAATGGATTGCTCTCATGGCTGTTGTTCATCTGTCTGTTCAAAGCGTTTCAGATTCTTGAATGGTTTTCTTGTTCACAGGAGCATTAAGAGGCAGATGGAAGTTTAGCTTTCCATTGCTGACTGCTGATGTTCTGAGAGCATTACATGTCTTATCATTCACTGCAATGTCATAATTGGTCTAAAATCAGATCCGCCAAAAATAACTGATATATTAGCTAAATGATTAGATTTAAGACCTGCAGCAACATACTATCTATAGCCTTTCACTTACAAGTTGAGGTATTACATTTTGTGGTTTGAGACAAGATGAGCATAGATTTGAGAAGGGAAAGTCTGCTGTCTCTACTACATTATGACACTGATTATCTCTCTAATGATTAAATGAATTAATATTCACTGATTCTCATCAGCTGTGGAGTCATGCTGGCGGTCCCAGCTTTTGGACTACATACCACTTTTGCATCCCAAAATATGCCTCAACACTGCTTCCGCACTCCCTATAAGTCTGTTTTTCTTTTCCTGTTTTCTGTCTTATTCTCCCTCTTAACTGAAACAGCTTTGTCATATGGAATATTTTTTTAAGACATCAGATTTACATTTATATGCTTTGTGTATCATCTTGGACTCTTTGTCATACTACAGAACAAAATTACATTTTTGCTCATGGGATTTTGAGGTCTTTTTAAAACCGAAACGATGGCTCTTTATCTTAATCCATTTTCAAGTAAGATTTCATATAAGCAGAGAAGAACACTGATATCAAAACAAAGGTGGACTGTACAGAGCAAACTGAGACTTTGAAGAGCTGATGGATTTAAATCCTGAATCTCAGCTAGGTGACGTTCCATAAACCTTTATGTCCAACTCTTTCTCATGGTCTTTAAATCAGGATCCCCTGTGGAAGGTGCGTCGCAGTCAGAAGCTGGACATGTCTGCACGCTTGGAACTGCAGTCAGCTCTGGATGCTGAGATCAGAGCAAAGCAGCTAGTCCAGGAGGAGCTGCGCAAGGTCAAGGCTGCTAACATCTCCTTTGAGAGGTTTGCACATTCAACCTTCCACATCCAAGCCTTCCTCTTTTTTTGGTGTTCTAATACAACGACTAGATGTTGCAGACTGTAGGAACCATTTTTAAACACTTGACATGAGTCACTAAGTTAAATGAAGAATCACAAATGTTTTTATATACGCAAGACGTTACAATAATAGTAGAACATTTAAAATTGAAGTAAACATGTAGACTTAATGGCAAGCTCTCAGAGACTTTAACAGAACAGCTGAAAGCCATACATCGTTCTACAATGTTTTCAGAAAAAAAGAATAGGGAGGAACATTTTTTTTAAGCAGGTATTCTTTGACCAAAGATATTTGGTTCCATATGTGGACAAGATCTGATCCTGAGAAACTTCCAGCCTATATTTTCCAGTGATATCTCAGAAAATGTGTTTCCTTTGTAAGTATGTTTTTGTTACAAAGAAAATATACATACACTGGTATGTTAATTATTTCATTAATATGAAACCCCTGTATTGAGAGCTAAGCTTTCTTTAGAGTGGTTAACTTTTAGAAGAAGAAATTAGTTTTTACATGTCTGCTGATCATTGTTGATACAGATATTGAGGCAAAAACAAAAAAAAAAGATTGGATCAAGCATTGTTCCAAACTGTTGTGCCTCACCATCGTTTTCTCTAGATTAGGGTGGCGACCAGAGAACTCAAGTCCAGCAAATTTGATTGGTGATTTCTCTGCTGTAACACTAAGAACTGCAAAGGTTTTTCTACAGAAGGAAAACTTTATAGCAGTCCTGTCCCTAAGGCCTTTGTTTCCTGCCTGTGCCTTGTTTACTTTTCATTTGTCTAACCATAATCAATTATTTTCTCTTGCAGTAAACTAAAAGATTCCGAGGTAAGAAACAGGGAGCTGGAGGAACAGTTAGAAGGCATGAAGAAGGATCTGGAAGAGAGCCGCTCACGCACTGACAGAGGTGCCAAAAGCAGCACAAGTCCTGCTATTCTTTGAAATACAATATTACTAATCCTGCCATTTTCCAAAGAATACTGTAACATTTGAATTATTCAATTATTAGATTTTTTTTTTTTTTTGTATACAAGTTTGCCATTGGAAATAATTTGTGCTGTAAACAATTTGATAGTGATTTCATAAGTTCATATAAAAGGCACCCACATTTCCAGATGTATTTCAGTTTTGTGCATTATTCCTGTTCAGATTATGGATTTATTTGCTCACCTGCAGGTCTAAAGCTTCCAGACTTCCAGGACTCCATATTTGAGTACTTCAACACCTCTCCATTGGCTCATGACCTGACATTCAGAGTGAGTATTCATCATGTCACCTCTTGATCTGCTTCTGCATTATCCACCTATCCACCTTTAACAAGCTTCTCTCTTTTTATGTGATCCTAATATGAACTCCAGCTACCTGTCTTTGCTGCCATTAATAAGGTACCTTGTGTCTCAAAAGACGCATAGTATTTTTGGAAAGCAGGGACATTCCCATTACATAGCTGAACATTTCAAACCGATAATGCAGGAATTCAAATTAGTGATAAAGCCATAAAAGAGTAGCTGTTGGCTCGAGGATTAGTTTTGATTACACCGTCTCAATCAGTTTGTGTGTGCAAAATCAAAGGCATGTGAGAGAAGATGCTTCCAGCTGTGGTCTTTGAAAATTATTCTGGGTTCAGTTACTTCCAGCTCTGTCATGCAATACAATAGGTCTAGGCTGCATAGGAGCAGTAGCTAAAAAAAAAAAACAAGGATCATGTAAAGGGATTATTGCCACAAAGATCCAGACTATGAGCATAAAGTGACCAGTCGTATTTCAAATGAATTACCTGGAGAGAGCCTTAGGCTAAGTTCCGGTCTAAATTTACAGCAGCAAGCCCCAGCACTGGTTATTTATTTTATTTTATTTTATTTTATTTTATTTTATTTTGCAAGAAGCTGCTTTAAGTCAGTTTAGCCTAGTATTTTGGGGGGACAGGATTTATCTGGGATATAGACTAAAATAATGGATTTCCATTTACCAAAATGTGACTGCAAGAATACATACTGAAAGAAGTGAAAATCAAGGGGAGTTTAAACAAACAAAAGCTGCATGATCTGTAATTTTATTTTTGTCCCCCCAAAAAGGAATCGGTCTCTTCCTCATCTGCATCCTCTCTGCTAGCATTTTGGGATGAAGTAAGTTGGCTGTTCAGAGCTCCCCCAACTTCACCCCCCTTTTACCCCTGTGGGACAAGAGCAGTAAGCAGACAAAAAGCATGCAATGGCTCAAAATTTCTTAAGACCAGTGTTTGTTGACAGATTCTAGATAAGAACAAGTATTGGAATTTTAGGAACTCTTCTGATTTAGTCTTATACTGCATATATATGGCTTTGAGTGTTAATTTTGGATGTGTATTGCACAAAGAAAGCAACACTAAAATATCTTTTTTGTCTGCTGACTGTGTTCTCCTTCTATAATTCGTCCAGTCCCAAGGCTAATTCTAGGTGCTTAAGGTTAGCAAGCCAGTGCATAGAGTGTGCTTTCAAGATTAGCATCCTCGAGTTAGAATTAACCAACTCTTTGCACCTTCTAACCTCTTAAATGCCTGATGTGAATCATGTGACACCTCATTTGTCTAAACTGCATATTCATGCTGCGAGTCATATTAGCTCTTAGAGTTGAATAGGAATAACCCCTTAAATACTGAGCGAATTATTAACTGAAAAAAGGTGAAACGAAATCAAACATGAAGCTAGTAATCAGGGCTGCTCAACAAAGGAAAATGAGAATTACAGCATGAACAACAGAACAACATGAAATTTGGAGGTAATATTATGTGGGGAAAAAAACTTTCAAAGTACTTTCTCTCTTTAATGGTCTTTCTTTTTTTTTTTCTTCTTCTTCTGTAACGCAAATGAGACAATAATTACCATATTCCAGGCCTTTTCCTAATATGCATACTGTTATGGGGTGTGTGTGTGTGTGTGTGTGTGTGTGTGTGTGTGTGTGTGTGTGTGTGTGTGTGTGTGTATATATATATATATATATACACACACACACTAGTACTATGCAAAAGTTTTAGGCAGGTGTGAATAAAAATAAATAATTAATAATAATATAAATAATGATTGTTTATTTTGATCAATTTACAAAATGCAAAGTGAGCGAACAAAAGAAAAATCTAAATCAAATCAATATTTGGTGTTACTACCTTTTGCCTTCAAACCAGCATCAATTCTTCTTGTACACTTGCACAAAGTCAGGGATTCTGTAGGATTATAGTCGGTGTATGATCAACCAGTTTTACCAAACGGGTGCTGATGATCATCAATGTCACACGGAGGTTGAAACACAGTCATGTTTGGAAAAACCGACCAGCCGAGTTCCTTCAACAACTGTGTGCAAGTGTACCTAGAAGAATTGATGCTGTTTTGAAGGCAAAGGGTGGTCACACCAAATATTGATTTGAGTTAGATTTCTCTTTTGTTCATTCACTGCATTTTGCTGATTGATGAAAATAAATGATTAACACTTTCTGAAAGCATTCTTTGTTTACAGCATTTTTTCACACATGCCTAAAACTTTTGCACAGTAGTGTGTGTGTGTGTGTGTGTGTGTATATATGTGTGTGTGTATATATGTGTGTGTGTGTGTGTGTGTGTGTGTGTGTGTGTGTGTGTGTGTGTATATATACACACACACACACACACTACTGTGCAAAAATTTTAGGCATGTGTGAAAAAATGCTGTAAACAAAGAATGATATATATGGAATGTGAAATTACAAGAGAGTGTACGTGTGCGTTCATTCCAGTGTGTTCAGGTTTAAGTAGAGGGTTTGTTTTTGAGGGTTTGTTAACCCCACCTGCTGGAAGGAAATGATATTTGTCAAGGAAGTTTCCCAAGTACAGACTGAGCCAAATGCTCTTGCTTGTACAGTTAAATAAAATACCAATATGTTATTTGATTAGCTTCTTTTGATTATAAAACGGCCTTGTTTTCCAAAACAACCAAAAATCCTCTTTAATTGCGCTATGCCAGCACCTTCTCTACAAAGTGTACTACCTCTTACATAAAGTTTCCTCTCCCCTCTCTAGACTAGCTCAGTCAGTGAGGTGGATCCCACTCCTCAGAAATCCGACGTTCCCTCTTCTTCCCCTTCAGTGGCTTCAGAGCAGGATGTAAGTGTCCACCTTGTACTTCCTCTGACATTCCACCACATTGCTCACTTCCTGGCTTTATAACCACTCGTCTGTGATAGCAAGTCAAACAATATATTGGTCACTTAAGTTCATACATTGAGATCCAAATTTATTGGTTTCTCATAAACCAAAACAATCTTTGTTTATTTATCTGTTTCTTGGAAAAAAATTCAACGTGAATTTGGTAAAATATTTGTGTTAGTCTTTTGAATAGTAATACCTAGCTATCCAGAAAAATATTGGAAAACTATATTATTTCTCCAGTTTACAAATTAGCTTAATTTCTCCAGGGACTTAAAGATTCATCTTACTCAGCCTCAGCTGAATCCATGGTGTGAGGTTTTTCTGGTCCACCATAAGTATTTGTTTGATATTTTACAAACCTGTTACAATATGCAAAAAAAATTAAATCTTTGATTTGCAAGATATGTTGCTGTTTTCTTCTGTTGAATAGCATTGCTTAATTTGTGATAAAGAAAAGGGGATTCATGTCTTTTTACATCAACTTTGATTTATTACTCTTATGTTTAAATTATTTAATCATTAAAAAAGAAAAAATTACATGTCAGTTTAATAAGCACATATTTGATTTAATCTTTTTAAATTTAGCCCTAGTGGTTTTCTAATTGTATGGTAATACTTTCGTTTTTTGTAGGAGCCTGCAAAGCCCCCAGTTACATCTCCAGCTGCCCCTTCTCCAGTCTACCAATCCTCTCTGCTCCAAGCACCAAAGGTTGAACTCTAGGCTCAAAATTTGAAATTAATTAAAAAAAAAAAATGTGAATGCCTTCAGAACTCCTAACGTTGTGTTGACTCACTTTTGTTAGAATTATTAATAGACTCTTACATCCAGTGTTTGTTTCCATAGCCTAAAGCTCATCAGCTAAGCATCAAGACCTTCTCCAGTCCAACTCAGTGCACACACTGCACCTCTCTGATGGTGGGCCTGATCAGACAAGGATATGCCTGCGAGGGTTGGTTCATTGTACTCTGCCATAATTTCATTCGTTTACCAATCTGACTGTTTTGAAAGTAAATGAGCTTGAAGATTAATCCTATTTAATTTGTTTATTTCTTTTTTTATTTCTTTTTCTTCCTACATTCAGTGTGTTCCTTCATTTGTCATGTATCCTGTAAGGACAATGCTCCCCAAGTATGCCCTATTCCACCAGAGCAGGCCAAGAGGCCACTGGGTATAGATGTGCAGAGGGGTATCGGAACAGCCTACAAAGGCTTTGTAAGGGTAGGTTGAAACATCAGTATAAATCCCACTGTCTATTTATTTATTCATAAGTATTATTAGTATTTGCTGTCCACTTTCACGGCTTATGAGTGACGCTGAAGCAATGTGTGTGATTATCATGTACTCATGTGCTCTCCTATCAGATCCCAAAGCCAACAGGGGTGAAAAAGGGTTGGCAGAGAGCATATGCTGTGGTGTGTGACTGTAAGCTCTTCCTGTACGAGGTTCCTGAGGGGAAGTCCACTCAGCCTGTTGTAATGGCCAGCCAAGTCCTCGACCTTAGGTCTGTTTTACTTAATCAAACTAGTAGTTTCCATATGAACGGACTGAATCTTTCACCTTCCATCTGTTTTCAAAGGTTATTTTATGAGGGATAACCCTTTTCTTGGTTTTCCCTTTTTACTGCACAGAGATGAGGAGTTCTCTGTAAGCTCAGTTTTGGCATCTGATGTCATTCATGCTACACGCAAAGATGTCCCCTGCATATTTAGGGTAGGTCCCTTCAAATGCTCAGAAGTCAGTTAAAACTATCTTTTCTTCCCTGTTCTGGCCATCTGACCTTTTTTTTCTGATTCGTATAGGTAACGTCATCCACACTGAGCTCGCCGGTGCGGGCTGTGTCTCTGCTAGTACTAGCTGAGAGTGAGGCCGAGAAGAGGAAGTGGGTGGGCATCCTGGAGGGCCTGCAGAGCATCCTGGCCAAGAACCGCCTGAAGAACAGAGTGGTGCATGTTCTTCATGAGGCTTATGACAGCAGCCTGCCTGCAATCAAAAGCACATTATCCGCAGCCATTGTTGGTCAGCAAGCTTCTATGTACTTTTTGGCTTTGTGAACTATGGGAAGATGTTGAAACCAGATCATGAAATCCTGATACCTGTAAAAGTTTGGATTGTTTGTTTCCCTAGTTCTTAAAGTGATAACATTTTCAAAGTTTGTTTTCTCTTGAATTGAATTTCTCATTGCTTCTCACACTCTGCTTTTTTCTCTCTCTTTTAGATCGAGAACGAATTGCATTGGGCACAGAAGAGGGCCTATTTGTGGTTGAGATCACCAGAGATAGTAAGAATACTGTGCCTATTACAATCCTGCTTATCTTAAAAAAATAAATAAAAGTAAAAAAAATAGAAACATGACATAAGTTCCAAAGTTTCTTAAAAAATAATCTCTTCTTTTTTCTGTTAAGTCATTGTCCGTGCAGCTGACTGCAAGAAAGTTCACCAGATTGAACTGATCCCCAAAGAGAAGATGGTGGTCTTGCTCTGTGGTCGTAATCGCCACGTACACCTCCATCCCTGGGGGGCACTGGAGGGCGCTGAAGCTGCATTTGATGTGAAATTGACTGAGACCAAGGGTTGCCAGGCTTTGACCACAGGCACTTTGCGACCTGGGGGACCCTCCTGCCTGCTTGCAGCAGTCAAGCGGCAAGTCCTGTGCTATGAGATCACTCGTGCTAAGCCCCAATACCGCAAGCTGTGGGAAGTACAGGCGCCGGGCGTGGTTCAGTGGCTGGGCATGGTGCGTGAGCGATTGTGCGTGGGCTACCCATCAGGCTTTGCCTTGCTTGCCCTGCAGGGTGAGTCTTCCCCCGTGAGCCTGGTGAGCCCTGGCGACCCATCGTTGGCTTTCCTTGCTCAGCAGCCCTTGGATGCATTGCATGCCATGGAGGTTGGATCCAATGAGCTGCTGCTTTGCTTCAGTCAGCTAGGAGTATATGTAGATGCACAGGGACGGCGTTCCCGCACACAGGAGCTTATGTGGCCTGCCACGCCTCTTGCCTGCAGTACGTATCTGTGTTAATACACAATTCATCTGAAAGGTGTAGTCTGATATCATACCAATGGATTTTGATGATTTGACCAAAACATAATTTACATTTACATTTTTCCCCCAACATTTTTTTAATTATCTGTTTTTTAGTCAATGCATTTTGCTGATTTTGTGAGTTTGGACTTTTATTTTCACTTTTACTCAGCAACCACTTTATCAGTGTGTTTGTCCTCTTCACAGGTTCAAACTCCACTTATCTAACTGTATACAGTGACTACGGGGTTGATGTGTTTGATGTCCATACTACAGAATGGGTGCAAACAATTTCGTTAAGAAAGGTAATCACAGAGACAATTGCTATATTTTGTAGATGCAGTAAGCATCAGTGCCAAACATGGACATGGCAGGTGTTTTATGCATGTAGATTAAAATTTGTGTGCCTCTGCCGTTTTCTCTTTCTCATTAGATTAGGCCCTTGAATGTGGAGGGCAGTCTGAACCTTCTCGGCTTAGAGCAGCCCCGCCTAATCTACTTCAGCAGCAACTCTGCAGGTACATCTGCAATCATGTTTATTTCCATCTCTTTAAACTCAGGACAATGCAGTTGCTCATGGACTAATGTGTTGTACCTTTAGAACAATGTTTTAGGGTCTCACTCTTACTTTTTGACATCTCTGTTGAATATCCATTTACATAAGCTGCCATGTCAAAATGTGCAGTGTCTATACCTACACCAGCTCCACAACATTTTCAACTTTTATTTTCTTTTTTAGCTTAAGATCAGATTACTCTTTAGGGTTTTAAATTTTGTCCTAAACTTAAAATATTGCTATTGCATATGTAGTGTGACATTTGAAACCTAGAGAATGTGAAGTTGTGCCTTTTTGGTTTAATCTTACGTAATTTTGCCCCTTTCCACTTTCTGTCAAATGTTAATTATAGATGCTAACAGTAATGTTCTCTCTGCAATATGTCTGTTTTGGTATAGCTACATACATAAGATATCAGTCATTCATACTTTAGGCACAGTCAGCACACTCATTGATTGGCCCTCATGTGTTCAGACTTTGTTGATCCTTTTGGTATAATATACACATCACTTGAAATCCTCCTGTCTGACATTCAGATTCAAAAATCTGTGGCATGTCAGGCCTCTGTCCCATTCTCCAGTTAATTTCCTTTCAAGAATGCCTTGCTGATAATGACACTTGTTTGGTAAACTGAAATGACCTCATTCATCACACCTCCTCCAGGCCGCCTGCCAAAAGGGCCAATGACTGCTTAACACATTGCCGCTATGAGCTGCCTTGATTATTATACATGAACAAAAACTGTCCTGATATGACAACAGATACAATATATATAGACAGTAGTAAACAACGCTCCTTTGAGGTATTTGATTAAGTTTGACAAATTCAATTTAGCAGCAGAGTAGAGGTTGTTAGAGACTTCCACACTGTGTCCATGGCTCTCCAACACTTTATCCAGCTTGTAATGCAACAATGGCTTACAGCTGCTATACAGGGTGTTCCTAGGTTAAATATCTTAATATCTTGGGTTGATTCTGAGTTCAGCTGCTAGGTTCCTCCCCTTCCCTCTCTGCTTACCAGTCAAGCAGAAATTTGTATAACTCAGCATCAGTATTGAATCATTGGCAATTCCTTTAGCTCCCTCCACCTCCAGTCTCCCAATTGGGTGAAGTGAAATACATTTTTTTTTTTGGGGGGCTTACTTTTCTTAATTTTTTTTTTAACCACTATTGCATTTGCTAAGTTTCTGAAGCCACTTCTGAGCACATGCGGGGGAAATGAGACTGGAATAGCAGTGATTGACACTGCACCAGATTCTACTCGTGGCTTTGATTGGTTGTTTTAATTTGAGTGTGATGGATTCCAGCAAATTGCATGAGAAGCCAGAGTTTCTGTAAGGTACTACTGTCAGGGCATATTGACAGGTTTCTTTTTAAGATAATTACCTAAAGCATATAGGAGATTTTATTTAATTGATAGTTATCTAATGAGGAAATGTACATTTTAGAATCCTGGTTCAGCCAGACAGACAAGTTCCTGAGTAAAATGCAGTGAGATAAGGAAATGCAGCTTATTTATCTTTTTGTTTTAATTGTTAGGTTACCTCTAGCGTGCTGGTTACTTTTTGGTCTCCAGGTTACTTTGGCTTAGAGTGAATCTGTGTTAAAGGTGTTAGGGTAAGACACGGCACATTAGTCTTTTGATTGGTAAGGGTGAAGTATGTACAAACTTTACCCAAGACAAGGACCAGTGAGAAAATGTTGAATTGTATAGGCCTTTTACCGATTATTGAAATGTTACTTGCATTATACATTGTTTACCTACAAAAGCAGGACTTAACCTGCTTAACCATCAAGATAAGAACATCAGTTATTTGTCTCAAGTGACTGACTTCATCTTGCTCCATTGTTTCCCCAGAAGGTTGTGACCTAAGCATCCCAGAGACATCAGACAACAGTAAAAAACTGATGGTAAGAACACGCAGCAAAAGGAAATTCCTCTTCAAGGTTCCTGAAGAGGAGCGAATACAGCAGAGGAGGTAATTCATTTTTCTTTTTTCAAATATTTTAATATGTAGTAAAGAGTTGGTAGATTTTTAATATTTATTTATTTATTTATTTAGGGAAATGCTAAGGGACCCAGAAATGAGATCCAAGCTAATCTCCAACCCCACTAACTTTAACCACGTTGCCCACATGGGTCCAGGAGATGGAATGCAAGCCCTAATGGACCTGCCTCTGGTAATGGCTTTATTCTCCAAACTAACACATTAGAAAGTTAATAGCTCTTTTTAGAAGAGACTTTTGGATGATGGATTATAGAACAGGATTTAGGATCAGCTGATACTCTGGAAGCATGCCAGAACTCGTAATGAATACAGGACCAGTGCCTCAGTAATTGTTTATATCATATCTTCTACATTTTCTCATAGCTATTAAAATAACTTTTTTTTTTTTTTGATCTGGAAAAAGGATCTGTTAATGTGACTTCAGGATGAGTAATTGAAAATGTCATGAAGGACATGCAGAAAGGGGCAAACATTTCACAAAGGCAGATGGCCTTTTTCAAAGAACATGAGAAACTGAAAAAAAGTACTTATATTAAATATAAGGTATTTTGAGCCAACCTAACTTCTCTCCTTTCTGTTGTTGTTCATATACACGGCACTGTATCTTCACCCTTTTATTTCTCACCTTTCTAAATATATATATTCTTATTCAGAAGTAGCATCCACTTTCCGCCTTGCCACCTTTTTCCTCTTTCCTGTTTCACTCCTCTCCTTCTCTATCCCCCCCCCTCCCCTTCTGTGGTTGTGGATTTGCTCTGGTCTTTGGTTGCTGGAGCAGCCAAGTGAGACCCCCTCCCCCTCATCCTCTCGTCACCACGCCTTGATCTCTCCTCCAACCAACTTTGAGCACGTGTATCACATGAGTCCTGTTTCTGCTGGGCTCTATCTGCAAAAAGAGCCTTCCTCGCAGCAGAGCCTGCCACAACTCTCCTCCTCTTCCTCCTCACCTTCCACCTCTTCCCTCGGAAGGGTAGGCGTGTGCACCCCCCTCCCCCCCTTCCCTCTTTCCATTCGTGCTTTTCCTCAACCCATCTTCCCTTCTCTACCTTTTCTTCTGTTACTGTCCTGCTTTTTCTCTATCTTGATCATCCTTATGTCCCTCCCCATTGTTTTGTGAATGGTTTGGCTTGTCAACCAAGACTGACCATGGATTATTTTTTATTTATTATTAGTATTTTTTACTGAACAGGTGATGTTATAAATGGACTCTCAGACAGACATCAAGCCAGGCTAACTTAAAGGACTCGCTCTCTTGCTCTCAGAAATTAATTGATTCCCGTGAACATTCAAAGATAATGCTATGGCTTTACTAGAAGATAAAGAAAGCGTGATCCAGGATAATTTAGTGGGAGTTTTACTTTAGTGGGGATTTTCCTCGGATTAGACATCAGCCAGATGTATCTGATGCCCATTCACTACTGTTTTAATTTATGGTCATTAGAACACTTTTCAGCTTTCAAGCTTTTCAGAACAGGGTTTCTTAATCCTGCTTTTGGGACCGACTGCACAGTTGTAATCATTTGCTGCTTTAACTTGCCATGAGTACCCAGGAGAAGTTAAAAGAACTACTGTCATTGAATTCGTCTTAATAAAGCTGTTCTACTACTTCAGTGTGGTAAATTATTATGTTTTATGTATGTATGCTCATTTGCACTAAACTTGTAAAATGCAAAAAAAATATTGCTTGCATTTGTCATTATTAAAAGATTTCAATAAAATACAATGTAGGGTCTAATTGAATGTGTGATATAACTTTGTTCCTATGAACAACTGTCTTATCACAGCATTGTTGTTGGATGGCTACTTTTTAGCAGATACAGTAATATTGAAATGGATACGGAGAGAGGAAGTTGAGTTAGTGCACCCTGATTGAATCAAAATAATAGTGTGGGAATTGATTCTGGAATTTGAAAGTAGTAAGGTAGACAAAAGCATGAGCTCTTGCTTCCTGTGTTTTGACTGCCTGTATTTGTACTTACTACTCCAGAGTGTGATGCCCTCTTCTCAGGATGACTCAGTTAAGGAAAAGCCACGTCCACTCTCTAGTATTTCACGGCAACAGAGGAGTAAAACCCACATCACCCGCACTGCCTCAGGTTAGTCATGTCTCCCCCATTCCATCCTACAAATGCAAACACAAAAAATGCAACATCTTCAGATTTTGCTGGAATGTGGAAAAACTCAATTCTGTAATGACCACAAAACCATATGCTTAAGGAAAATTACTTGAGATGACAATGCATACAAATTGCAGCAACAGGGAAGAACATACTCTCAAGTCTACAAAATCAGCTCATGAATTAGACTAATTTGCCTATGATAATATCAAATAGCTTGACCAAACCTAGACAAGGATACTATAATATTAAAAGCAAGCTTTTTTTGGTCCTTTGTCAGCAGTTATAGAACGTTCTGAACACCCCAACTCAGCTTTGTCCACAGATCCCAAAGTTCCAATATACGTTTGTTTTCAAGAAGAATTTATCATTAAATCGAATTGGCTTTAATACCATTTAGATCATTTTTAGCTACTTGTTGCCTCTATTAATGATGTCTTTAAACCAAGAGTGTTTTTCAGAAAACTGGTTTATCAGCTTACTCTGTGTAAATGTTTCTTCATATCTTCGTGAGGCAGTGGTCTAGTGGTAGGATATTTGCCTATGGACCTATGGCTCAAGAGGTCCCAGGTTCGAATCCCACCTCTGGTACTACCACCACTGGGTCCCTGAGCAAGACCTTTAATTGCTCCAGGGGGACTGCCCCGTAATCAGGACATGGAAGTCCTAATTATACGGACATATTATGTCCCGAAGTCCTAATTATGGTCTGCTAAGTGCCGCAAATGTAAATATAACAGCCCAAATAATGCAGCCCAAACAAAAAGATCACAATACTAATGCCTGTGTTCTAAACCTATGGTAGACCATGTCCATGGTATGCAGTGCTAACCTGACGTTCAGTTTCTTCTCTCTGCAACTATACAGGAAAATATAATTACAAATAATTTTGTTTTTAATCAGTGGGAAAATGGTATGTTTAGGTTTAGTATTTGACGTCTTGCCTGGTCCTCATTTAAAAATGATTTGGTCCTATGTCATTATTAACGAGTTTCATTTGTTGTGCGTATAATTTTAGGGGGTGGTGATTTTGTCGGAGCCGGCTCATCTCGTAGCATCTCAGATCCAGACCAGGACTTCGAGAGAGAGGTAAAACAATTTTTTTTTTATTTTAATAGGTTTTGCCTCTTAAAAGTTGCCTTTCTTTTCAGTACATGATTCATTGCTTCTGTTACAAGCTTTGATCATATGTCATCTTCAGACACAGAGAGAGTTTCATGTTTTTGGGCGCCCTGGTTTTGTGTTCGGCTATAACTGTCCCAGTTCTCCTAGCAAAATCACAGCTGCAGTGAACCCACCGGCTTTGTGGCTTAATTGCTTGCCATAGCTTTTAAAGTAGCTATTTGTAAACTGAGAACTTGATAGGTTAAACACAGGTAATGCTGTCTCTTAGGTTTTACACCCGTATCTTATATTTTTCCTTTCCTGTCTTTGTTTGTAGCCTGACTCGGACTCCACCAAACACTCCACCCCCTCCAACAGCTCCAACCCCAGCAGCCCCCCAAGCCCCAACTCGCCCCACCGCAGTCAGCTCACCCTGGATGGCCTGGAGCACACTCTGGATGGCTGAAAAAAAAAAAACAAAAAAAAGAACACCCTGCCTCCAACCACACCTTCACTTTAAATCAAACTGCTTCTTCCAAGCACTCTGGTTATGACATGCTACAAAGTGCCAAGATTCAGAGTCTTATCTCCCAGTTTATTTCCACATACATGCTCCACCTTTACGGCCAAATCTTTCTGCTCTCCAGGATGCTTGGCAAAAGAATTAAAACATTCCCTGAATGGAAGTGGGATACTGACACGCAGATGAAAAAACTTCTGTGATGTGCTCCTAGTGGAGTGTGCTGCCTGGCTCTCGCTTGGCAAAAATCAAAGCTCCTGCCAAGTCTGGCCTCTGGATGTGAGTAAATCCTGCCCCCTGCTGGAGCACCGGTGGTAGTTGTAGAGTACAGGGTCTAATCATCAATGTGTTGATTTTTGTTTTATCTTACTTCCATGCTGTGCTCTTTTTTTCTTTTTTTCTTTTTTTTTTATTTTAACTCAAAATATGAATGGGCAGCAAACAGCTGCCTTGCAGTAAAATGCCATAAATTCTACTGTGTGCAAAAGGAAAAAAAAAAAAACAAAGAAAAACAATAATCATGTAGTGCTCTGAACATGGAAGAAACGGTTTCTTTATACTGCAGGAGTGAGGGAAAAGAGACTTTCCTGTTTTAAAGTGTATAATATTTCAATGGATGTCTTCAGTCATGCGTTGGTAGGAAGGATCAGAGGACCCTTCATGATTCTGGAGGACAAGGACGCAGCTGGACCAGTAACAAAAAAATGTTTTGCTGTTGTTTATCAGTGACACTTCTCTTTGTACTCTGAGTGTCGGCTCAGCACACTCACAAAGAGGCATTGACACTTACCAGACTGGGGATTTTAAGCCAAACTAGTGGGCACTTTTATTGTAATGTAAAAATTATTATTATTTTTTTTTTTCCCCTCCCCAATCTGCATTTTCAGACAACCTTTGTAATATTCATATTTTAACATTTGAGACAAAACAAAACATAGTTGGTGAAACACTGCACATTACCATAAAAAGAAAAGAAACTGAAGTGAACAGAAATAAGATTATACAAATAGGTAATTGTTTTAAGAGAAATGGCACACAGCTTAAGGACCACACTATTCATAGGATTTCAATAGTTCTTCTGAAACTGCTGCTGCTTTTGTGTGCTATGTAAAGAAATGAATATGTGATTAAGATTCTCACTATAGCCATGCTCAGTCCCTAGTTTATAAATCGTTCCATTAAGGAATATCTACAGGTGATCCTTGGTAAGTTTGTCATACATTGATGTTATCATAAATGCGGAGCGCACGTGTTGGTGGTGGAATCTGAGAACCACAACTAGAGAGCTACAGGCATGTCTGTCATATCCATTTTCTCACTAGCGTGCCTTCTGTGCCATTTTGCGTTACAAGACGTCGTCCGCTAAAGCATTTCAGTTGTTTTAAATAAGACAGGCTAATGGTGATGTTTTATTTTGTGGTTCCCTCCCCCTCTCCCTCAAACACTGTATTAAGCTTGCACATGAACATGTTTTAGTCCACGGAATTTTTCTTTTGATTTGTGTCGATGGTCTTTTTCTCCTGTTCCTAACCCTCCTCCCCTCCCCTTCATCGGACTTTTCAGCTTCTTAAAAAAGATGGGACTTTATCCTCAAAACACTACTGCTTTTACTTCTGAAGAAAACAAATTACACATTGAAATCTTTGTAATTATTGAGTTGTTAGCCTCATAAATTTGAACAAACAATAAAAAGAGTATCTGTTGTGCATCTGTTGTCAAACCACTGTGTAATAGGGAACTGTTTTGGGATTTGAGCTTCAGCTGGACACTTAGAACAGACCAAAAAAAGAAAAGGAAAAAAAAAAGCTACATCCTTAGATACTGATTTAGCCAGTGAGTCAAGCATGACATCTGGACATCATACGACACTAGCGGGTGACCTGATGTCTGAATTTCAGGGAGCAGTCCCTGTTTTTGGTGGAATGTATTCAGTGTGGTGTGTCGGGAAATGTCACTTTATTTAACAGTAAAATAAAAACAGGCCGGGGGAAAAATGACCAGGTAGGCAATCTATTCTTGTACTGTTTATTTTTGAAGATTGGTTTACCAGAATTTGTACAAAGTATGATTGTATGATTTTCTGACACTTTATGCATTTAAAGGTTATGTTTAAAGAGAATATTGCCCCTTTAAAACTTGTCAGAATTACCTGCTAAATATAAAGATGCCAGGGTGGGCTACACATGGAAACTGCCCATGGAGAGGATGACCGGGTGCTAAGGTGTGATGTTTTTACAGAGGCTGCCAAATCTGCTCATAATGTGACACATAATGGAAATCGGCACCTCTGTTCCTCCCTAATGTCTGGAGGGTGGCACCTGTTTATTGATCTGTGCTTTACAGAACACGATCAGAGATCGCTCGTCGAGGGGCTTCCTAAACTGCTGATGTTTTATGCTTGTTTTTCGGTTTAATTCTGATATCATTTCGGACTACTGGGTTGCCTAAGGATTCTTAACACGGGGGACGGGGACTCTTATTTTGACACGCGTCGGACGGAATGCTTCACGGAAGTGAGAAATTGACGTTTAGTGCTTCAGATTTCTCGTTATTTTGAAGGTAAGTCAGGTCCAGATTTTTGGGTTCTTTAATAAATATTTATTCAGGAGACATAAATTGAATGGTGTCCTGTACACTGAAATAATGTGAGAAATGTGTGTTTGCTGGTGGTGAGAGTAGCTGTGAAGTAAAGGTTGTAAAGCACCAGAAGGGTAGATAAGAATCCCTTATTATTATACGCCCCGCTGTGTTCAGCTAGCATTAGTTTAGTTAGTCCTGGTCAGCACCAGGAGGGCAAGAGGAAGATGAGCTGCTCACCCAGGCTCTGAGCTTTGTATCGCCCTGCTGTGCTTTAACGCCAGATGACCAGAGCCAAACCAGAGGACGACGAGTACTGGAACAGCTCGAAATGCAATGCTTTCACATTTGATGACGACGACGATGAATTTACCAAGGTAAACAGAGTCCTGAGTGCCTGCTGTCCTGGTTTCCAGTGATCATCAGAGCTCTCTGAGGGTCATTAAGCATAAAATGTCTATTTTTCCCCTCATCTGTCCAGTTAAAGGAGTCGAAACGTGCAGTGAATAGCATCCCGGTTTATGATGACGATGATGATGATGATGTTGAGAAGGTCAGCTGGAGTGGAGAGCCTATTGGAAGTAAGACCCACAATTTTTCTTTTCCTCCATTTAGACAATTTAAACGCATGCCTATTTCACACACAGAGGTCGGGTTAAAATCTGACATCGATACAAGCAAGTTAAAGTTACATTCCTGCTTCCTAATCCTTACGGATGAAGTGATATTGCTGTGAAATCCTCACTGCAGTGTTCCAAGACCTTGCATCTCCCTGAAGATTAGAGGCTGTTTCTCAGATGAAAAACATTCTTGATTACATAAAATTTGATGTGTTGTTTGTCTACAATTTTCTGAACGTTTAATGTACCTTTCTAAAGCTAAAGCTTTTACCAAGGGTGTATGTTTACTTCTGGATTGCAGGCATCTCCTGGTCGGTCAAAGAGACAGCTTCCAGCATTCGTTCAGTTGGGGAACAGAGCTTTCCTAAAATTGACACAACCCCTTCATTGCCCAAACAGGGTTCTGGTTATTCCTTGAGTTCCTTGTTCAGAGGTAATTAGCAGATCCTATGTTTTGTTTAATATATTCAGGCCTGTGTGTCTCTTTTAAAGGACGTTTGTTTCCATATATACTGTGTGCACAATTATTAGGCAATTGAGTATTTTGATCATATCTTCATTGTAGTCCCCCTGGAGCAGCTGGGGGTAAGTGTTTTTCTCAGGAACCCAATGGTGGTAGTGCTGAAGGTGGGATACAAACCTCTTGGTTTGTAGGCGAGTATCTTACCGCAAGACCTCCCCCACCCATTTCTGCACATATTCCAATTCCAAGCTGTAAAAACCTGAATGCTAACTGGATTGGAGCAGATCAGGTGATGTGTATTTGTGTAATGAGGGAGGGTGTGGCCCAAGGAGATCAACACCCAATATCAATGTGTCCATTATTATATGGCAGCTTCTTTTCTAAGATGATGGACTCTGAAAAGTCAAAAATTGTAAAAAGTCTTTCAGAGGGATGCAGCTCTCTTGGAATTGCTAAGATATTTTGGAGCAGGGTGGAGGTGGGGTACTGGTATGGGCTGGTATTATTAAAGATGACCTAGTTCAACCTTTTCAGGTTAATGATGGACTCAAAATCAACCCCCAAACCCTCTGCCAGTTTTTAGAAAACACTTTCTTCAAGCAGTGCAGGAAAAAGCATCTTTCAAGAAGACCATGATTTTTATGTAGGACGATGCTCCATCTCATGCATCAAAGTTCTCCAATGTGTGGCCAGTAAAGGCCTTAAAGATGAAAGAATAATGACATGGGCCCTTCCTCACCTGACCTAAACCCTATTGAGAACTTGTGGACCTTCTTAAACAGGAGATTTATGGGGAAGGAAAACAGTCAAGCTCTCTGAACGGCGTCTTGGAGGTTGTATTGCTGCTGCACAAAATGTTGATCATCATCAGATCAAGAAACTGACAGACTCCATGATGAAGAAGGGTTATTAAGAAGGGTGGATATATTGGCCACTGATTAATTTTTTTTCTGAAATAACAAAACTGAAATGTAAGTAATGTTTATTTGGAGATTTTGAATTGGTTATTATTCTCCCTTTAACACATTTCTGTTTTTCAATTAGTTGTGTAATAATTGCACAACTGCACACTAATAGTTGCCTAATAGTTGCCTAATAATTGTACACACGTTTTCCCCTGAGAATGTTCACACTCCCGTTTCCTTTGTAAAACATTCAGGTTTCAGGGTTATTAACATTTTGGATTGACTGATAGCACTGTACTTTTGCTCTGTTTCAAAATGAACCCTCCAAATACTCACTTGCCTAGTAATTGTGCACAGAGTGTATATATGTATTCCATAATTCTCAATTTCTGTCTCAGTAGCAAAGAGCAAGCCATTCCAGTCATTTTCTGAGTGTAAGTTAATCAAATCCTTTCGTTCACTCTAATTGACTGTATTCGGATGTGCTGAATCTGTTATCATTGGCATCTCTTTCTCTTGTTTAGCTTTTACTGAAACATCAACCAGAGCCTATGCACCAGAACTGCGCAAGCCAAAGTCAGAATGCAAGGTACCTACCACTGCTCAAACATCAGTGGTGACTTTGTGTGTGCTGTTAAAGTTGTGTTTTGATAAAGTCCATGTTTCAGTAGTGGAGCTGTATTAACCTGGCTGTAATCACTGTAATCGCAGGACTATTTGAGTGACTGGAGCCCTGAGGAGACCGTACAGAGAATGCGGAAAGGAAAGGTGTGCAAAGTTAATAATAGAGCTGAGAGACGTGACCACTGATTTTGCCCTTTCACGTAAAAGGCTTCTCCTTACTGCTGTAGTACAGCAACGTCACCACCTAGTGTTCCATAGTCCCTTTTATCCAGGTTCAGTAGTTCCAGCCATGTTTGATTTTATTACACATTGTAGCTTAATAAACATTTTCCTCAAATGGGCCAAGCATTATAAAGGCAGATGTTCTAAAACCAAGATAAAAATGAAACTTAAACATAAGCATATGGTTTGATAGCATTCATAAGACTACATGACCTCTTCCTAAGCATTTTATGACAGCTGCCATTCACATACAAAGGGCTGCTCAGTTACATCATAAATCATAAATCAGATTTTTCTTTTTCAGCATTAATATCACAATTATATAACACAATTACTTGATACTTAAAAAATCATCTGTTGTTTGTCTGTTTAATAGCATTCATTCATTTTATTTAAACTCAAATTTGATTGAAACAGTTTGAAAAAGGAAAAATAAACTAAATCATATACACATTTATATTAATAAACTCAATCGATGCAGAAACACCAGCCTCTTCTGGCTTCAGTGACCTGTGCTGAAGGCACTCTCAGGCCTGGATGCACAGATATTTCTTTGCCAGATAGGAGATCCCTGGGTAGATTACTTTTACCTTTAACTCTAACTGGCCCTTGTCAGCTCAGCATTTTTTTTTCTCTGCTAAATGTTCTATATGGATTATTTTCTTTTGTAATTGCTAGATATCAAAATCTAATTTGAAATTGTAGACCTGCATAGACATTTACTTATTTCAACAAGCATCCAGTTTCACTACAATTTCTGGGGAGAAACAGGTAAAAGCAGGCTTTATTATTGACACATATTGGAATAAACCATTATAAATGTTAATGCAGGCTACAGAAGGTTTTCTTAGTCTTATGATCTTCATTTTCATGAGTAAATTATGGCTGGCCATGGTGATACTGAAAAAAAAGAGTTTTTGTGCAGGCGTATTCCCTAGAGAGGTTTCGCTCTCTGCAGGAGAAATTGCTGCTCTTGGACGAGGCAGTCAGCAAACATGATGGGAATGTCATCACTGCTGTAAGTATTACATCAATAGCATTGAAGATTGTAGCACACTGATAAAGGAGCTGGGGCTGAACTTAAAAATGGCTGAACCCAAAATAAATGAACAATTTTTTTCCTGACAGGTCTTAATATATTTAAAGAAGTCAGTAAGTAAAGGTGAGTGGTCGATATTTAATTTATTTCTACTGTAATGCCCGAGTCCGCTGTAGATGATTTCTAGATGCTCAACTTGTTAACTAATATTCATTTCAGTTCAATAGATTTCAAAACAGCTGAAGTTGAATGCAGCATTGTCTTATATCTAATCCTAAACCTTTCCCTAACTAATACTGTAGGAATTCAGCAGAATCAGTATGACATTTTAATAACACTGAAGCCTCTGTAAATTATAAAATGTAACTAAATTGAAATTAAATGCCTTAATACTGATGCTTTTGCAGAAATCCTCTTCCGAGAATTAATGTTGAGGGAAATAGCTTTACGGCATTATGTTCACTATCTGAAAGAGATGGGAGAGCAGAAACTTTTGGTGGAGCTAATGAAGTAAGCTAGTTTTTTTTGCTTGTTGATTTGAGTGACAGGTGTATAGGCTGTTCTTCTTAAGACCTGTGAAGGTCTTTTTTTGTAACCTCTGCCTGTCATGTGCATGTTTGCATTTGAATAACTGCCATTTTTCCAACTATATCATTGTAATCAGCTCTTATCAAATACCTTTATTGCAGGGCCCTTGGCAGAACCGAGGACATGGCGGTAGGTGGCAAAAACTGTACCTCATTTACACCTGCCGTTAGAGTCAAACACAATATGCCTACTTCCTAGTTATTGGTTTCTAGATGTATTTTGTAAATGTAAGAGTTTAGTGGAAAAAGAGAGAGAAGTAAAAGACGTGTTTCCAGGATGAAAGTTTTTAAGCCTTAGTTTTCATTCATTTTTTGGTCATTATAAAACAACAAGGCATTTAAACACATCTATGTTATGCTGGTATGATGTCTCATAGTCGCAAAAATGGTGAATCTCTCTCGTTCCATCTTCTTTCTCTCATGCACAGTTAATGCAGTACAAGGAGCATTTGAATATTAAAGATGAAGGCAGAAGATGTGACTTTCTGAAAAATTGTCTGAGGTAAAAGCAAATAACATTCTGAATATACACACACACAGTGTTTTCAGAAAGTATACAGACCCCCTTCACTTTCTCAGTTTGGATATGTTGCAGCCTGATGCTACCTTGTGTTGTTGCTAGAGGTCTGATTACTTATGTAAATGTGATATTTCAGTCTTTTCTCATTAATGCATTTTCAAAAAATGTCTAAAATTCTGTTTTCACAGTGTCATTATGGGATAATGAGTGTTGATAAATGAGGAAAAAATAAACGATTGTAGCATGTTGTAGCATCTGCATCATAACAAAACTGAATCTGAGTCTGAATAAACATGTCAGCGTGGTAGTCTGAACTTCCCACGGTCCAGCCTTCTTGTAATTTCTTTAAGCAGTCTTTAGGAATAGATCTCTTGGCTTCTTGAAGAATATTCCAAACCTGGCTTTGTTAGAATTGATTGATGTATAAGTAGGTCACTGTGAGGCTGAACAAAAACAAAATCTCTTAAACCTGTCAGGTAAAGGGACTGAACTGAAACTGAGAGCCAGGAACTTTGAAAGTCATTCAGGAACCTTAGAGAACTATTTCTCATACATATGTGCAAAGGCGTTTTTAGGCAGGTGTGAAAAAATGCTGTAAACAAAGAATGCTTTCAGAAATATAAATAATGATTGTTTATTTTTATCAATTTACAAAATGCAAAAAAGAAAAATCTAAATCAAATCAATATTTGGTGTTACTACCTTTTCCTTCAAACCAGCATCAGTTCTTCTAGGTACACTTGCACAAAGTCAGGGATTCTGTAGGATTATAGTCGGTGTAAACAGGTACTGATGATCATCAACGTCACACTGAGGCTGAAACACAGTCAAAGTTTTGGAACAACCTACTGTGCCGAAGTTCCTTCAAAACTGTGTGCAAGCATAATGTAAGAACTTGATGGTTTTGAAGGCAAAGGAAAATGCCACCAAATATTGATTTGAGTTAGATTTCTCTTTGTTCATCTACACTATATTTTGATTGATAAAATAATGATTAACACTTACTTGGTGCATTCTTGTTTATGTGCATTATCACACTGCCAAAAACTTTACAGTAGTGTGTGTGTGTGTGTGTGTATGTATGTGTGTGTATGTGTGTATATATATATATATATATATATATATATATATATATGTGTGTGTGTGTGTGTGTGTGTGTATATATATATATATATATATATATATGAATGAGAGAGAGCGAGAAATACATTTTCCCCTATAATTTTGAGAGTGGCTTACTATTGATCTGTATTTCAGTCTTCCTTTCTCTCAAGATGATGCCACTCATGTTCAAGATCACTATACACTTCTGGAAAGGCAGATAATTATAGAGGTGAGAAGAAGTTGTTCTGTATAGGACACCACGCTAGAAACTTGACAACTGTTATATTTACTGTTGAATGTTTATATACATGGTAAATTAAATTTTGACACCTTCTTTTAACCATCTGAAAGTGTGATATAGTCAATCTTTCTCATTTTTTTTTCTTTCACACTTCATGTTCATGTTAAGTCTTCCTCTTTTTTCTCTCTCAAGCGTGTACAAAACAGGGTGGGTGGGTACTTACTACTCTACAACTGGAAGTGTGAAATACGACCATTCAAGCAAGTGGAAGGGGAACTGAGAAAGGAATGACACACATGCTTTCTTAAGACTTGTGGCATTTAGTCACAAATTACATTACTCTTTTTTTTTTTTTTTTTTTTTTCCTTTCTTTCTTCATTTTTCTTTTTGTCCCCACTGGAGGCTGAAAAGATCTAAAGGGGCAACTCAGTCCAACTCTGATCCAATCCAAAGCTGAATTAAAACAAGAAGTATGCATTCTGCGCTCAACGTTTATTTATGTTGTTACTGTGTCTGATCCAAGTTTTACTTCATGAGAGAAACTGTTTTGTATTACCGAGCCATGAAACAAAAAAACTCTGATGTTCCAGGTTCCATATTTTATGATGTTTCTTTTCTAGGCTAATGACAAGAAAGGAGAAGCAGACATATTTAAAAAGTTCCCCAGAAAGGCCTCCATACTGAATATGCCAATAATCACCACTCTGTATTACTCTTGCTTCTACCACTATGGAGAATCTGAAGTGAGTGCTTTGACTTTCCGTTTTCAATGTCTGTATATGAACTTTGTGTTAATGTATCATTCACCACAACTTACTGATCCGGATACCAAAGATGGTGATCTGTTTGTATGCAGGGTACTTTCAGCAGTCCAGGTAACATCAGGAAAACATTCAGAGTAAGGAAAATTTCACAGCAGTTTGCTGGAAGTTATGCTTCTTCTTTTTTCTTCTTCTCCTTTTCCTTTTCCCTCCCCCTCCTGCCCTCCTTCTCCTCTAACATTTGTTTACATTTGTCTTTGCTTTCTCTTCGACTGTGAACTGTGTTGGTTTTGCAAGGAAACTATGGACCGTAATGTCACAAACTGTTTCCTTTGGCAGATTTCAGATAAACAGTACATCCTCACAGCTCTTGGTGCCAGGGCAAAGTTGAAATCCTGGTTTGATGTGGATAGTTTATTCAACACCAAGAACTGGCTGGGTTACACCAAGAAGAGATCCCCCATCGGTTTTCACAGAGTGGTGGATATCCTGCAGAAAAACAACGCCCCTGTGCAGGTCCTGCTCTTTCAGTACCGAGCTCTTTTCACCAGAAGGAGCTGGGTTATGCTGGAAAACAGCTTGTTTTGTGCATCCTTTTTTGTTGTTCTAATCTGTTCTTTGTTCTTAATCTCAGTGGGGTGTTTGTCACAGTGATTTTAAATATTGTAATACGTAGCAAAATTAGGCACGTATGTCACTCCTGATGATACACATTCTTATACACCAGACCATGCTTTCTCTATTGAATGATACAAAGGCACGCAATAGATATATTATATAGGTATATTATATGTAATTTGTGCCCAAAGTCTTAGAAATATTTTTTTAAAAAATGGTATAGAACCTTTACATCTGTAGGCGGTTTCTTTTTCCCTCTCATTTTATTTTACTTTTCTTTCATAATTAAAAGTCAGTACCTCAAACTTACAACTTCTTTTTCAGGTTTTGCAAGCCTATGTTAACCTGATCGATGACCCTGAGCTGCGGCTCAGTCTGGCTCAGAAATATAAATGCCATGACATAATCATTGATGTGAGTTCATCTGTATTGCCACCCTAACCTTTGACGTGGCATATATCATTTAATTAATTTTTTTTTCTTTTTGTTTCCTATAAGCATGTCCCACTTTTTATGGAATAATACATATATTTGTTCCAGACATACAGAGACCTAAAGGACCGTCAGCAGCTGATTGTGTACAGAGGGAAAGTTGAGCGTGGCTCAGAGGAAGACCGGAAGATTGAAGACCTTCTAAATAACATGGTGAGGGGAATTTTGGCAGCATGAGTAATACCATCAGAAGTTTTTTCCTGTCAGAGCTGAGAAATGCGCATACTGAAATACAGCTCATTTGACCTTATCTTGGCCCCTTTTGAACTTCCTCCACAATATGAACAGCAATATTTTGTCACTAAAACACAATTGTTATCATTTTATCCCTTCATCCTTTCTAAAATGTCATCGCTCCTATACATAGTAATATCTAGATTGTACAGTATGATTAAAGGCATGCATAATCTCTAGTTGGACATGTGGATTCAGCCTAATTGGTCACCAAAGTTCAGTTGTAGCAAAAGTAAAACCCAAAGCTGTTGGATAAGCAGTATCTACAGACATTTGGACATGTAGTTTAATATCCAATGTGCATTTCTGTAAGTTAAAATAACTAATGAGCTAGTGGTGGTTTGGTGATAAGAATTCAAATTTCAAGTACAATATATCAACACCTCTCTCTCTCACAGCAAATCAGATGGAAGAATTGACGCTTTCGATTTTGCAAAGTCGAGAACAACCTTTTGAAATGACAGCGCTTGAAGGCTTCAGCTGAAACACGGCCAAACTCTTTAGAAGGACTTCAAACAGAAAGGATAATATTCTATGAACTTTATTGCCTGAGAGTAACCTCTGTAGCTTCACTGCGATAGTAGAACATTTGAAAGGACAGCAGCTGGGTCGTGGATACATAAACATTTCATACCTCCCTCGTTTGCTTTGTCCTTAGAATATTTTCATCCTTTCTTCAAATTTACTTTCCCTGCTGTTTATGGCAGTAGAGCTGCCAAGTGTCCTTTTGCCAACAACAGCTGAACACTAACATGCATTTTAAGGATCAAGTGCAGCACTGGGAGCTGCTGAGCCCTGCAGAGACTACTGTACATATTCTTCACTTACAACGCCATGTAACAATGTAATGAACGTCCTTGGTCAGTGCATTTTGTATCAAGAAAAAGTGAAAAACTTATTTAATAAAAATCTATTAAAACCAAACCAGTCCCTGAAAGTGAATAGTCTTTTGCTTATCTCTTAGAGTTGGCTATGAGAAGGGTGAGTGCATCCTTGCACTCTGCAGTGCTTTATAATTCATTATTAAGATAAGGGTCTGTGAAAGGTTTCTTTGTGTAATGCCATAGAGGAACTACTTTGCTTCCCTAAAGAGTTCTCAATGTATCTTTTTTTTTTTTTCCCCTCAAAGTGATTCACGATTCTTCGTCACACACAGTTACACAAGTACAGTCGGCACTGAAATGTATACCTGAGTAACTCTAGACTGCAAAGACATGGTAGAATGTAGTGTTTTAGGAATTAGATAAAATGGAAATAATAAGGATAAATAGTAAAGAAAAATAGATCAACTAAGATAAAGGTCTATATAGATAAACTACAGGAGTGTAATACAGAAATATACAGTAGAAACCTTGGTTAGAAGAGCAGGTGTGGGTAGAAGAGCAGGTCTGGGTATAAGCAGATCTGGTTAGAAGAGCAGATCTGGGTAGAAGAGCAGGTCTGGGTATAAGAGCAGGTCTGGGTATAAGCAGATCTGGTTAGAAGAGCAGATCTGGGTAGAAGAGCAGATCTGGGTAGAAGAGCAGATCTGGGTATAAGCGCAGATCTGGGTATAAGCGCAGATCTGGGTAGAAGAGCAGATCTGGGTAGAAGCGCAGATCTGGGTAGAAGAGAGCAGACCTGGGTATAAGAGCAGATCTGGGTAGAAGAGCAGATCTGGGTAGAAGAGCAGATCTGGGTAGAAGAGCAGATCTGGGTAGAAGAGCAGATCTGGGTAGAAGAGCAGATCTGGGTAGAAGAGCAGATCTGGGTAGAAGAGCAGATCTGGGTAGAAGAGCAGATCTGGGTAGAAGAGCAGATCTGGGTAGAAGAGCAGATCTGGGTAGAAGAGCAGATCTGGGTAGAAGAGCAGATCTGGGTAGAAGAGCAGATCTGGGTAGAAGAGCAGATCTGGGTAGAAGAGCAGATCTGGGTAGAAGAGCAGATCTGGGTAGAAGAGCAGATCTGGGTAGAAGAGCAGATCTGGGTAGAAGAGCAGATCTGGGTAGAAGAGCAGATCTGGGTAGAAGAGCAGATCTGGGTAGAAGAGCAGATCTGGGTAGAAGAGCAGATCTGGGTAGAAGAGCAGATCTGGGTAGAAGAGCAGATCTGGGTAGAAGAGCAGATCTGGGTAGAAGAGCAGATCTGGGTAGAAGAGCAGATCTGGGTAGAAGAGCAGATCTGGGTAGAAGAGCAGATCTGGGTAGAAGAGCAGATCTGGGTAGAAGAGCAGATCTGGATAGAAGAGCAGATCTGGATAGAAGAGCAGATCTGGATAGAAGAGCAGGTCTGGGTAGAAGAGCAGATCTGGGTAGAAGAGCAGATAAATATGGTTCTCAGATCTTTATTTCTGTCCCTGCTGCCGAAAGTAAAATTAAGAAGTAGTCCTCACTTCCTCGAAGTCCTCACTTCGGGGCTGTTCGAACTCTCGCGCTGAGCAGAGCTGTGGTCACGTGGCCCGGGCGGACGGCGCGCGAGCCGAAGCTCAGGCTGAGCGTCAGAGCTGCTCCGAGCGAGCTGAGAGGAAGAGTCGCGCCCGCTCCCAGCGCCCGCGCAGCCTGCCAGGTACGTGTGCCGTTCGTGCGTGTTCACTCAGGAAGAAATTTATCACATGTATTGACCCAGTTAATGAGTCTGAATGAGGCCTTTTCACGGTTTGGGGTTTGAGTCCTGCTCACAAGTCACTGAGAAAGTTGACACACCAGGACGTTTTACTTTTCAGAGGATTTTAAGCCACAAACGTCGCGGTGAGAGATCGGAAAGCTCTTTTAAAAACTCCCAAAATTAGTTTTCAATGTATTTGTTTCCTGCGATGGGCTGGCGACCTGTCCAGGGTGCGTCCCCCGTCCGTGCGCTGGGTTGGACACCAGCACTCCCCCGCGACCCCGTTTGGGACAAGCGGCAGATAATGGATGGATGGATGTATTTGTTTGTGTTTTAAGGGGTTCTGAGCTCAATATTTGTGTTTTTTCCTGAATCGTTTACTGTAAACAGGCTGGTCGCTGGTCTGATTCCGTTTTGAACGCGTGCTGGTTTTATTATAATAATAATAATAATAATAATAATATTTTATTTTAGACAGTATTATTATTATCAATAATAATAATAATAATAATATTTTATTTTAGACAGTATTTTAGGAGAGCACTCGAGTTCAAACGGATTTTGTATCTGAGGTAAACAAAAGATGTTTAATATTTCATGAAGGTCGCCTGTTTTGTGCGGAATTCCTTTCCTCACTTTTATAAAAGTCTTGAATATGATTCATGTTTCCTTTCAAGTATCGAAAGAAGCTGTCCTCTAGACGTTCTGGGGCTCTTTGGTTCTCAGAGGGGTGTTTCATTAGCCTTGTGAAGAGATGGATTTATTTTAACCTCAGGCTGTGTGAGGATGTGAAAGGCTCTGGTGCACTTGAGTGACTCCCTCCAGTCCGCTCCTCCTAATGAGAACAGACACCAGGATAAAAGCTGTAACAGCTCTGCTCTGAACCCCAGTCCATCCCGTCCTTCTTAACACTACTGACGTCTAAGAGTAAATGGAAAGAGGCCATAGGGCACAATGGAGGCGGAGAAAGATTTCGGTGGTTTCTGTGAGGCCAGCGGATGGTTGTGGTCACACTCTCATCAACCCTGTCCTTCACGTTGATTCATGTCAACACCATGGTCTGCTGAAGAGTGAAGTCTTCTGAAACCAGTGGTTTTACAGAAACTCTGTCCCCTGTCAGCAGCCGCTGCCTCTTCTCTTCTGGAAAGGCTTCATGAGATGGAACATGGCGGTGAGGATTTGAGATTTGATTACAGACAGCCTCAAGAGCGTCAGGGAAGTCAGGTACTGATGTTGGTTCAGGTCCTGGATCATGAAACCCTGCTGATCCACTCTACAGAGCCCAGGACAGAAGAGCTTCTTATGCCCCATGTTATATTTCGACTGTCATTTCTTATGAGTCAGATTTATTTTGTTCATAAAATTAGCTTCCTCTTTCTGTTTCATTTCAGTTGTTTCATTCACTATTACTCCCACGCTTCAGAAGGAGATGCTCTTTCATTGCTGCTAATTAGGTCTATACTGTGTTTCTCCCACCAAGCTCATTTGCCACACTAATTTATTCATTTGTGCTGCAAAACAGCTCAGCGTGACAAACAGTGTGATCAATTCAGACATGCTCCAATTGCAGCTTCCTCCAGTGGAGCTCCAGCTCCATCGTGGCACCTGTCACTCACTCATCTCAGGCCGATGGGTAAATTGGGCCGCCTGTTTTCCCTGCCTTTCCTTTTTGCTGCAGTCCTCCTCTCCGCAGAGACCAGATGAATATTTCAGCAGCTGTCTCGTTAAGCTGGGGGCAAAGGAGCGGACAAGAAGAAGCTCCTCTGGCTTGAATGGGGGGTTGTTTTGCTGCTGTAGTGCTGAAAATGGGCTGGTAGACGCTGTTTGATGCCGCTAGACATGGCATTGTCCCTTTATTGTGACTGATTTGGGCTTGTTAAAGGCAAACACTGATGCTACATTATACTTTTTAAAGGGAAGAACTCTAAGAAAAAACAAGTGGCTTGTTATTCCTTTTACTTTCTCAAAATGTTGTTATTGCAGTAAAACATGTAGAAACGTGCTTAGGTAAATGTATATTCATAGTGTGTTCAATATGTGTTCGTAGATATTTTTTCATTAGGTAGATTTACAGAGATCTCCCTATACGAATAAAAAATTAAGAGGTAAGAGAGAGAACAAACCTGTATAATGTAATGTATGATTATGGTTTATTTACTGAATTTAGCATATTGGGGAAAACATCAAATGTGTCATTTACAAAGATTAAGGAACATTAAATATTTAATAATCTATATATAGAGAGAAAATAGCATATTTCAAAAGCCAAAAGCTTTCTTTTTGTTCTTTCAGGTAAAGTTTAAACATACTGGTTGCACATTGCAGACATTTCTTTCTGTGTTGGCATTATATCTGCTATAAAAAATGGGATCAAGATCTTATGATTTAGCTGTTTATCGATGTTTCCCAGTGTTCTGTCATGTCTGTTGATTCATCCACATACAGACCCTACAGTTCTGGAATGTGGGAGAGTTAGCTTGTATTCTGTTTAAGTCTGTTTCAACAGATCCCAGTGTAACAAGCCTGGCAATGTTCTTCATTTCACCTGCAAGTGCTTTTGATGTTGTATCTGATCAGTGTATAACAATAGCTTTATTATATCATTATAAACTCTATGCCGATGGAAACCAACCAAACAAACCATTCATTTAAACAGGGAAAAAGTTGTGGAAAAAAAGATGACATTAAACAGAGGAAGATATAGCTAATTAAGATCAAATAAGTAATTAGTAAGCAATATGACATTGTTAAAAACAATGTGAGCCAGCTTTTATATATAAAGCTCTTTAAATCTTTTCTTTTTTTTCCCTTCTTCTGGTTTTTCTGTAGGGATCATGCATGAGTGGACTGTGACTCAGACTTCTGTGACCGTGATGAATGGAAATGTGAACGTGACCTGTACCACCCCATACAACGAGGACCGCATTCCTCTGGTGGTGCTCTACAGCGTGGTGTTGCTTGTGGGCCTGCCTTCCAATTTGGCCACCATCTACCTCACTTATCTCCAGGTGCGGCGCAAGAACGTTTTGGGCATTTACTTGCTGAGCCTGTCTGTTTGTGACTTCACATACCTGCTGACACTGCCTATTTGGGCCATCTATGTTAATGGGGGCCATCGCTGGCCTTGGAGCTCACTGGCATGCCAGGTGACGGGCTATGTCTTCTTCACCAACATGTACATTAGCATCTTCCTGCTCTGCTGTGTCTCCATCGACCGTTATGTGGCGGTGGTCTATGCTGTGGAGTCAAGGGGGCTCCGCCACCAGAGACTGGCCAGTCTGGTTACCCTTACCATCTATGTTGTAGTAGGCCTGAGCCATGCTCCTGTTTTTAACATGCCTGAGGGCAATGCTGCCAGTGGAGAGAAGCGTTGCTTTGAGCCAAGCCAAAGTACAGCCACCATCACAGCCTTCAACTACACCCGTTTTTGCCTGGGGTTCTTTGCCCCACTTGCAGTCTTAGTCTTCACTAACCGGGCCATCCTCGCCAACGTGCAGGCCAGCACTGGTTTACGGTCAAGCCAGAAAGACAAAGTGCGCCTCCTGGCTGTAGCCGTGGTCTTGCTTTTCCTGGTCTGTTTTGGCCCATACCACATCATCTTGCTGATGCGTGCTGTTACCTACCACTTCCCTCAGATGCAAGAGTACTGCTACTTTGAACAACGGATCTATACACCCTACACCATCTCACTGGGCTTGTCCACCATCAACAGTGCCATCAACCCTATCCTGTATGTGCTGTCCAGTGACAACATCCGAAAGGAGATTCAAAGCTGCCTAGCTGGGCTTCAGTGTCGCATTGCTCTCCGACAACACTTCATGGACAGCAGCCTGCACAAGATGCACAGTTCCAGGAATTCCTCAGACATGCTTCCTACACAGGACCAGGACAAGGCAAGGACTCCTACACCATGCTGATTTCTCAAGCATTTGAAAGTACCTTTTCTTTTGGAAAAACTCAGTCTGAGAGAAGAGATGCTTGGACATTTCAACCAAAATAATAGCACAATATAAAGGTTATCATGTCATATTGTCATTACTGTCAGTATTAAAGAACAGTAACCAGCTTCACACCCTAGTGTCATAGTTTCCAAAGGATTCACACCATTAGAGACTGTGAATTAATGTATTTTTTTTTAAATGTTGCATTGCTATTTTATGGTTGCATGGTTTCTATGTAAATATCAATTATCAGGATAAACACTGATGAGCCACTTAGACTTGCTGACTTTGTATATATTCTCATTGTTCATTCTCTTCACCCCACGTACCACAGAGATACACTTTAGTAAACAATTACAGACTGTTTCCTATTTATCTGCATATTTTATGCATATTTTTTAGCCTTACTTCCCCTGTCATTTATGCTCACCAAGGGTCCCAAACAAAACCAATAGTGATTGGGTATTATTTAGGTAATGGAGTTTTCTCATCACAATAGTGACACTGACATGGTACTGGCCTGTTATTGTTTTTATTTGCTGTACACTGTGTATCACACCCCTATAGAGTATATAGATTTAATAATAGTTTGTCACCCTACAGAAGTTAAATGCTTTAACCTAAAAACATGAAACATTTATTTGGACAAAATTAGCCAGTGTTGAATTTCAAGTCCTCAATGTCTGTGTTTGTAGTGTTTTTTTCTGTACCCTTTAAAATGACTGAACATTCTTATTATTTTATATATTAAACATGTAGTTTACTTTAAATACCACATACATATTAAGATTTGAAGCAGATATTTCTGTTTCTGGGTTTAATTGGTGTCTTTTTATGCATTTGTACAGTTTTGTATAATTATGTTTTTTTATATATAAAGAAATTTCTTGGAAAACTGAGGTCAAAGTCTTTCTTTAATGTAAATCAGTTTGGCTTTAAAAGGTCCATGCAAAGGAAATTAATGCATTTAATATGCTTGCCTATTCACAGAGCGGTCTGACTTGATCAAATCATGCTGAGGGTATAAGCAGTGTTTAATCCTGAAATGCTTCATTAATCAGGACCAATACATCCCAGCCATTCAGAACATGCACTATTAAAATATGTCAGGAACAAAAGCTACCTGTTTGCAAAGATGCAAAGATCTGAAAGGTGACATTTGGACCCTTTTACATCAATTGTAGAGTTTGGTCATATCTTCTCAAATGTGTATTGTTAGTCATCTTAGTTCTCATTCTTGGGATCTTTATTTGACTAGTATTCCTGATTCTCCAGTGGGACAGCTGGGCCTGGGAGGTAATTAACATACTCTTAGGGGAAATATTGAAAGAATAAAATCAAGTTCCCAACACTGATTCTTCTCTCTTGAGTAGTTGAAAACATGATCAATTACTTACTTTTGTAATCCAACACAAACTGGTTATTAAATGGGTATTAAAATATATCAAAAGCTCTTTATTGCAGCTCATTATAGTATTGTTACCTGTTTTGCATGCAAAATTATATTTTTTTACACAGATGTTTGCTTTGGTGGTAAGGATATAAATCAATGAAAAGAAAAAATAACATGTAAAGTTTTCTCTTAGCTTATGTGCAGAAAACTGATCATTTTAAATCGAGTGTTCTCCTCTTGTTAATAGGGTAGTGAGCTTATTAACATTACAACCTGATTTGTGTTCTATATCTGACAAGTTTCTCTGTGAGGCAAACTCTTATTTTCTTCATTTACAAACAATGCAGAACAATTCAGCCATCAGGGAGACTGTCTCTACCTGTTCGTCTTGCTTCAAATGGCTGAAACATCCTGTTACACATTAAGCCTATGCAGAAGCAATCTTTTAATTCTTCTGATTCAACACTTAACTCAAAACTTTCACACTTTGCCCACAAGCAGCAGATTTGCACACCAGCCATCCGGCCTTCAGGTACTTTTACAAATGAAACATTTTTTAGAAGGCACAAATAAACCTTTGAACTTAAAAAATGAAAGGAAGTGGCAGAATAAGGGCCACATTAACTGCTGCTGACACACTCTGAAGTCGACTCTGAAGCAGAACTTCACAGACCTGACTGACGCATAGTCATCTGCTCTGTCTGCTCTGTCTGCTCTGCCCTTCTACTGGAAACCTCCTGAATATTTCATTGCTCGCTCTAATTTCAACGAATCATTAAGCGGATAGCACCTGCCTTAGACCAATAGGAGGCTTCACTCGCATGTGCTCACCCCTTCGCAGAGGACGAGGCAGGGTGACGGGGGCAAACGTCTGGCTGTTCTAATGGCAGCACTGTCTGACACCTGACATTTGACCAGTGCCATCGCTCAGCTGGTGGCCGTTTGCACATTACACACCTGACTTCTCCCAGCCTGTCTCCAGGCAGGACAGTGGTGAGAGAGAAGGGGTGTGTGGAGAAGACACTGGAGGACTAAAGATGCCTGTGCATTTTGGTTGTACATGACACCCAGCAAAAGAATGCAAAAATAGAAAACATTATTAAAAAGGGGATTTAATGCATTCCAATATCCAAATTATATTAATAGCATAATATTAATATCTCACAACTTCACACAATTCTGACTTCATGTTTGTATTGCCTTTTTAGCAAAAAGCATCTTTTCTGCATCTTTGAAATGAAAAAAAAAATAATAAAGTAAAATAGATTTAACTAGTAGTGAAAAAAAAACAAAAAACAGCAAGCCATATATTTTATTTTCTCTTAGATGTGTTCGGCACTTGTAATGTGCTTCATGGCTGAACTGCTGCTCCTCCTTAACATTATAATTTCAAAACAATTGCACTTTAGATCATTCCCAGACAAGTTGGTTACCCTGAGGTATCCCTGAGCATGGTACCGCTCCCAACACTGCTCCACGGTTCCTGTTCCTGATGTGTTTGTTCACTACTGGTGGGTTTGTATTGGGTTAAATGGTGAGGACATATTCACCATTCACCTGTCTCCTTTCTGTGTGTCTGAGTTACCTCTGGGTGCTCCAGTATCCCCCAAAATCCAAAAATATTCATGTTAGGTGGACTGAAGATATTTATTTGCCCCCTAGGTGTGTCTCTGTGTCTTGCCTACAATGGACACCCTGCCCTGTCCATTGTGTTTCTCTGCCTTTTGTGCTGATAATGATAATGACAGAATAATTAACCATCCTTCTGAGGATGAATCTTGGAATATTTCAGCAAGCATGCTTATAATTAACAGTGTATTAACAGAGGTGTAAGATCATCTGCTCCCATCCTGTTGCTTTGACAGAATTCAGCTTCGATACTGGATAGCTGAGTTCATAGCCAAGTTCATCTCAGTCATAACTGGGTTTAACTTAGTCCTGTGTATCTAGGGACTAAAGTGATCTTCATCACCATGCCTGAAAGTGATCGTGTTGCCAGTAGCACAGATGTTATTGTGCATTTGCACATAATATCATCCATGAATTTCAATGCATCTGTGCTCCTTTAACTTTAATGGCAAGTGTAAAGTCTGAAAAATGAAAATAGTTTTCACAATCATTTCTTCATTGTTGCTGCTCTCTTCAAATAATCACTTAGGCCTGATTTAAGCCAAAAAGGATTTTCATGCTGACTTGGTTGCATGACTGAATTCACAAAATGTGTGCTTCATGGTGAAGAGTGTTTTTCTTCATAGCAGTCTATATTTCTTTAGTCTGTTATACTTTAAATGATTAATGCACAAACAAAGGCAGACTCCTACTGTTTGTGGGCTTAGAAAGCCCCCCCCCCCATTTCCACTCTCTTCCCCTCCCCCTACCAAAAGGGATGATCTCCCAAAATGAAAGTCATGGAATTCTCATGTAAAATGTATTGCTGCATATGTTGCACTTGAATGCTGTGTTCAAATGTAGGTCACTTTACTTATGCAATTTTCATTTTCATTAATGATTAGCATATAGTTTGTCAGTGAGAGAGAGAGAGAGAGAGAGAGATATGTCATCTACATTAATTTAAAAAAATTAATTTAGATCACAAAACTGAGCTGTATGTTGTGGTGGTTTGTATCCTTGTAGTAATTCAGACAGTGTGGTGCACCTGCATCAGCATCAACCTGCTTGAATGTAATCTGACTGTGTACAGTGTGCTGCCCCAGTAACTCCTATTTTCTACACTGAGTGGTTTAACCTGGTGTGCTTTGAACACCCTCTACTGGCCACATCAGAGTGGTGTCTGTGGATGTTTTATGCTGAGAATTATGACAAATTAAAACTGAAGGAGCAGTTATGAAAATGAGTGAGTGAGTGAGTGAGTGAGTGAGTAGCCACTGTTTAAGCCTCATTACATACACACACATTTATAACTCTCATACAGCAAAAACAGTCATAAACAAACTACAATGAGTCTCACCACTTAGGTCCTGCAACCTTCATGCATTTCTTTCGTCTTCCTTTTCAATGGGGAGTTCTTATTTTAGAGTTCTTTTTTTCCCAGGGTCCATTTCATGTTCTTACAAAAAAACAACAAAAAAAAAAACAAAACAGAAATAACCCAAAAACAAACACAAAAAATGACATGGGTAATAAAATCTTGTATCCCTCAGAAGACATCTGCCTGTCCAAATGATAAGACTCTCTAATGGAAAACTAGCCGATGTGAAGTACATACTTAAACTATCTGGATAGGCACATGTCAGCTTTATAGTGATGGTACAGGATAGCTTAAAATATTTGACCGAGATCTGCTGTTTAATTCTGTGGCATGAAGATAGTTTATAAAACATAGGGGCAGTTGTGGTTTAGTGGTTAGGGATTAGGCACCAGGATTGGAAGGTTGTGGGCTTGAGTTCTGGAGCAGTTGTTTACCCTGAGCAACCCTTAAGCAAGGTACTGTCCCCAGATGCTCCACAGGCACTGGATATGGCTGCCCAGAGCTCCGCTGTGTGATGGGTTAAATGCTGAGTGGCGTTTTGTTGTGGTTCACTGTGTGCTGTGCTGTGGTGCTCACAATGACAAAATAGTCCATCCAGAGCATCAGTGTGTCTTTGTTGATCTTGTGATGCTTAGTAGAGGTCAGACTCCAGACTGGGAAACATCAATGGTGTGACCCAGTGCAGGGGCTGGAACTAGTTCCCTGTAACAGTAAAACATATTAACAGCACAGTTCCTTGAATTTTACGGTGCATTCAATACAGTGCAACGTAATACAGTGCAATTCATTGAGAAAATCTTACCTCTGAACTCATACTGATCTTTCTTCTGATGTCACAAATTTTCTCAGAGAGAAAACGTCGCAGCAAACGCAGCTGCCCATCAACTGCTTCTTTCTGATAACCTCGCCGTTGAAGTCGGTCCTTCAGGCAATCTTTTATTAAGAGATCAATGCAAGGACTGATCATCAATAGATAAAATGCTGAAACAATCTACCGATTTACAGAGTAAATATCTGTTTATGAAACAATTCCAGTGACACACTCAGTAACAGCACTGTAGTCTCTGCTTAAGCAGCTTCGGCTAGTTTGAAATACACCAGGCTCTACTGGCATTAAAGCACACAGCTCATAGAAGAACAATACAGAAAAATATAAACTGTCTGAATTGTGAGGGGAAAAAAATTCAACATTTTTATTAGCATTTGACTACCTCTGATAATGCCAACTTTCTCTGGAGATAATGGAGGCTTCACCACAGAGCCTTTGACAGCATTGGATTTGGAGCCGGTCACAGTCCTCTCCTTCAGTGTCTCTACACCCCAGATGGCTACGGCCAAGGACTTACAGAATCTAGAATGAGAATCCATTCTTTGGATGACTTTCCACTTTTGTGCGTCTAAAAGAACCCCATGTCCAAGGTCAACCTTTAACAAAGAAGGAGGATCTCTCTTATGAGTTTGAAAATGTATGCAGCTTCACACATTTCATCGATGTCCAGAAAACAAGCTCTCTTTTGGAAAGTAAATTTCACATGCATTAACTTTGTTTAACTTTAGCTTAAAACCTTTTATTCCAAGCCATTTATTTGGTCTGTTAATTGTGAAAGTTCCACCGAGGTTAAGAATGGCGACTGTGTTCAAATTATGTAGAAAAATAAAGTAGAAGAAAAATTATACAAAAGATTCAAAAGATTCCTTTGACCAGTAACAATAATTACTATACATCCAGAATGAACACAAATTGAAAAGTGGTGGTGCTGCTCTAATATAGAAAACAGAATATATACAGAGGACCATTTAATTCAAAATATACAATGAAAAATTACATGATTGTTTAATATTTAAGCCAATGACCTTGCAAAAACCCTTCTGTATTATAGGCTCATCTTGGGATTCTCTATTGGCTTCCACTTCAGAAACCATCAGGCTTCCTGTGGGGTCACATAAGGCTTCTGTGCTTGCTTGTTTCCCAAGAGATCCTGTAAAGACAGTTCATTTTGTATTAATGTAATAAACTCTGGTCTTTATCATTATAATTTGGGAATACAACCGAATAAAAATGAAATGCCGCATCAAATGTGGTTTTTTTTCATATTTCAAAAATGAAATAACCTGTTCCTTTCAAAAGAAGTTGTTCTTGGAGGCAAATATTCAGTTTTCGTAACTTGTCCAGCTCCACTGTCATCCTTTTACACCTTTGCTTCAGTGTCCTTATTGCAGCATCTTTCCCTGCAATGAGCATATCCTTTTTTCTGAGATGCTTTTTCACAATTACATAGCTATCCTGAAGTTCCTGGTAAAGTTTGTAGGGCACAACAGATTCCTCGTCACTGTCTGAGAAATCTCTCCTCCTTTTTTCAATTAATTGTTTCCTCCTGACATCCATATAAGACATCATTTGTGGTTCTGTTGTGCTCTTTTCATTCTGTCAGGGTGGAAAAAGAACAGTGAATCCACTCCAGTTAAGCATGGCAGAACATATAATCTCTGATTTACTGCATGAACTACATAATGAAACTCTCACTTATGTTTCATCTATCAAATTGACAAGATGCACTAGAACCTTATATATTGTGATTAATTAGATCATAAGGTGACAATTCAACATAAATAATAATTTGTGATGTAAAGCTGAAGTCTCACCACTGAGCAACCTTCATGCATTTCTTTCACCTCCCTTTCGATGAAAGAATATAGAGTTCTTATTTTCCCAGGGTCCATTTCATACCCTTACAAAAAAAAAACAACAAAAAAAAAAACAAACAAAAAAAAACCCCCAAAAACAAGCCCAAAAACTGATATGGGGAATACAATCTTGTATCCCTCAGAAGACATCTGCCTGTCCAAATGATAAGACTCTCTAATGGAAAACTATAATGGAAGACAGCAGTTGGTGAAACCAGCCATCAGCAGCTATTAAACAGTGAATCCCTAGGTGGATGGCAAGCCTCTAATGGAACTCGGCAGGAACCATTAGCCCACAAAATTCTTAATGGAAACCATTAGGTCAGTTTTCATTAGCAGATGGAAACCATTAGAGGCCTCCCTGCCTCCTGATGTATTCATTAGTGAATTATTATAAAGATCTCAGAGCACTCTGGCAAGCATAATGCTGCAGAGATGCAAAGTTGGCACTACACTAATGTGGTGGTTATAAAGCTCTATGATGTAATATTAACACATGCAGGTATCCTTGGCAAGTCTCTTGGTCTTGGTAAAATCACAGGACTGAAAGCGCCTCTAGGAATTTGTACACAGCAGTTTGATGCAGTTGTGATGCCCTGCCACTAACAGTTCTTAAGAATTGAGTATAATTTCAAGCCTCTCATCCCACAAAACATTTTAGTTCATTCTTTATAGGCATTATGAAATAGACTGATTTTATAGGCTGCATGAAATAAAAAAACGCTCTGAGACCTTCTTGGCTAAAGGCACAGTCAGTGTGGTACCTAAACAGAAAGGAGACTGCAGAAGAAAAACACAAATTAAATGACCAAATTAAAAGTGTTAAGGATCACCAGCCATCCACAGAATGTTCCACAGGACCATGATTTCACTGTAAAAGACAAAGGAACATAGAGCCTGCTTCCTACCTTCCTCAGCCTTTGGCTTGTCCTCCAATGAGATCTTACTCCAGTATGAGATCAATGAGATCAGCCCTCCAGTGTGATACTGAGGCTGAATGGCAGGGCATTGAGTAAAAAGACTCTTCAGCTCTTGATGTCCCGTCTGAACATAAGCCAACAAACCCAAACACCAGCAGCTCACAGCATCCCCACTCCCACTTTTCAGAAAGCTCCCCAGGGTTTCTAATGAAATGGGATGCTTTTCTGACTGTCTGTAATGGCACATTAAAGGCATTTAATGGCTCCTGGTGGCTCCTGATAGCCTGTCCTTTTTAACCCCAGTAGTACAGTCATATTTACATAGCTATACCATAGAGGTACAATGGAGTCAAATGTAACCTTAAGGCAAATTGTTTCTTACCGAAAAATGAAACTTTGTCAAATTTGTATGTATATGGATGAGTGTGCCCATCAGTACTACTCACTACATCACTACTATGTATGATGAGGGATGGGTTGGTAGAAAGTTCACAGTTTTCTTTTTGTTTTTTATTGATAAGTTCACCCATTGAGTGTTAAGAACTTTTGCCAGGAATTCCAGCAGCAAAATGAACTTTGGACTGGATATTGATGCCTTCAGATGCCATCAACAATTTCACATAGATATCTTGATAAAAACACTATAAGTGTATTACAAATGTGTAAATTACCAGTTTATACAAAAGCATTTTCATTCACTTCACAAAGAAACTGTGACACTGAGACACTGCATTGCATTAACACTGCGTTATTAACAGTTTGGGTTCAGATATCACAGATGTGAGGCAGGTTCTGTTTAAAGGCCTGTAGATGGCAGCCAAGATTTCTTACATTTACATTTACGGCATTTAGCAGACGTTCTTATTCAGAGTGACTTCCATGTCCTAATTACAGCGACAGACCCAGTGGTGGTGGTGCTAGAGGTGGGATTTGAACCTGGGTCCTCTTGATCCATAGGTCAGTAGGCAAGTACCCTACCACTAGACCACTGCCACCCATTTCTTGGGTTTCAGGAATTTAAAATAACATTATTAAACATCATATGACCATAAGCAATCAAATGAACGCTTAGGTTGAATGCTTAAGTTAATATGCAAAGTCTTTGAAAATTGTCGTTGAAAGCTCCTCTTTCTAACAAATAACAATAATTGTAATTTATCAAAACTACACATAGACTTATATTTGGCAGATAACACTGGCAGTTCATGTAAATAATCAGTTTAAGATATTAAGGGAAGGGCACATCTTCCTTTCTATTCTTGGCAGCTGTGTTTTACTCAGTTTCTGTCTGCTCAGCAAGTATTGACACCTTGTTTTAAGTAAATAAATCTGCCAGTGGTGGCCTAGTGGTTAGTGAGTTGGCCCCAAGATGTGGACAAAAAGGCAGCACGTTGGTGCAGTGGTCTCACAGCAAGAAGGTGGGTTCAATTTCCAGGTGGGATGGTCCAGGTCCTTTTTGTGTTGCATGTTCTCCCCATGTCCAAAGTATCTGTTTAGGTGTGAACATCAGTAAAAGTAGTTTGTCCTTTGTCCAGCAGATCTCCATTGTCTGTACCAAATGCCAATGATGTCAAGATCAGATATTATTGTATCCCTCTTCTCTCATAAAACACTGTTGTCATTCCAATGATTGAAAATACCTGACTCATTTTCATCTTCAAATTAAATGCTAATCCTATGTGGTTTCTCTAATCCTAGTTGTGTTTTCTCTTTATATATTTTTGGGACTTGTATGAAATTCTAACAATGCTTATGTCATATTTATGCAGAAATATAGAACACATAGGATTTTTCAATCTCCACTTCTTATAACTTTGCAGGACCTATCCAGGACCATGTCAGTGTAGTAGCTGCTGGAGGAGGCTAGACCAGACATTCTTTTCACAGGCAACTTCCACCAGCTCCTCTATCATTAACATTCCTTGTCCAAAACACGCGGCTGCAAGCCTGATGACACAACTAAAAAGTTGATCGATTGCTGACTTAAAGAGCTCTGCTTCCATGTAAAGGTACTTGAGGTAACTCATGCTGAAACATGGCGTTTATTATAGACTATGACGTCCACAGAAATCCAGTGAAATGGTGGGTACTTTGAGCTGATGTTCAGCATGTATGCTTTCACAAGAGTCAGAGACTGACATGCAACCTCCCACCCAGCCACCATCTCTAACTTTTTCATCAGCCCTTTGTCAGTTTGGTTCCAGGGTGAGGTAGAATTGAGTCCGACTATAGTCAGTTATGTTCAACCTCCACCACAAGCAGCAACTCCTTCCTACCATCTTCATCTTTATCATTATCCTCAACAGTGTCCCACCCCCCAAATTAAGCCATTGTTACATAAAGCACATTTAGCTAGCTTCATGAATATAGACTTTATCCCTACAAATAAAGTCAATTCAAAGCATGCATGTTCTAGCAGCCGTTCTAGACCTTGCTGAATCTACATAGGGAATGTCCAACCTAAAAAGCTCTCCAGGGCCTCGTAGCCTCACACAAGTGGTAGATTTCTGACTGTAAAAGAGGATCTCTTGGAAGAAAGTAACATCAAATTTTGTTTGGCTTTCCCATTTTATGGCAGCCACACATATTTACTCAGGAAGGCTAGTGCAGGTCACCTTGTAGTCAGCCTTATCACAACATAGGAATGGAGTAGATCATTGATTATTGGAGATGACTGATTACTGAAAACCAGTTTCAGTTAAGTCACATTCAGAGATCACATTTAAGGAATTGGGTCATCAAACAGGCTGATTGAATGTCTGTGTCATCACTTTGATATCTCTGTTTGAAGGCTCTGGAATGCAAAGGCTTGAGGTGCTGATGTGTGTCTCTTTTTATATATATACCCTATCTGTTGAACTGAAATTGCATTGTAATCATGGATTGTTCAGACAGATTCAAAACAGATTTAAAAAAAGATAACAGAGACTGTGATCCTTCAAGGGAAAGGGGAACTGTTAAGGAAAGTTCTGAAGGCCATAAGTTCAGAAGACAGCCTTTGACAGCATATTGTTGCAGAACTATAAAAGGTCACACTGGAAGGATAAAATACTGCAGAACTGGTGACATAGAATAAATGTTAATGAAAACCAAATGATTTGCACACCTAGTTAAAGTTAATTTTCTTACTGTTTTGTTGTTTTTGTCGTGTTGTAATTTTAACGCAAAGGGTAGAAAGAAGAATGAATGAGTTTTTTTCTCCACTAGAGGCCGCTGTAGCGCATTTAGACACTGCAGAAGTGCTGTGCTGTGGTTAAATACTGCATCTTTAGTTTCTCACGTTTTGTTTGAAGGTTTAAATAATCCTTGTTTTTTTGTTATTAAATAACATTCTGACATTTGGCAACAGGGCAAGGAGGTGTACAAATCGGTTATCGATTTGGGCTCAGCTCGTTTCTAAACTCTGAATTGGACAGAAATGTATTTTAATGCCAGAGATGTGGTTGGTGGCCTTCAGAGATTCAGGGGTCTCTGCTCTTATTTTGTGGGCTCAGATCAATAGCGTTTTATATTTTTTGAAATTACCGATCGAGTAGATTTTCAGTCGCCAAGGTGATTGCTTTCATGTGCCTCCTTAAAGACCTCCGTCATAAAGGCAGAGTCAGAGCCTATAAACTCGCTCACTGTATCTGTAATTGAATTAATTACAAATTAAAAGTACCCTAGACTGACTAAGTGTGTGTGTGTGTATATATATATATATATATATATATATATACACACACACACACTTAGTCAGTCTAGGGTACTTTTAATTTGTAATTAATTCAATTACAGATACAGTGAGCGAGTTTATAGGCTCTGACTCTGCCTTTATGACGGAGGTCTTTAAGGAGGCACATGAAAGCAATCACCTTGGCGACTGAAAATCTACTCGATCGGTAATTTCAAAAAATATAAAACGCTATTGATCTGAGCCCACAAAATAAGACCCCTGAATCTCTGAAGGCCACCAACCACATCTCTGGCATTAAAATACATTTCTGTCCAATTCAGAGTTTAGAAACGAGCTGAGCCCAAATCGATAACCGATTTGTACACCTCCTTGCCCTGTTGCCAAATGTCAGAATGTTATTTAATAACAAAAAAACAAGGATTATTTAAACCTTCAAACAAAACGTGAGAAACTAAAGATGCAGTATTTAACCACAGCACAGCACTTCTGCAGTGTCTAAATGCGCTACAGCGGCCTCTAGTGGAGAAAAAAAACTCATTCATTCTTCTTTCTACCCTTTGCGTTAAAATTACAACACGACAAAAACAACAAAACAGTAAGAAAATTAACTTTAACTAGGTGTGCAAATCATTTGGTTTTCATTAACATTTATTCTATGTCACCAGTTCTGCAGTATTTTATCCTTCCAGTGTGACCTTTTATAGTTCTGCAACAATATGCTGTCAAAGGCTGTCTTCTGAACTTATGGCCTTCAGAACTTTCCTTAACAGTTCCCCTTTCCCTTGAAGGATCACAGTCTCTGTTATCTTTTTTTAAATCTGTTTTGAATCTGTCTGAACAATCCATGATTACTTGATAAATTTTTGATTTTAGGGTCTAGAAATAAAGAGCAGGACGCCTGTCAAGCCTCTACCTGAACCCTCTCTCTCTTTGTTTACAGCAGGAAAGTCTCGGTCACAGTTAAGAGACTAGTACAGGAAATGTCTATTTGGAAGAATGACAAAAGCCTCTGTTGGTTTTGACACAATGTTTATAATAGGATGTTTGATATTTCAACATTTGGTTTTGTTTTGTAACACCAGTGAAATATTAAACTAGCTGTTGATATCTTCGTATTCCTTTTGCAGCTCAGAATTGTGCTCCCACTGCATTTCTGGAGACATGCTGTACCTCCACAATCAGAGGATGTGACATCTGTAAAGATCTATCTCTCTTTCACCCTAAAATCTCCTGACCGACAGAAAGAGTGACTTCCCTAAAAGGCACACAGCCCAAAACAGATAAATATCACTGCAATGTGTGCTGTGTACTATATGCTGCCTCTGAAGGCTCTATCTCTGTGTAAAATTTCATTTTAATCTTTTATTTATATATATATATATATATATATATATATATATATATAAATTATTATTAAACTCCTTCAGTTAGAAATTATAAAAAAGTGTTACAGCACTAATATGCACACGTCTCAAAGTGAAAGTGACAACTCCTTGTCATTATGTAGGTCATGGTACAAGCACACATGAACGGCACGAAATTGGACTCTCCTGCATTTAAACCCCATGCACACTCAAACCTGTGCAGCAGTGGGCAGCAGCGCTGAGCACTGGGAGCAGGATGGGGTACCTTGCTCAAGGGTACCTCAGGGCAACCTATTGGGAAGGGGTTTGAACCCCTGATCCTCCGATCATGCAGCTAACGCCCTAACCGCTAGGCCACCGCTGCCCCTGACCTCTGCATTTTACCCATGCACACTCAAACCCGTGCAGCAGTGGGCAGCTATTGAAAGCGCCCGGGGAGCAGTGATGGGGACGGTACCTTGCTCAAGGGTACCTCAGGGCAACTTATTGGGAAGGGGTTTGAACCCCTGATCCTCCGATCATGCGGCTAACGCCCTAACCGCTAGGCCACCGCTGCCCCTATTACATTAGGGGCATTAAATTACAATTTGGATATAAGATTAAATGTTTCAGATTTAGTAGAAGGAAAGATCTGCAGTACATATTTGGTAACCGTGACCACCAACAACGTGGTCCAACACAACTTCATAAAGCATACCACCACCTTTACAACATGGTTCTTCCTGTATTTATTGTTTTTTCTCAGTAAAAGAAGAACACATCATTGGGAAGGGTGTTCTTGGGCCACTTGTTGATCTGCTGTTGTCTGGTGATTGTACAGTCCAGTGTTCCTCTAGTGCATGTTTAGCTTTGCTAGCCTCTTCAGGTTTGTATTTTTATGATTCACTGTTTCCCTCAACAGTTACTGTTTCATTTACTCCTGCAAGCTTAAGACAAATCTACTATTGGATTAGAGCAGGTTTCTGTCTATCACTCTTTAGTGTACGCTTATAAACAGACAAATGCTATGATCACATTAGTTAATCGGGACTTTTATTTCATCCTTTTATTCAGATTCAAATCGAAAGGCAATTGTGTCTTCTGATGCGGTGTTACCTCTGCTTGTTTTGGCAAGGGCCTTTGATCCAAGAGTTCAAGAAAATGCTGTCAGAGCTCTTTGTAATCTGACCAAGTCTGGTAAGGTTTTAACTTCCTGGTCAAGTGAATTTGCAGTGTTTGCAGGTCACTGAGCAGTTGGAGACAACTTAATCAATTGTGCATTTGTTCAGGTCTGAGAGCAGAATGTGTTGTTATTCTTTTCTAGACAGTACAATGAATGTGCTTTGCCTGGAGGGGTTTATACCTGTGTTGGCTCTTCTCTTACAGTCGGCTGATTCTGAAGTTCAGGTACCCCCTAAATGAATCCCATTTAGTCATTCTGATAGTTCAAGTGAGACGTGTGTGTAATATTTTTGTGAGTGTCCTTTTTAAAACATTCAACCACAATAGCATGAGTCAGATCAAGTAATGCATTTACACTTATGGCATTTAGCAGACGCTCTTATCCAGAGCGACTTCCATGTCCTAATTACAGGGACAGTCCCCCTGGAGCAACTCAGGGTTAAGGGTCTTGCTCAGGGACCCAGTGGTGGTAGAGTTAGAGGTGGGATTCGAACATTGGACCTCTTAAGCCATAGATCCAGAGGCAAATATTCTACCACTGGACCACCACCACCCAAAACTATTGTTTCAATAGCTTTGGATCAGAACCATCCTAAAGTGATTGAATGGAGTTCCGTTACTCCAACGGATGTAGTTTCACTGCTCCACTCAGTCCTGGGGGTTGTAAACCTCCATCCAGTGCTTAAGCCCAATATTGGGCATGGTGACCTGAGCCTTGTGCAGCTGCTCCTGAGTAGTTGCTCCTTGTTCAAGGATCTGTTGGCAAGGCTTTCCTATGGAGTTTATGAAAGGTCTCTCTCTCTGTGTGTGTGTGTGTGTGTGTGTGTGTGTGTGTGTGTGTGTGTGTGTGTGTGTGTGTGTGTGTGTGTACCTGTATGAGCAATGACTGCACTTAAAGAAATTTAAATTTGCTAGTTAAAGGAACGTCTGCATAGTATGACCTACATTTTCAAGGACAGCTCTGTACAGTTTTAACTAACATTAAACAAACTAATTAACAAAGTAAGCTTTTCTCAGTTTTACAGCTGTTGTGCATTAAGTAATATTGCAGCAGCCCCGGAGCATCACACAAAAATGCTGCAAATTGGTGATCGTTTCCTGCTGAAATCCCTAGTCTCACTCATGGGCTCCTCTGTGCTCAAGGTAGGAAGAAACCGGGTTTACACACCCCCAGAATAATGTAGTTAAGTGTTCTGTGATTGGTTTTCTGTTTTGTGAATTATCCAGTAGGTGGTCATGATATTTTCATGTTCTGCCAGAATTCAACCCAGGCTTGCCAGTGCCTCAGGAGCCTCACTTGCAACGGTAACTTGAGCATCATTTCTTTAAAATATATTGAAACAGCATATAGCCTTGTTTAACTGGCTCCGTGGCAGTGTGTTAGACTTTAGTGTTTCTCTTATTCTCTGTAATCTTTCACATATTTCATAATTGTCTTGCGATGAGACCACTCTACACCTTGACTGCAGGTGAGACACAGCAGCAGATGGTTGGGCTGGACTGGATGCGTCCACTGCTGACCCTGCTGAGAGCCCCAGAACTCTGCTCCCCTGAGGCTGCGCTAGTACTGCTCTCTGAGCTCTCTGTCCATCCACCCAACAAAGTAAGAGCACTTTCACTTAGTGCAGCTCCAGTGCTGGTGTACTTTCCATATAATATATTTTGTTTTTTGAAATGTGAGCTTCAGTGCACTCCCTGATTCTAGTATTCTAGTAAACTTGACTGTAAAAATGCTGACGTATATTTCAATTTACTTCAATTACAAAATGAATATTTTGTATTTATTCACGTAATTGTTAGACAGTGTTGCTGACTTAAGTTACTTTCTTGCAGTTAACGATTGATGCCTTAATAATGCCTCAGAAATGGTTATGAATTATGGGTATTTTAATAAGAAATTCCTTGGTATTGCAGGAGGCTCTGGTGAATCATGGTGTGATACCTATATTAGGAGAGCTGCTTCTAATGCATCTGCCTAAGCCAACTGTGGTGAATTATTGTGTCATCACCCTCACACACCTCTGGGGTACTTTGGAGAACCAGCAGGTACAACATACATTAGATGTCAGAGTATAGTGACATGTCAACATGTTTTGGTATTATATTTTTTGCCATATATTCCGAACCTAATTAAAACCATACTGCTTATTTATCCCTCAAACTTTTCAGAGGTTTTCTCATCTGCTGTCAGTTTTAGAAAGTGCTGTCTGTGATCACTAGTTATCGTTTTAATTTTTTTATATGCAGCCTTGCTCAAATTACTTGCATTTTTTTCATCACTTAAAAAGTTGTAATTTATTGAAGTAGGATTTTGGGGGCTTAATCAGTTGGAAAAAGTGGTTGGCAAACCTCCTCCATCTGTGCAGTATATCATAAGGTCTCAAAACATTTGAACAATAAAATATTGAGATTTGAATCTAATTTGAATCATGACCTCAAATTAAAGTCTGAAAATGACTTTTGTTACTGCCCTTTATTTCTTAATGTTTATTTTCTTAGAATATTTTTATAGCCCCTATCAATACAGCTCATTGATAAGGCGTCTGTAAATCCTAGATGCAGAGAATATGATTAATGCCATTCATTTTATATTTAACATGTTATATTGTTTAGGTTTTACTGGAGAAGGAGTGCTTGTCTGGGCTTCTTCTGGCTCTTGTGTATGATTGGAATGAGGATGGCACTTTATTAAGTGTACTGTCCTGCCTCCATTCAATGGCTTCTCATGGTAAGAATGTCTCAGCAATGCATGGATTCTTTACTTTGTTTTGCTAAAGCATATAAATGTTGTGACTTTGAGAAGTGTTTGAGTGTTTTGAGGATAAAGAAGATCTAGATAATCAATTGGGGCACAAATATTGGTGTCTTATGCTATCCATAATATTTCCTGCATGTCAGATTTTGTTGGTTTTTTCATTCATTTTTGTTAATCAGTTTTGCCATGCTGTTCTTAGGCTCCCTCAGATCACAGCTTGTTGAGAAAATGACGGCTTCTCATGTTGGCAGACTTGTGAACATCTCTGGCGAAAGTGAAATCTCTGGCTTGTCTTTTACTGCTGGTTCTTTAATCAGTAAATTAGACCTCAATGGTAAAAGTTATGAAATGCCTTTAATGATATTTATTTATTTTAATTGCCAATTAATAATTTCTGCACTCATGGAGATTTTTTTAAATGTTTGTTTTTATTTATTTATTTTTTATAGACAAACTGCTTAAACCTCACCAAAAATCCATTGTGGCATATTTGGTGAAATTCCTTCGCAATCAAGATGTGAGATTTCAACAACTTGCCATTTCCACTTTGTGTAACCTCAAAAAGTGTGAGTTAATAGTTTTCCAAAAGTCTGAACCACATTTTGCAAAGTTTGACCAGTAATAGGAGCACTTTTCTAAGCCAAAAGATAAGTGAGTGCCAAAACCACCAAGCCCAGATGAGTCTTTTGAATGTCGGTTGGCAGCTGAGTGATAAGATTGTGTCTGTGCAGGTGAAGGGTTGAAAGAAATGGTGTTTGGATTGGAGCTGGAACGGGAGCTTAATAGAGTCCAGCTGCAGACTGAACGCACACGACAGCTGCTCCAGATGCTCCAACTGGACAGCTGCACCAAAAGCAATTCTGAGCTACTCGATTAGAAGGAAGTGGTGTGTTTACCAAGAGCCACAGAATAATGTAAATCTTTTTCTTTTTTTTTTTGTTGTTGTTGTTTAAATCAGGTTTTATTGTTTTAACTTTTGTGTTTTTACATTTTTTTTTTAATGAAATTTTGCCGTGTGCACTGAAGATCAAAATCTTGAATGACTTGACAATACATATGTGATTAAAAAAATAGAAAGCAAGAAAAAAATCACTGTAGAAAAAGATCTTGAGTGAGTTATTGCGGGATTTAATTGAATAGTCTTACGTTTGACATTTCTGAAACATGCATAAACTTAACTTGCTACACGAACTCCACTCAAGGAAGCAAGACTGACAAAAACGTGGAACAAATCGATTGCAAATGCAAGTCGGTTAAACCGAACATACCATTGTGTGAAAAAGCACATTTCAACACATTTTAAACTTTTATTATTTTTTAACTACCCATAATGCACTTTTCCAATAAAAAATGCTTATTTGTGGGGAAACTGCATTATGGGTTTTTGTCGTGGCCTTAGACAGTTTCAGCACCCTCTCTTTTACACCTGACTGTGATGATAGTACAGCAGTGTCTCCCTGAAGGGTTGTGGGAACACCTCTAGAGGGAGCACAAGACAATAACTCAAAAGTTTGCTCGCCCTTTGCAAAAACGTATTTGTTTGATGTTGGTTTCTCAGATTTGACACCAATTTAAATCTGCTTAAGTGATTTGGCAAACCTGAGAAATCCTGATTTGTGGGTGGAGCTGTTTAAACAGTGCAGAACTAGCCTGCATTGGGCTCAGTTTGTATTATAAACTGAAGGCTAAAGTGTTGTTTTTGAAAGCATTAACACATATAGTACATACAGTGATTGTGCGTATGTACATTTTAATGATGTACATACAAACAACAAATAAATATGTAAATAAATTAATAACTTACAAAACTCAAAAACTCACCTTTATCTTACTTTTTAATATATATATATATATGTAAGCGGTAACGGGTGCCCGACTGCGCATGCGCTCAGCGCCCCTGCTGTTGCGGCAGTGCTCTGTTCAGGGCGGTAGGGGGCGGTGTCTGCATCTCGCCTGCGAGCCGCCTGAACCCATAGAAGAAGAAAGGAAGGAGCTGTGTGCTGCTTTAAGCGAGTGTTTATGAACATTTGAGAATTAGCATTAGTTTAGAAACATGGCGGCTAGATATGACCGAGCTATAACTGTTTTCTCTCCTGATGGCCATCTGTTTCAAGTGGAATATGCCCAGGAAGCGGTGAAGAAGGGCTCCACAGCTGTGAGTTCTGGGCCGTGTGTTCGGGGGTTAAGCTTTTACCAACTAACTGAGGGAGCTGGTTAACTGCGGGTCACTGGCATCTTTATGATACTGAAAATAGTAAAGGATTACATAAAGTACTTTCCTAACGAGCCCTAGTCGCTAAAATTGATTGTTATCGTCATGTGAGAGAGAGTCCGCTCAGCGTGACTTGCAGGTTGTGGAGCTCAGCGCTAGCACAGAGGCTAACAGAGCGACCCGGGAATCAGTAAAGTGGCCCTTTTAAACCGGACCCTGACAGACTAGTTGTAGCAGAACTGTATCAACGAACTGTCCACACATCACTCCTGATCCACAGAGCTCAGCGAAATGCACTTGTAGAGGGAATCGTAGATACTCAGGTATAAACCTGGAGTCCCACATTGGAGAGACCTGTTCCATTTTAACAAAAGTTATTCCACACTGTTAAAAAATTAAATCAAATAAAAGTTTAATAACCCCACACTAGGGAAATGTGATGCTGTGTAGAATGTGTATAGTAATAAAAAAAGCTTCTCTCAAAGCTGTGTACAGCAGAACCAGATTGAGCTCTGCAGGATGTGAGAGTGGTGGATCTGCTGAGCTGAAAACAGAATAGCTCTCTACACAGACGTGCCGACTGAAATTTCCCTGATGTTTTCCTATTTGTGTTTTTCCTAAGGTTGGAATCCGGGGGAAGGATATTGTTGTATTGGGTGTAGAGAAGAAATCTGTTGCAAAGCTGCAGGAAGAGAGAACAGTCAGGAAGATCTGTGCCCTGGATGAGCATGTTTGTATGGCCTTTGCAGGTAACTTGCTTTTCCAGCCTTCTGGTGCGACTGAAACATGCCCAGTTTGTCATATTAAGGCATTTGAGCCTGTGTGTGGAATCTATCGCAATTCTTGTGTTCTGTGTTTTATACTTTGCCTTGCTACACTGAGCTGATATGGAATCCAAGATAATATTGCTACTTTTTTTTTCTTTTTTAATATAAATTATTATTTTATAATAATATAAAATAATAATCATTGAATTAACTTGAATGTAATATCTGTGAACTCAGCAGTGCACGCTTTATCCTTTTGCAGGTCTTACAGCAGATGCACGAATTGTCATCAACAGAGCAAGGGTAGAGTGCCAGAGCCACAGACTTACAGTGGAGGATCCTGTTACTGTAGAATACATCACCCGATACATTGCAACCCTTAAACAGGTACCAGTCTTTTGCACATATATTGCAAGAGGCGTTCTTTTTATTTAATTATTGGATATTTTTCAGTTGTGGTACTGCCAAAAGTAAATAAGCAACTAAAGCCATAGGAGAGAGAGAGAAACATTCTTTGAGATTCGATAATAAAAAAAAATTCTCTCTTCAGTCATTCTATTTTAATGCTACGCAGATTAGTTTGACACAGATTAATAAAAGTTATCAAATATAACTTTTTTTGGTGCCTGTCATGTCAAAATAATAAAAACAAAAATCACTGGCTTAAGAGTCAATTGAACTCAGAAAAAATCCACTTTAGTCCTGAACTTCACTCTTATAAGATACCCAGAGTCGTCTAATTTTGTCCGAAAGTGGTAGCTTACATGAATGCCAGCAAATAAGACCAAGTAGAGCATGTGGGTGATAAAAATTAAAAATCTGTTATTTTATATGTTCATTTGTTTCATTACTTTATTTGAGATGCACCCTCATTTACAATATCCTGCATGTCAGCTGTCATGTTTGTCATGTATTAATATAATTCTTTCATTTTTATTAGCGTTATACGCAGAGCAATGGACGTCGTCCCTTTGGCATTTCTGCCCTGATTGTTGGTTTTGACTATGATGGCACTCCCCGTCTGTATCAGACAGACCCTTCGGGCACATACCATGCATGGAAGGTACGGGAGAACAGGACTATTAGCAGCCTTGTGATATAAACCCATAACATTTGTGTTTTTTGTGTAGTTTTCTTGGATATTATTTAACAACTTTGTTTCTTTTTTTTGTGTTTTTTTTTTTTTTTTTTTTTTTGTTTGCTGCTTATTACAAGGCAAATGCAATTGGACGCAGTGCTAAGACTGTGAGGGAGTTTCTGGAGAAGAACTATACAGATGATGCTATTGCTAGTGATAATGATGCCATCAAACTGGCTATTAAAGCACTGCTGGAGGTACAAATGCTTTAACGTGCATTTCTACACACATGCCCTAAACACAAAGCTTTTAAAATGGGTTAGATTTGTGCATTTTTATGGTGTGGCTTAAATTCTCTTATTCAGGTCGTCCAGTCTGGTGGGAAGAACATTGAGCTGGCTGTGATCAGGAGAAACCAGCCCCTCAAGGTAGTGTATTTAATTCATTCATTTACGATAGTGTTGGTTGTTTCAACTTTTGTCACTTTAGCTTGTTAAGGCTGTTTTTGGTTGTTATTTTAATGGCTTTTACAAATACTCAGTTAAAAAGCATATACAGTGCCCTCCATAATGTTTTGGACAAAGATATGTTTTTTCCTTGATTTTCCCATTTGCTCCTCAGTGTAACATTTTAAATCAAATAATTCAGAAGTGATAAAAGTGCACATTCCAGACTTTAAAGTAATTTGTGTACATTTCAGTTTGAGCATGTAGAAGTTACATGTTTCATTAGTGGCGGGATAAGATACCTAGGCTTGCTTCTACCATTTGGAGTGTGTAGCTGAAAAGTCAGCTACAAGAAAAAATGTCTTTAGGGAGGGCACGGTATTTCTCCAAATAACGTGTGTCACAGTGCTTCAAAATTAACGTGATACAAACTCCCGTAAAAGTGTTGAAATGGGCATTATTTTAGCAATCGGACAAATTGTGAATTTAATATTTTTTTGCATGCATCATGGAATAAGAACACCTACAACGCAGGAGCGTGTTTTCCTAGCTTTACTGTATGTACTTTCAGCCTGAGGCCCTGCTGCTTGTTTGCAGTATATTGCTATAACCTAACCCTAGCACGGTCATTAAAACAAAGTTCCACTCTTGATAAAACGATAGACGGCCATAGTGAATCTATCACTGTACACTGATCCTGAAGTATCACTTCCAGCCACAACGTGTTGCTGATTCTGACAATAACAGTACCATCGGCTGTAGGTATGAAATTGAGGCATTTAATAATGCCTAAATGAAATATAGTTAATTATAACAGAAAATGACGCAATTTCTTGTAACTACTTTGCTTGACAGCTATGATGTATAGATAAAACTTTTTTTAAAAATAAAGTATTCTTCATATAATAAGATCTTGTCTGGGGAAGGCCAAACGATCCTCGTTGGTAAATTGAGTACGAAACGGGATGTAGCAGATGAAGGCTAGATTTGGAATGTATTAAGTAGAAAACTACTGTGACTGTTGACAAATGAGGCCTCGGTTGCAAATGGCTAAAAGGTTCATTACTTGGTCACGTTCAATCGAGATCACTAGCAGCACCTGCTGGTTGGAGAAATGTACAGCGTGACAATTTCAAATTTCAAATGCTGAAAAGAAAAGAAATATTCTCTCTGATATTCAAACTGCAATAAGCTAATCTCCAACCATACAACACACAAAGTGCTGGATGTTTTGCCTGCTTTTATCCCAGAAGCAACACTCAAGATTACACAAACGTTACACGAATCACACGTAGTGTTGTGGTTTTCTTCTGATTCAGGACACATACCTAAAAGCTGACTTAAATGTAATTGAAAGTTAAAAGTAAGGCTTTGGTTTTTTTAATCACGCTGAATAATTTTTTAATCGTTTCTAGATTCTAGAATCCAAGGAGATTGAGACATTGGTGGCTGAAATTGAGAAAGAAAAAGAAGAAGAAGCTGAGAAGAAGAAACAAAAGAAGTCCTCATAGGTTATAGGCTTGCTTACACAATGTCCTTTAGTTATAGTTTTGTTTTCGTGGGCAGAAGCACTTGGCTCAGACCCAGGTCTCCTTTCTTAGTTGAGAGCACATGTGTTATGACCCTCACTGGGAGCGTTCGATTAATAAACCATATTTAATCCCGAATTTTTCACATGCCCATTTTCAAATATTCTTTCTCAGAGGTTTCTGTGTGATGGTAAGGAATGTTTTTGGAGAAAAGTGTAATGGGATTTGAATAAATTAAGTGATTACTGTATGGAATGTGTTAATGGAGTACCATTTACTGCAGGTGAGGTTTAATGTGGATGTGCTTAAACTGACACTTGCAAATAAAGTAATTTTGTTTGTATTCTGTGACTGGATCCTAGAATTAACGTTACCACCATGACATTCGTCTGACATGCTAAAGCATGTCACTTTGATCACTGTGATAAAGTGACTTAGAGATGGGAATTTCATTTATAGTCACAATACTGCAAAAAATCAAAAACAAACGGTTAGTCTGTTATTCCATATCAGCCATTCTGAATGTTTGTCTGAGGTTAAATTTAGCAGAAAATTGTGGAATTCCAGTTTCAGTGTTGCAGAAAAAGCTTTAAAAATTTTATTAAATGAATATATAACAGGCCAACAGCAGTGTTTAAAAGTTTTTGACTATGTATTCATAATCACACTGATGAATATTGATGAGATAAATTGCCTTTGTCTTCCTCCATTTGACATCTCGTCAGTGGGCCGGAAACCCAGAACACACTCGTTCTCTCTGCCTTTGATCTGCGCAGGGAAGTGAAACACACAGCTGACAAGAAGCTCTCAAGCCACGCTGAAGATGCGATTAATAATTAATTCAGTTAAACGTTCAATTCCAAAACAATTTTGACACCCACCTCATTGAGTAAAATTTTCATTGGGTGTTTATGGAGCATCAAAATACACTGGTTTAAGAATGAAGAATGGAAAGAAATCGAGCACTATCAAGAAAGTTAGTTGTTTGTAAAATGTTCTGCTTTATTTTCACTGTAGAAATCAAAACTGTCTCCAAAATGATAGCTTTACAAATGAAGACTAAACCTTCTAAATCAATTCGGTAATTGGACAAAGCACTGATTTCTTCAGCAGGCTGCTTAAATAAAAAAAATAAAAATGATCTTTAGTTGAATGTGTTAGGAGTGCAGAAGAGTTACTGCAGGGAAAAAGGCTTTAAAGAAGTTGGCTTAGCAGTGTTCAAGCCATTCTGTACTTCTCACCAACACACACACACACACACACACTAGGTGAAGCTGGGGCTGGAGATGCTGCCGGCATTTACTGTACATAGCTTCCAGCAGCTCATTTCTGCTTATTCAGAGCTAATAGAATATTTCAGAATCCTGTGCCTTAGGCAAGGCACAATGAGAATTTAAGCTGCTGCAGCTAAGGCCAGGCAAACAGAACTGCATTTCTATGAGACAGTTTGACTATCCCTTAGCAAAGAGAACTTGAATATTATTCCACAGTAATATATATAAGGACTCTTGGTGCACTGTGGCTTTAAACTTTAATACACATTATGTTCACCCAAATCTGAGAAACAGCCTACACTAGAAATGACAGTCCAGCACCCATTACTGGATCAGAAAATAGGAGGAAAAAAGAAATCCAGTTCTGTAGAAGCTGAAGATTTATTTGACATGTACAAATATAATTTTCTGTCCATTTTTACATTAGACTATATAAAGCTACTATCAGCACAATGTAGTATATTTCTGCTTTCTTTTTGTGAAGGTAATTCTAATTTTTTTTTTTGGCCATTGGCCATGTTTAGTGAAATTTCTAATTTGCATCATTCCACTTCCACTGGAAATGGACCACTTTTAGAAAGGAATACATTGTGTTTCAGATTCAAAATTAACCACTTTTCTCATTAAGTTACACACTCAATGTCAAAGCATACAGGGTTTTCAGAGAGTTCGATTTCTGGAGAATCTGTAAAACTATTGTGCACTGGCTCGCCAACCTGGTGGTGCTTGAACGACAACACCAAGAATAAGAAACTTCCAAAAGAAAAAGAAAAAGAAAAAAAAGCATGCAAGTTGTGTTACTGATAGAGGAGCCTTTACCAAATAGAGTGAAGCAAGAATATTTCTATAAATGTCTTATTTTAATAAACTAAAAACACTCAAGTCCATAACAAAGTATGAAAAACTTGAAAGGATCTGAAAACTATTCACTTGTCGCTCCAGAGCCACACTAAAGAAGCAAACCAAATGTTTTGAATGAGCATCTCCTTCTGGGGTAAAAAATGACTAATTTTAAAATGAACAAGTAACTTGTGATGTGCTTCTATTAGAAATCTCAATTTAAAGTTTTAAAGAAAAATATAAATTATAGGATTAATATGGTCCAATACATAAGATTTCAGCATCAATAATGGAAAAAAAAAAGTTTTGCACCATATCTAGACACGTCATCTTATATAATAAACAGGGATGGTAAACCATTTGCACGGTCAATAACCGTTTCAGGTTGGGGTCTTGGAGATAATTTGGTGCTTTGGCTCCTGCGGCTTTATTTTGCTCTTTGTGAGAATTTGATGGATGCCTAACTTCCTCAGGCGACAATGCCCTGATTACACTCCTCGGGACCCTGTGGATGCGAACAGTTACTATTGGTCAGCTGTAGCCCCTGAAGCAAAATTCTGTTCTTATTGGTTATAACTGTCCCCCAGGCTGCATCATATCCTGATTGGTCAGCCCTTTTTCCTGCAGCAGTAGCCTACCCTGAATAGGTGGTCTAGCCCCTCAGGCAGTTTCTTGTTCTGGCTGGCCAGGCTTGATCCCTAAGGAAATGCACAGCCCTTGGGGCTTATTCTAAAATCCCGTCCCCAACTCCACATCTATTTGAGAAATAAAATTATCATAAATAATGTGAGTAAAGGACTTCATTAAAATAAAATTAGCACAGTTGTATAACTAAGGAAGAAGTAAACATTTGGGGAAATTCATGAAATTGTAGTAAACCAGATTCTAAAATATTTATAGCCATTTCTCCCCCCCTCAAACAAGGCCCATCGTAAGCAAATTTATTGAAAGACAAAGCATTCACTGCTGCAGTGTTTTAATAATGCCATTTTCTTTCTTACAAATGCATGTAAATGACCCATCTAAAGTAGCAACAATGACCAACATGAACGGTCATTTCAACAAATACAGAACTCCTGTAATGATTCAAATAAAGATTCTGAAATCAGTGTATGACTTCACCACTAAATGAAATACACTTTTCAGAACAGCACACAACAATCTGACCTCTTTAGTACCAGACTAGAATAGATGGCATGAGAATCAGTTTACCACAGGAGAGCCTTATAGAGCAGATGGGAATGTCTAAGTGCAGGGTCCTGTTCCAAGCAGAAAATAAAATCTCGGAGTGTCACTCGTGTTTGGATCCTCTGACCAACTCTTTGTGCACAAGAACCCAGAACCTGAAAGATTACAGAGAGAAACATGCATGCAATAAATCTTTCTGAACCTATAACTGATCAAACCAGATGTCTTACATTAAAGAAATGGTCCCTTCTCCATTTGCTGCTAGGCAATGCTAGTGGCTCTACAGAGAGAGATGCATATTCCACTAAAAAGATAAAAAAGCAAAAAGTCCCCCGGCAGAGAAGATTCAAGGCCATTTGGGTAATCTTGTTCAAAGGCTTATGGGTATTATCTGCAATGCAAACACACACACACACTTTTCCTTCATTCATTATCATACCCCTTTTCCTGAGGGAAGCAGAATTAAACAAACCACAAATTAGAAATGAATTTAACTGAACTAAACACACAATCCTTTACTCATTTGTTAAGTCCCTTTCATGACAACTCGCTTTTCCTCAAAAAAAAAAAAAAAAAAAAATCCCAATAGTATGTGGAAAAACAAATTACTTCCACCCCTTGAGATGGTTATTGTACGTTTTCAGCATTTTAAATAAATATGACCATATAGTCAATTTACATTCAGATTCTTCGTTCTGATACTTGGATAGGAGCTCTGGTGCCTCCTACTTTCATTAATGGTCCTGAAGATGCTTCTAAAACATGGTCATTCCTAATGTACGATACCTCAATTCCTAGTATATATAAATAAAATTTTTAAAAAAAGAAACCCTACACAATACTCTAACCAGCTCTAAAAGTAATCTCATAGTGATCACTAGTTTTATATACATTTATAATTGCATTAAAAGGCTGATCATTTTTCATCTGATTCTAACATTTTCAAAGTCCGACTCAACATACTCCAGACACGCTCTCCTACAAACAGTTTCCTACAGCCAGAGTGAGATGGTTGTATAAACACATCAGTACCTGGTTAGCCCCAGGGCCAGAACCCTCCAGAGGTTTCCTTTTACGGGGCCCCAGAGCAGCTAGAGCTGCCAAGTTAGCTTCTCTGTGCTGCAACTGTGCCAGCTCCAGCTGCTGCATCTAAACAAGGGAGGCAGAAAAGAGATGCTTGAGAAATGCCAAGAAAAATAACACAAAAAAAATAAACTGAACAGACTAAAAATAGTCTCAAGTGCAGTTCATAAGTGATTCAAAGCTCCATTTTTAAAGATCCATTGTAACAAAAGTGCATAAAAAGGTTTTTATTATTTATTCAGACAACCTTAGCATTTTTTTTTTTTTTTAAATAGTTATCTTCTTTCAGTTACTCTAGTACTGTTTATGATTTATATTATTCCCTTTTGCAATCTTGAGCTAAACTTTCTGGTTTTGAGACTTACCACTGGACTTCATATTGTGGTGAACCCTAGAGTAGATGTTTAATTTTCAATTCTGCCACCTCCAGCTCCACTGCCTGTCAACAGCACCATCGTCTCCAACCCCCACATCATAGCTGGTCTCACTACCATCCAGAAACGTTTCCTTTCACTTTCACTGATGTCACTCAGATTACTCTCCTCACATTTCTCCACCCATTCCAACCTACATGCACTCTTCACTTCTCTTCTGCACTCCCCATTACTCCAAAATCATGATTTAGTATTTACATTCCTCCACCTTTATCATCTCTACTCCCCTGCATCTCAACCACTCCACGATTCTACCCCTTTTATTCACACTCATGTATTCGGTCATTGTCCTGCTGACTTTTAAACCTGGAAAGGTTCCAGGGTCTATTCAAACTGCTCCCTACCCTTGATAATTCACCTCTACTTTAAACGCAGCCGTCACTCCTACTGCAGACCTCAATCATGTCATACTGCCATCATACATATTCTGTGCTACTCTCACATACTTCTCTGTAACACCTCATACAGTAATTCCTCATAAAAAACCACAACTCCTCTCTAGGCACCCTGTCATATGCTTTCTGCAAGTCCACAAAGCCACAATGCAACTCCTTCTGACCTTCTCTACACTCCATTAACACCCTGAGAGCCAACACTACATCTGTAGTGCTCTCTCAGCATGCAACCATACTGCTGTTCATTAATCATGATCTCCTTTCTTGAACTAGTTTCCACCATTCTTTCCCATAAATTCATGCTGTGGCTGATTAACTTTGGTCCCTCTACAGTCACTTCAGCTTTGCGAATCACCCTTATTCTTGAAAATCAGTACTAGACATATCACCTGGATCAACAGCCTTTCCATTCTTCATTATCTTCAGCAAATTAACAGGATTGAGGAAGGGCAGCGGTGAACATTCTGGTTCTCTACCCTCCGATCAAATCTCTCTCTCATTCTCTTCATTCATTAGCCCCTCAAATTATTCCATCTGCTCAGGTCCTTTTCTCAGTCTTTACTGTCCAACCACTCATACAATTCACCACCAATTTATTTGCTTCCTTATCCTCCTCATTCTGTCAAGAGGTCAAACGAAGTACCTTTCTAGCAGTCTCCCTTATCTGGAAATCTGGTAACTTCACTAGCTCCCAAATTGTCACTTTAGCAGTCATGCTGCCAACATTTAAAGTACCTACTCTCACTTCCACTCACCTAACCTTCCTTCTCTTCTGCTGCCAGACATGCCCTCCTCTTCCCTTCCTCCTCTTCTCCTTTGGCCAGCAGAAGCCTAATTTTCATCCACACCATTGGGTAAAAGTTCCAGGCCTCAACCAATTCAGTACAGAAATTTGTTTTGTTGTCTGTGTATTAATGAATGCGCAGAAATTTTATACCAGACATTCTTCCTCACATTACCCTATTTTTCTGGGGCTTGAGACCAGCACAAAAAAATCCTCCCTAGTGACTTTAACCAAGATAAAATTCCTTTAGATTGCTAGCAAGTCTGTCCAGCATGGATAAAGCAAAGGCATACATGCACAGAGAGCATGTGCAAATGCCTCATCCAGAAAAGATTTTAAGCTTTTTCTTGTACATGTCAGTTGGCCAAGATACTGCAGAGCAGTCCATTTCTCATTTATTCATTTCCATAATGGAAGGGCTGGGATCAAAACCAGTTGATATTTGGTAAAGGTACCTTTTAGTGAAAGCTGACCGCTTTTCATTTTACCCTCATTATCAGCATTTCATAATTATGAGCTGGAGTACTGAGCTAAAGAAACTGAAATAGTTTCGGAATGCATTGTAGCACAACTTTCCCTCCTGTAACATTAATAAAAGCTTAAATTTAAAAAACATGAAACCCATTCAAAATGCAAACATTGTGACTTTGCATTTTGTCCTTCATGAACAAACTGAATACAACCCATTCCCACACACAGGTCTAGAGGCCTTTCATTTTGTTCCGTTCCCTGTACTGCCTCAGGCTTCAATTTCTGCTCCAATTAAACTCAATTAAAATTAGCCCCCAATCAGGAAAAAAAAGCCAGTCTCTAGGGTTTGTGATGTGTGTGTGTGTGTGGCACACATATGGATAGACATGTTACAACTGTCCTGGGGGAACTCAACTGATCTCACACAGGTAGGAAGAAACATTAACACATGGACACAAACAAACCTAACCAACCTCTTTTGCTCTTTGTTTAAGTCTAAGCTGCTCAGGGTCTTCACTGCTGGAGCGGGTCTAAAGCAAAACAAAAGAGCACAAAAGATTACTAGCTTGTTCCCTCTGATCTCTCTCTCACACACACACACACACACCTTTGCAATACGCAGCAGTGCCTCCCTCTCCTCCTCTTCTCTTCTCTGTTTCTCCACTTTTTCCAGCTGCTCCAGAAACTTCAGCTGAGAGCGTGCATCACTGATCTGAGTGTGCCTCCAGTCATCCTATCCCACCAAATAACATGCACCAATCAATCCCATTATACAAGTCTTCAGTAAACAGTAAATTTGTTACAAACCATACAGTAAGCTTTGCATTTAGGACTTCTAGTTTCACCCTTAAATATATGAAATAGTAAGAGATTGCCATACACTGTGAGGCTTTTGAAAGTACCCTGCAAGAAATATTGCGATGTTGAGCTATGGCACTGAGCTTCTCTAGCAGATCTCGGAGTCTCTCTTGTGTGGCATTAGAGAGCAATCCAAGGACATCAGAGGTCACCTCAACGACACCCAGGCAGCGACCTACACAAATACATGCAGAATTTGTTTGTCCATCTACTACCTGCCACTGACGCATTTTCATTGACGGAGCAGTGACGCAACAGAAATAGCATTGAGGCATTATTCTTACCATCACTTGCACCAGTTTGTTTGAAGATAACTATGAACACTTTGTGGAACCACTGGGAAAGAATTTTTTAAACTAATCAATGGTTAGGGTTAAAGTATGATTTTAGCCCTGTGACAAAAGCAATCACTAATTGAGTCCCATCACCAAAGTGCATTAAAATAAAATTACACTGCTTGCCTCAAAGAAATCTCTTCTTTGAACTTCATGTGAACTTACAAAAAGCAGGTTTTTGTGTTTTTTTTGGTCCAAAACAATAGAATCTGTTGTGTATCTGGATAAACAGAATGTTTCATTTTATGGCTACATGGGTAGAGAGATGGGGGTAACTGAAGCTGTGGCAGGAACTATCAAGCTAAAAAGTAAGTAATCATTCTGTTTAAAGTATTTGGTGAATTATTCATTTTTCCATTGTTCAAACAAAGACAATTTTTTATACTTACAGCATTATTATATGCATCACATAGAATAATATGCAAAAATTTGAATATTTGAACATTGTCTCCCCCCCTTAATACATGTAACATAACCAGGGCACCCAAACTTTAAACCACAATGTTAAGACAAGAAATTTTACCCAAATAAGGAGGGCAAATGAGAAAACTAGTAATGTCTCTATGGGCATTTTTTCTTGTGATTTGCATGTGTTTGCCGTGCTCATTTTTCCACAGGGCCAGACGTTAAGTGTTGCTGTTGTTCTTTGTTATGCTTGCTGAGTAGACAGACATCTGCAAACACTCTATGATCATCTTGTTTGGCCTTTTCTGCTGATGCAGTCTGAGTTCCTGCGAGGCCAAGCCTGTCTCTTTCATTTCCACATTCTCTCGTTCTGTCTCCTCCGCCTCCTCCTCCTCACGGCTCCTCTACCTTCCGGCTACCTCGCTCGGCCCCCCCACCCATACCCTCCATCTTTCGCACTCTCTCCCTTGTTCTGATGCTTATTTTGATCAGCGCAGCAGAGTGGATTCCTGCCACCCTGGCAACTTTATGCCGCTCCACAGTCATTAGCATACTGATTAAGCAGAACAGCCTCGTCAGAGATACTGCTGATCAAAGAGGAAGCCTCTCCCCTCTGTCTCTTAGAACAGCTTCTCAACATATGCCAAAAAAAAATAAAAAATGATGTGAGGGATAAGAGAGAAGAGTGAGAGAGGTGGAGAAGGATACCTAGTGGAAATCAATGTTGGGAGTAAAGACTTAAGGTTTATGTATACACAAATAGGAGATGCTACTCATGATGGACTTGTTTGTTTGTGTACGAGTGTGATGGCACTAATACCAATGTGCAGCACTCTTTGCTGCAGTGCTGGTGTTTGCAGAAAAGGTTCATCCCTGCACGAGTGGACCACCGAACCCACCAGCTGTGCACTGGAGGCAAGAATGCGAGCATTTTCTTCATTCAAGTTCACCCCCGCCATGGAGGCCACATCGTTAATGTCGTCATCATCCCTACAGAAACAGGAATGCAAACACAAAAACAGAATTAGAATGGTCTTCCAAGTGTGTTCAGTTTCTTGACGAACTGTGTTTAGCAAAAGCAATTTAGAGGTGGGCTTATACTCCCCTTGACCTAAACACAGACACCCAGAGGGATAGCAGTGTGTCAGAGTCATTACCGAAAAGAGCCTGGAGTGCTGTCCTTGAAGCTGTGTGTGTGTGTCGCTGGAGGTGGCACAGAAGTGGGGGCTTTAGAAGCCTGAAGGCAGAACTGCCTCCCAAAAGTGCCTATGAAAAACACACACTCATTGGTAGTGAAGCCAGTGTGTTTGTTAAAAAACAGTGTGTTTGCAGTTTTATTATTATTATTTTTTTTTTAAAGCATACAGGCTAGAACCAAATACTTCTGCACACAGCCTTGACTTTGGCACATTGCATGTGCGTAAGAAATAAAGACCACTTTACCTGCAGGTTGTGTGTTGCTCTGAATGACCAACTGCTTGGGCTTCTGAGTAGGCAAATCAACAAGAGACAGGGTGGTCGCAGGGAGTTTAACAGTCACTCCTTTGGATTGCAGAATCACCTAGGCACAGAGAAAATCTCAAACTCACAAGCTGGAATACCAATTGAAATGTGCTCAGAAATTGCAGAATCTGACAGCTGATGAGGATATCAAAGACAGTCATAGTGCATTACAAATTCACCAAGTCTGTAGGCCAAGATTTGATGTGCAGGTAGACTTTAAAGCAGCCTAAAACTTTCAATTGCTTTGCAGGCAGAAGAAAAATGCACTGCAACATTCTTGTGGATAACCTTTAATACATACAAATGCATCAAACAGGATTTGTATATTAGATTAGGAGAAAACAAATTACATTATGTAAAAGAAGACATATGAAGTATGAGAGAAAAAGGGAGCTGATGGGATACCGGAGTGCTTTAAGTGAATTAGAGTGAAGCATTGGTGGCAGGGACTTAACCAGACAATGAAGACAAATTGAAGAGAAATTGTCATAAAAATGAGTCACTTCAGGAACAGGGCCATCTATCTCACTTTCAAACACACAGTGGAGAAAACTCTCATCCTCAAAAGGCATTAAACTGCTAATATCTGGTCATCTCTAATGTTTTACCCAGCTTTGATTTTTGGATGCTCATTGTTGCACCATACTATATTACTTTTTTATAGTTTAAAGGACTGATACAAAATGTCAACACTAATAAAAGTCTTTTCTAAACTGTACTCCCATGAGAAATGAACATAGGGTCAAAATCTACTGACTATTAAAATGGCAGCAGGGACTTTGAGAGGAGTAAGGAGTAAAAAAATGGGGTATCATTATATTCTAAACAACAGTATAGACTGACATCCATATATTTAAACCTGGCCAAAAGTAAATCTTCAACTCAACCTTACCTGTTGAGAGGGTTTTGCTGGCAGACTTCCTCTGAAAGGCTGAGAAATGGTAGAAGCAGGGGCACAGGGTTTCTGGCTGATGCTGCTGAGAGATGCAGATGTGGAGACAGGTTTAGGCTGGTCACACTGCTGGATGAAGAGCTGGGAGTTAGGGGTGAGCTGACGCACAGCAGGTAGGCTCCTCTGGGAGAAGACAAGAAACCCACAGCCTAAATATACTGTATTCTCCCATTCAATTTTCATTTCAATACCAAGCTATTTTCAAAGGTCTTACCTTAAGAAAAGGCACCAAATATGGCTGAGGGGATGATCGGAGTTCCATATAGAGCTTATCTGTGAACTCCTCTGCCTCTAGTTTCCCATCCTTAAAAAAAAGGATTTTGCTCAATTTGATGCAAACTGTGAAAATGTTTCAAGAATGTAAGCTATGCATGTTTGATGAGTATTAAATGCTCAGTAGCTAACACACCTAAGTATTGTAAGCTTCCCATCATTTTGCTTTAAGCTCTTTAACTTGTAGTGCTATATAATGATCAGTTTAATATTAAAACTTGTGCAAACTTTAACAAAGGAACATGACTGAAAACATCTAATATCACACCAAGAGGTCCTTTACAAGTGCTCGAACATTCTGAGCCATATCGGTAGAGCGGGTGCCGCTGGATGCCAACTTCATCAGAGTGACCAAGAAGTTCTTGCATTTCTTCACATTCTCCAAAGTCTCCTGCAGTGAGTTCATAACAAACTTAAATACACAATCCTCTACATATGAGCAGTAGTAAGTCCATCAACATCAACATACTGAAGTATAAAGTAACTCCATTCTCATTAGTCCTGGATATTGTTTTGAACTTAATATTGAACTTAATCAATAAAATAAAAATAAAAAAAAAAGTGCAGATTATCAAACACTCACTCACACACACACACACACACACACACACACACACACACAAACTCCAGTGCAATTTACTATCTCAGGTGGCAATCTTGGAGAACACTGGAGCACCTGACAAACCCACCAAGACACATACAGACTCCACAGAAAGAGAACAGCTCACCCAACATGGACTTTCTTGCTATGAGGTGACAGCACCACCAACTGTGTCACCTTACTGCCCCAAATTTCTGAATTAATATCAATTTATTGATACATAGCACACATACACACCATTATTACAACAAAAGAACTGAGGATTGAAATAGAAATCAGCGCAGTGCTTTTAGTAGGTGTATTATAAATGTATAATATTAAATACAATTATTGAATTGAGTGTACATTATTATTACATGCATATGGGTTTTTGTGGAATTTTGTATTAATAGGCTCAGCGACACTGAAAACTGGCTACCTGGATATTGAATAACCTTTTTAGAACAGCATCAAGTTCTAATCACCATAAGGTTCATAACTTACAGCGGTAACAGCGATGGGGTTGGAAGTTTTGGTGGTGCTGTGTTTGATAGGAATGTTTGGACAGATATTTCGAGGGACACTGCCACCAGGCCGGATGGTTTGGGATCCTGATTGGGAAAGGGATGCGTTGCCAATAGACTGTGGTGAAAAAGAAAAAAAGATTTAAAAAAAGCACTTCTTGATTACCAGAGACTATCAGTATAAAATAATCCAACCTTCACCACTGAGGTACCAGTGACTCCACTTGTGGTCTTCTGACTGATGCTCCCTGTAGGGGTGCTGCATGAAAGCTTTTGAGCAGCAGTGGCTTTAAAGACAGTGCTGCCGGTGGCAGGGCTTGGCTTAAGGCCAGTAGTGCTTAAAACAGTGGTTGGTTTAATGATGGCGCTTCCTGTCACAGCTGAAGGTTTAATTATGGTGGTCCCTGTGGTGGAGGTGGAAGTGGATTTCAGAATAGCTGTTCCTGTTGTAAGAGCAGGTTTTATGATGGTGGCCACATTTACAGGCGAAGATGGAATTGAGACTCTGATGATGGATGTGGCAGTGGCAGTTCCCTGTGAAACAGAGAAAATGTACTTGCTTGATGCAGAATCTAGCAGAACAGTATTTGAGAAATGCTATTGTGGCCGCTCTCTCTTTAGAAACATTTGTGGTTGTTTGTTAAGCAAAATGTTGACTCTGGAATGTAATAAGAATAATTGTGTGTATATACGCATTTTTATTTTATTTAAGCATAAACATATACATATGCAAACACACCTGGGAGGACTGTGGTCTTATAGTAGAGGCACCAGGCGATTTGGGCACTAATCCTTGAGCTTGTGCTTGAGCCAAAGCCTGCTGGGAAACTAACATCAGCTGCCCACTGTCACTGCGAATTAAAACCATACCTTGACAAAACATTAAAAAGGCACGATAAGACGATTGATTAGTGGGACACATAAGTTAAATACTCTGCTAAGAGACATATCTGCACATATGAATTGACAAGAACACGCACCTTGTGGGATGTGGAAGTTGGCAGGCAGTTGAAAGGAGGTGGTCTGAGGGCTGCGTGTCACTGCTATGGCCTGCTGTGGAGTAGACGTCCTCGGTATCGCCATTATTGCCCCTTGGACTGGAGCTGGAGTCACGGTTGGGCTCCTGGCTTGGTTTGGAGCCACAACAATTCCACTGGGATGTGTAGCCAGAGTACCCAAGCCCTTTAAACCAGTCAGGGAGGGTGCGGTAGCTGCTGGCACCACTCTTGCTCCAAGTGGTGCACTGGATCTGACAGCTGTGGTGCTCAATATGATCTTTGGAGCGGAAGGCAAAGAGGCAGAGGACGCCGTGGTGTTCACTGGTGCCATGGCTACAGCAGGCTTTGAGAGCATTCTGGAGGGCATGGAGGGTACATCAGCCTTGGCACGTTCCTCTTTAAGTGCCTCAGGTGGTCCTGGAGATGGATTTTTGGTCTCATCTAGAAGTGCTGACTCTTTGGTTGAAGTATAAAGGGAGCTGGGGGCATTGGCAGTGCTCACTGACCCTTCACTGCAGTCACAGGACACCTGAGATGTTTGGGACTCTGCGGCTTTCACTCCGGGCGCGTCGGCGTCGCTGCAGGACCCTTCACACCTGTTTGCAGTTTCGTTTTCAGACATGGCAGAACTGGAGCCTGCGCTGAGAACATACGGTCCATGGTGTAGCCCTGGGCTACTCACTGCGTTAACATCTCCCAAAGAGGGCGACTCTCATCCATCGCTGCTCTTAAATGCGACACAGGGTCTCACCTGCAGGCTGTTAGTGCGGCCCAGGTGCTGATCAGGGTCCCCAACCCAGGACACTTATCCACGATCTACTGTTTTCAAACACACACTCCAAACCCTCTTATTTTTCATTACTTTATTAAAGCCTTAACTACCACATTTCAGGTTTTCAACAATGTTGCTCATATTGCTCCTTTTAATCTTTAAGGCATGTTTGCGCTTGCAGGGCGAAGGTGATTGCTTTATGCTCGACTTCGACTTCCATTTCGAGGAATCTATTACTTCAAGAGCCGACTTGCTGTATCTTTTCTTTTCTGCAGCATCTCCATTTCACCAAAGAGAAACGGCTGACGAGGACGGAATGGCTAATGCTGCGTTCACGTGCGACGGGATTTATGGTAAACACGTGACTTGGAAAATTTAAGTGAATCCCCCCCCCCCGCGGTGATGTGAAAGTCCACCATCATGTGCAGATCAAGTTGTTGTTTGGACCGAGTAGAGGAGGGTGACATGCATATGCCTGCAATAAAGAGTAAATGAACGCTGTGCGCTAACGCAAGCTCGTGAACGCGCCTCCTGGCTGCGCAGAGAACAATAAAGTGTTGTGTTGAGCGCGGAGGAGAATAATGCTGCGTTCACGTGCTGTCAGAATAGAGGTAAATCAACAATTTCCTTTCAGGTGTTGAAGTTGACTGGGAAGATCGGGGATAAATTTGATATCCGGTGTCCTTTGACCTTTTATCGGGGATTGGAAACCCGTTCAGCTTTTCATTTTTTATCTCCTGCTCTCTGTTCATTTTCTGGTTTGTTCTCTGCGCTATAAACTCCAAACTGAACGCCAATAATTGTTGCTTTTTCACAGCAAATCGACTGTTGTGTTTGTGTGGTGATTAGCTTTAGTCGTGCACGGCTTTATTTCACCCAATTCTTCCCTTATTTATTTTGTTCCTAGTTAATGCAAGTGACCATCCGCCGTTTTTAAAGTAATAGGATCTTCGGCCCATAAAGAAAGAAAAATGCTATGTATTACTGAACACACCCTCATCCACACAGTCCACACACTGAACACACGCACAGTCTCTAGGTACTGGGACCTAGGATTGAAAGGTCATGGATTTGAGTACCAGAGCAGTAGGTTGTTCTGAGGTACCCTTGAGCAAGGTACAGTCCCCATCACTGCTCCACGGCTATGGGGCATGGCTGCCCCCTGCTGCACGGTGCATATGGTTCAAATGCAGAGGAAGAATTTAGTTTGTGGCTCACTGTGTGCTGTGATGTGTATTCACAATGACAGTCACTTTCACTTCACTCTCACAATCACTTCTCCAGAGTAGGACGTGTGTGGTGCTGATGGTGCCCAGCTCTCAAAGGGCAAAAGACAAGGAAACACCCTGGACCGGTCACCTGTCCACCGCAGGGCTAACACACAAACACTCCCAACACCTAGGAGTCAATTTTCCATCTCCAGTTCACTGGCTGTGCACTTGGAGGAAACCCACTCACACAGGACACAGAAATATAATATAGTGTGGGCTAGTATAGTTATAGCTTATATTCATATCAGTAACAGGTTTATTTGTGTAAACATTTCGATTCGGTGTATAAAAGACGAGGTTTTCATCTCATGAAGGTATTTGATATTTAAATTTTTTTATTCTCTTGAATAAAAATTACATCTACGAAAAAAGAAGGAATTTCGTTAGTTGTCATTGTTTTCAAATAATAGCGTTCATAAAATACATTTGTCTTCTGTGCAGTTTTATTTATTTTGTTGAGAAACATTGGTAACTGAAATGAAATTGATCTTGTCTATCTGTCTTCTAGGTATGTGTGTGCGAGAGAAAAAGAGATGGATAAACTGATGGCATTTTTGGTTCCATTCCTTTTTTATTGTGAGATGTACGTTTTCCTGTATGTTTACCATTAGTACAACTGATAAGACTGTCTAAAGGACCATGATTGTGTGCAGGCTAGAGGGCCCTTGACTGGTTTGCTCTGGAGTTCGGAAGGAAGATGAGCCCAAGTCAAAAAGTTTTAAAACAAACTTTTGCCTTGTTGTAATAATCTGCTGAATGAAGGACTGTGTTAATAATAATAATATTGACATCCAAAATACCAGAAAAAAACTTTTTTTTCCCAATATCTGAGTACATTTATATTTGAAATGCTGCTTTTCGTATATACCCGTTGTATATACTTGAAGTGTTGTAGCAGAAACAACTCATTCTTTTAAAAAAAGTCATTCCTCTTTCTGCAGTGTTGGCCTCTAGTCCAGTGGCTCCTGTTTTATTCGGATGACGGAGGTTGTGACCCCTCGCTGACCTCGCTTGACCTCCCTCCGAAGAACGTATTCGCTGAACTGAGATGAGTCTACACCACCTCCACACGAGCCAGCAATCTCAAAACCCCTCTGCTGGAGCCGCTCTAGAACCTGAGACACACACACAGTTAATCTTTTCACATAAATCTGCATTGAACAGCATATTTACAGTGATATTGTAGACTAACAGAGGCATTCAGCTGTGAACATACACACGCACAGTGGAAGTAATAAGACTCATCTGTACTGACCCAATAAATATTAAATCCCATACACACACACTGCAATACACATTCATTTCTCAGTCCTCCAGATATTCGCTTCACAGGGCTTTGAGATCTTATTCCATTAGAGTTCCCTTAGGCTGCGCTCTCTCTCCCTCTCCATCCCTGTCTTTCCTTTTGCCAACTCTTTTTTTCTTCCTCCCCCCCTCAATATCTTCCACCATCCTTTTACCTCTGATGATTCCCTCCTCTTGTTCTTTTTCCCCATCTTTTCTCTGCCCTTTAGTGTTTGACCGTTACTGTATAATCTCGTCTCTTTGTTTTAAATGCTTTTTATTTCTGTTCTTAGCCCTTCCTTTGTATTCCATTAGTGTGTCTGCAGACCCTAAGGGCTAGAAGGTTTCATGACTGAATGGAATTACACACAGATGCACACTCTGTGTTACACTGTAACTGATCTTTATTCAATAAAAAAAAAGAATATAGATCAAACTAAATATTTGGTGCATATGGATCACCACCAGCTTAGTGGTTAGGAGCTAGGCACCATGACTTAAAAGGGTTTGAGTACCAGACCAGTAGGTCAGCCTGATGACCCATTGAGCAAGGTCTGCTTTTTTTCTGTTTCGTTGTCCACTTATTGATTTGGCAAAGTTTTACACCGGATGCCCTTCCTGACGTAACCCTCCCCATTTATCCGGGTTTGGGACCAACACAAAGAAATACACTGGCTTGTGCATCCCTAGTGGCCTGGTTGGCCACTTGAGCAAGGTACTGTCCCCATACTGCTCCCTGGGTGCTGGATATGGCTGCCCACTTCTACACTTAGGTGTGATGGGTTAAAGGCATTCATTGTGGTTCATTGTATCTTGTGCTTTATCGTCTTCAACACATGAAAGACACAGTGATTCTGCATGTTTGCAGTGTATTCATTGATCTATAAAGTGTATAAGCATACAAAGATTAGCGTTCTTATTCTGAGAAGTGGGTCTCGCTTTCTGGAAAATGCTACTGGCAGCAAGGGTCAAATTTAGATAGCATTACAAAAAAGCAAAGCAAATTTAATGACAAGCAAACTATAGACATATAGTTAACAACTAAATTATAAGGAATAAAGAAGCCTAGTATCTATGCACTTTAAACATTTTGCTAAAAGCCTTCTTGCTGAATCACTATCGGTAAATGAATTTCCTAAACACAGTGGTGGGTATTGTTATATTGACATGTACTCAAGTTATATTTGCTCATTTTTATATATATATATATATATTTAATAATATAGATTTAGATCTGATAATAGTTTTTCACTCATGTATATTTATAAGGAGACACTCTCACTGTCACTCATTTTCATAGACATTTGTACTGATTAGGGTTGTGGGCATGCTGCAGCATAACCCAGCTCTTACAGGGCAAATGGAGGGGAAACACCCTGGACAGGTCACCATTCCATCTCAAAATATCATTTACATTTGTCGATATTATTAAGCTATTAATAAATCAAGCTGAAATTTTGATGACAGAATCTGTATTGCTTTACCCTTACGGCTATGATGTTAGGCCAAGAATGCATTAAAAAGAGGTTTATAAAGTTCAATTAACTTCAGTTATTCTGCTTGCAGATGCTGAATTAACTATGAATTCTGCAAAGTATGAGTTTGTCTGCCCAAGCTGTAGCTTGAAGTACTTGAATCATGATTACTCCAAAGTGGGTTCAGGCTACTTGTGCATCTGAAGAGAATAAAGCGAACTGTGTTCACTGTGTAAGGATATCATTAGACAGAGTTATCAGGAAAGTAGACATGTTTTTTGAATCTGATCCATCTGGTATATTATGCAATATGTCATGTGACCTACCTGTACAGAGTTGAGATGGCAGTACCCATTAAGCGGAAAGCGGATGACATGAGTGGAATCATGGTTCCATCCTGCGTTCACTGAATTGCACATGACATCTCCAATCTCAGGAAAGATGTCCTCAATGAGAGCCTTGTCCCCGCTCAGTGTGATCCTTTCTCCCAATTCGGGGGCCACTCTAACAACAACACACTCGCACAGCCGCGAAACACATCCAGAGTCTCGCTCTGAACGCCAGCGCTCCAGCTCTGTCTGCAGTGGCTGCAGCTGGAAATACCGAGCCTCCTCATACAGCAGAGAATAGTCCTACACACACGCAGACACACAAATAATAAGATCGATGTTTGTGTATTAATTAGGCCCTGTGTGATGGTATGTGATCGTTTAACTGAACAGGAAAGCATTAGTTTGATCAAAAACTTTCTTTCCATGTTGGCTACAATTTGCTCTTCATGTCAGTTTTGCTTCCTTAGTTATAGTATTTAATCCATGAGGCTTTTGTTGCAAACAAGTAATATAAGGCTGCATCCCACTAAATAACATAACCAAACTGAAGGAGTAAAGTCACACACATGCTTAAGTTCTTCAACAGACTTGCAGTTTCTGACACCATATAAAATACATTTATTTATAAAAGGCCACCATCAGCAGCCCTGAGGCCTCAATTTTGTCTGGAGTTTTATAGAGTGTCAGGCAAACTGCGTGTATTTTTCTTCCAAATGATCATTTTAAATGTAGTAATTAAATATTTAATCTGGTGAGACTCACCTTAAAGTCATCTGGAATGAGCAGTTTGGAAGTCCTGAGGAAGTTGAGGATGTAGCGGAACATGTGACCATCACGATCAATGAAATAGTGCTGCTTCAGACTGTCCAATACTATGGGCTCTGTGCCATCAAACAAACGACCAATCCTGAGTAAGATACAAAGAAAAGAGTTTTCACTGCCACTGTGGCCTCGGGTTTACTCAGTAGGTACTTTGTCACAATGGCTATTGTTGAAGCATTATAAATATAAAATGAACAGAAAAGAACTAAATAGTTCTTTTTGGGGTCAGCATGATGAGACTTGCTGTGTTTGGTGTACTAATGCACTGTGCACACAGTAAAAATCATAGACGTTTTTTGGAGCTGTACAGACATGGGAATGTTTGCTGCATATGCATCTCAACTGCATGCCAGTTTGATTGTGATTCTAAATCATCACAGACTCTATGGACACACACATACACCAGCATCATTAACAGAGATCAGCATCAGAGTGGGCATGACTGGAGGCAGCTTTGTGTCCGCTGATGCAGATGTCACAGTCATGTGCAATGCTGTGAGGATGCCATCATAATGACGATGTGGCCGTAGCCAGGGTTGAAATATGTGCGTATGTGTCACTCTTCACCTCCAACGACACCCCTACAGACCACACCCACCAGGAGATTGTGCATAAGTATTCAGACAGGACCCAGATATAGTGAAGCACTATGGGTTAAGACACTACTAACTTGGGCTAGCGCAGATGGGAATGATTGGGCAGGATTTTTTTCATTCACATCTGAGATGATCTGACAGAAATTTGAGAACTTTTTATATTGGTCTATTCAATTATTACTATTTTTTTTAACATCCATCCATCCATCATCTTAGCCACTTTTATCAACCTAGGAGGCAGGAGGTTTATAGGGCACTTAGGGTGAAAGGTAGAGAAACACCCTGAACAGGTTGCCAGTCCATTGTTGTTTTTACCAACATAATCATGGGATTTCCTATTCGTTTAGTTTGGTCTGAGCCCCCAAGGCTACTGTTTAAGTAACCAGTATATGCTGCCTTAAAGTGAATGTCTGTGACTTCAGTGCATGTCAGAGATCTTCATGTCAGAGATCTATGGCAATGTTCTGCGACTGTATCTGTGTATCCAATCCTCACAAACTGTGTGAGAGTTTGCTACATTCTTTGAGACTGTATGAAACTGAGACTATTGGATTTGTGTGATGCTTTATGAGATTGTGGGAAACTGTGATACTCTGCTAAACAGTATGAGATTATAAGACTGTGTGACTGTGAGACTTTTTTTTTATATTGAGTGAATTATTGTGATTTGGGACTGTACAAGATTGTATTTGACACTATTTGAGACCTTTTGGTAGCATTTGTCAAAATTTACAAGGAGGGGCTTACAGAGGTTGCTCATAGTGCAAAAGGCAGAAAAACACCCTGGAAAGGTCACTAGTCCATGGCCCTGACATCTAGGGGCAATTTAGCATCTCCAGTTCACCTGACAGTCATGTCTTTATACACTGTAGAAAGAAACCGGAGCTTTTGTAGGAGACAGACATGGGAAGAACTCAAAGCAAGCACAATACAGAAAGGACCCAAGACAACGAGATTATATTTAAATGGCATGTTTACCTTACTCAGACTCATGTCCTTTTGCTTAATTCACTACCAGCATTTCACACTCAAAAGATATTTTAAGACTACATCTCTGAGTTGTCTACAGTTTTTAGAGTAAGCTGCTTGGTAAACCCAATACAGTCTAAAAGGCTGCTAAAATAACATTTAGTCTTACTGCAGAAGTCACTGTAAAACTACAACAATTTCTTTTATGCTAGGGTGACTGTTTGAGACTGTGTGAGACTGTATGGGGCTGTGTTACACTCTACACACTATGAGACCTAGGGATAAAATATGAGACTATGTGAAATTATAGGAGATTGTGTCAGATTGAGTGAGATTATATGAAACTGAATGAAAATATATGAGAACATGGGAGATTAGATGAGAGTGTATAAGACTGTATAAGACTGAAAGAAGAAGAAAACTGAGTAAATGGCAGAAAGACACTGTGCTGGCTGGAGACTCAGTGCTGCAGGCTCTTCTGTGCCTCTCCTCTGATGTTTGACTCAGTCAGCAGCCACAAGACATTAATGCTCCCTGGCACTGCAGAAATGTACCGGTCAGCGAGCTAATGAGCATAGACAAGACAGACAGACACACATTTACAAAGAAGGGGCATGCACATTCAGACATCGAAGCAATGTAAAGGACAAACAACTCATACATGGAGCGCACATAAAAACCCAGACAACATGATAATAATTTAAGAAAACCAAGGCTGTTAGGCATTTATGAATGACACCAGTGAAAAAAGAAAGAATTGTGACATGAGCAGTGAAGAACATTAAATTGGTGTATGCATGTAACAGTCAAAAAGCAGTAGAAAAAGGAACTTATACTCTTATAAAGAACAATATGTTGCTCAGAACACAATCCTGAATCCTGGTCCTAGTGTGAATCCTAGACTTCATTAGTGTGAGCATGTGTGCAGTATTGTTTTTTACCTGGATTCAGGATATTTGGTGAGTGTGGCAAGGCTGCTGGTGTACATGTGTCCACCCACGTCAATGTGCACGGGTGCATTGGCCTTGGTGAGCTGGGCAGGCGTGGGGATGCCGGCTGTGCCCAGCGGGGAGGCTGGCGACCGAGCCAGCAGCGGCCGAGTTGACATTGTCACGCTGCTACAGCGAAGCTCCTGTCTCTCACACACACACACACACACACACACACACACAAACAGTAGGAATTAGTGAAAAGAACATTTGTATATTTATAGCAGAGAAGCCATCACCAGTGTGACAAACAAAGATAGAAGAACCTCAAATTCCCCACCTTTCTCTCTGGTACTGTCTAAAAAAGAAATGAAATAAACCCAAAAAAGAAAACCCAGTAAGAGTGCGAGTCCAGGAACCCTTTTAAAATAAATGGCAGGATCCAGAGCAAAACCAGCAAAAGAAGATGGTCTGAAAGTTGAGTGTAGGTGACACACACCTTCTTGGACACAATCCACCAAGCTCAAGCTTGAGTGTGTGGGTATGTGTGTGTGTGTGTGTGTGTGTGTGTGTGTGTGTGTGTCAGTGTGTGTGCGCATAGAGGCATGAATGTGTGTGACAAGCAGAGAGAGGGAAACAGTTGGACAGACACCCCGGAGGCAGCAAACGTGTCCCTGTGGGACTGCAGTGAATGTCCAGTCCCCTTAATGGCTCATGTGATGAGAGGACAGTGCTGAATTTAGGCCATGGCACTGATGAGGAAGAGAGGTGAAAAAGTTTTTTTTTAATTTAAAAAAAAAAATTTTTTTTTTTTTTAAATACACAAAACTGCTGCCAGTGGCCAGGTGTACAATGTACTATTTGTTCAACTTCAAGCATAGCAAGGACCAAACCAATGGTCAACAAATTTGCTGTCACTGATTTTTCTGTCAGCAGGTAATTACAGTCATTACTGTGGTTGTGCTATAATTGTTCTCATTAGCATATGTAAGGCCCCTTTGACGCTCTCAGAGATCATATCATCTGCCTATGCTGTGAAAAAGCTGCTCACTGAATCTCAGCCGTCAGCATTTAGTGAAGCGCAATGCAACAGCCACCGGCAAACTCTCGCTCTTTTAAAGATGAAAAAAGCAAACAAAAAAACAAAGCGTAAGTGTTGTTAGTGCGAGCCAGTCTCTGTGCCCATTTAGCCGAGAGCAGTAATCTTATCTGAGGCGGACTGTCTTGGAGGATGAGCCGTGCAGAGAAGATGAATTCTACAAGCTGGCTTATATACTGACCTGAAAAAAAACAAGCATTAACCCTGTGTAATCATGCTCAGTGTCTGCTAGAGTCAACAGTCTGCTAGGCTGCAACAGTGCAGTGCTGATAAGTGACCTGCAAAACTGGGTGTGCAGAGGGTGTTATGTGGATGCTTCACTTTCTAGAGCATGTAAAGCTGGTCAGGGATCTTTTTTTCCCTTTAAGTCTTTGAATGTATTCTTTCAGTTGGCTCTGCTGAAATTTGCTTAAGAAACTAATTCCATTAGTAAAAAGAAGTTCTATAGAACATGTTATGTGTATTATGTGCATGCCTGTGTTTTTGTTGGTGAGAGTGTTTATGCACTTGCCTGTTACTAATATTTCATACTAACAGCCCACTTGTCAGAGATCCGCCCACATCTTCCAAAATCTTTTTAACCATGCCACTAAAAGTGCAGCAGTGTGCACAGCCTCAGCTTGCCTGGCTGAGCCACCTGACCGTGCAAATGTTAGCTTGTATAACGCTGGAGCCCTGCAACCTTTAATGTTTTGCCTGCTCCAACAGACTCAGTTCGGACTTGCTAAAGGACTTATGTTCAACCCAGAAGTACATTCTTTTAGCAATTGTGAAGAGGTTAAAGAAACGTGGGGGGGGGGGGGGGAAATGTATGTGTGTGTATAATAAGAAATCTAGATAATAATAAACAAAATCGATAATAATATATAAAATAATTTCAAACCATAAATTATTTTTGAAAAAAGCATTTAAAAATGTATTAATGTGTGATTTGAGGCTGTTGGAGGATGGAAACAGAGTGAAGTATAGATGGCAGGGGGAGTTCAGAACCATGACTAAAATGCCACAAAATGAAGTATACACACCAATCAGCCAAAACATTAAAACCACTTGTGCTATCCCTTTTGATGCATGCACAAGACCCTCCGCAAGAGCTGATGATGCACTGTGATATCTGGCTACAAGGCATTGGCCTGTAATTTGTGAGGCGGGACCTCCATAGATCAGAATAGTTTCTCCAGAATCCCAATGATGATCTGGTGAATCTGGAATCAGAGTCAAAACCATTCATGAACAATTTTGCAGTGTGACAGGGAACATCAGCTGCTGTCATTAGGGAACAAATTTGCAATTAAGGAGTATGCTTGGTCTGCAACAGTGCTTAGGATGGTAAGTTGTTTTAATGTAACAATCACAGAAGTGCCAGATCCCACAGTTTTACAGTAGAGCATTGCCTCAGGCTTCATACTGCCGCTGCCAGATTGCCTTCTTCCCATAATGCATCCTGGTAACATCTCTTCCTCAAGTAACTAATGCTCACGCACCCAGCTGTTCCGATCAGCCCACGTTCTTCCAATGCTCAGCTCTATTGCTTATATGCCTGTTGTTGAGACTTTTACAAGGGGTCAGCAAGGACACTCTGATCTGTGCAGCCTCATAAACAGCAAGTGATGTACAGTATATTTTGATGTTTTAATATATTCCACATTAATAAGACACTCTACACTTGTTCAATTAACCTTTGTCACCTCTCACTCTGTTGTTACTCAAACGGTTCCTTCTCCTTGGACCACTGCTGTGAACTCCCGCAAAACCTGTAGTTTTAGAGATGCTCTAATCCAGTCTATAAAATACAATTAAGCCCACTAAATCATTTCGCTTGCCCATTTTCCCTGATTCCCAGAAATAATTGGAATTGACTGTTCACTTGCTGCTTATTATGTCCCACCCTTGAAAGGTGCCTGTGTAACAGGAAAATCCATGTCATTCACATCACCTGTCAGTGATTTTAATGTTGTGGCTAAATGAAGTATATTGTATGCATATATGCATGTTACATAGCAAGGGGTGTAGGAGAGATGATGACCCTTATGGAGCTGTTTACTCATGCGTGATATGGGATAACTGATATTCAGCATACCAACGGAAGTGCGCATGCTTCCACTAGATGTGGGCCTCAGGACACCACTATAATGAAAGTGATTAAAAAAAACATTGGAAAAGCTGATTTTGTGCATGAGTGGGAACATTATAGAGTAAGAGTGGATAGCCTGTGGTACATATACTGGGTCCAGTCAATAATCAGTGTGTGTGAGTGAGTGAGTGTCTGTGTGTGTGTTGGAGTTCTCCCTTCCCCAGTCTGTTATATTACTGCACTGCAGTGTAACTGTAGCCAAGATAGGTGCTGGGACACTTGAAAATCTCATACACCATCAGTTCTGGTCACTTTCCAGAACAACCCATTGTGTTCTAGACAGGATGTCCTCAGTACCATTTCCTGTCCTGTGACATAAACCTCTGTACCACCCAGAGCTCCTTGAGATCAAGACTAAAGCCAACACAGGCTACTCTTTTATCATACACTCAAAAGTTGTTAAAGGGACTCAGCTATGTCACACCTTTTCATTCAATATAACAGAACTGATTCAGTACACACTGACTTTCTGACCTCTTCATGAAGTTTACCTGTTGATGCTGAAACATTTTAGTGTCTTTTATTATCCTTTTGTCCGATTCACTTTAATTCACTAAAAAGCACTTCCATTCTGTCTTGTCTATTTAATGTCGTCAGTGTAAGGTCATTCATTTGTTAACCTTTCAAAGACTGCCTATAGAATCCGCTGGGCCCAGGTGAGTGTGTGACCTTTCTTGCCTAGAGTTTAATCCGGGACACTTCCCCAATCCATACCCCTTCTTGATGTCCTACTAAATGAATCTTACAAATATTTGCCCGACACATGCAGACAAATATTTTTGTTTAATGAAGTGCACAGATGAGTCAGACATGACACAGCAGCAGCAGAAGTGTTTGCTTTATTGAGAGAATGTGGGTTTATGAGGAGTCGACTGGCGCTGGATGGAGAGAGCAAGGCCACGCTCACCGCTGATGAGCGCGAACGACGCGGTTTAATGACTCTGTTGTTGTTGCTGTTTTTGTTTACCTGCGCTGGCTGCACGTGCGGTGCCTCTCCATTGTGCTCGCGCGCGCTGGCCGGGGGGTCGGCGCAGAGTCTTTTGGCGGGAGCGCGCGGCTCGTTTGCGCTCGGGACAGGAACGTGCGTCGGCGCGGGAGGCGGCGGTCTTTTCCCCGCCAAGTGGAGCAGCGGGGGCGTGGCTTTGGAGCCGAAGCCGGCGACGCTGTGCAGCGTCGCTATGGAGACGGCGCCGATGCAGTGGTTGGTGTAGGTCTTGGAGAGCTGCGCGGCGCGCGACAGCATCTGCATGCGCGTGCCCAGCAGGTTCTTGCCCACGGCCTTGTTCTCGTACCACGTGGCGTCGCCCTCGCCGCAGTGCTCGCGCGGCCGCTGGAAGAAGGCGCGGCACGCCGGGTTGCGCTTGGCCAGGTACTTCACGAAGCTCGCGTACGGGCACAGCGCCGTGCCAGTCTCATACATGCGCGGCGCGCCCTCTTCGTCTCCCGCGTCCGCGCGCCTCTTGCCCCACGAGCGCTGCTGCGCGCCGCCGAGTGCCTTGAAGTACACGAAGCGGCGGCCGTCTTCGTCCGCCGCCAGCCCGAACGAGTCCTCGGCGAGCTCGCGCTGGTTCTCGCGGCCGCGCGTGCAGAAGTACATGCACGTCTCGAACCACACCTTGTTGAGCAGGCCGAACGGCGAGCTCGCGTTCAGCGCCGCCGACGCGTAAAGGCGGCGCAGGTCGGCGCGCGCGATCGCCTGTTTCTGGACCACGGGCCCGGCGCCCTGCTCCTCCAGGCGGCGCAGCGCGGCCGCCAGCGCCAGGTTGGCAGCGCGCAGCTCGGGGTCCTTGGTGAGGTCGAGCGCGCGGCTGAATGGCGGTTCGTTCAGGTAGCGGTTAAGGGAGCTGCGGATGCTGATGAGCGACGACTTGCTGTATAGCTGGCCGCTCTTGGAGCGCGCCTCTGCGTAGAAGGAGCGCAGCGCGCGGCACAGCGCGTGCTTGTCCATGCTCTCAAAGTCCGCGCTCTGCGCCCGCTCGCTCAGGTACTCGCGGAAGATGCGCACGGCGTAGCGCGTGGCCAGGCGCGTGTTTTCGCTCAGCCGGCAGCGCGCGGACGGGGAGCGCGAGCGCGCCTCCCCCTCGGGATCCGAGTCCGGCTCCAGCTCGGTCCGCGGTTCCGCGCCTTCCTCCTCCTCCTCCTCCTCCTCTTCCTCCTCTTCTTCTTCGCACTCTTCCGCCGCCGTGGTGCGGATGGTCTCCTTCTCACCCTCCTCGTCCGCTTCCTCTTCCTCCTCCTCTTCCTCGTCCTCCGCTACGTCGCCTCCGTCCCTCTCTCGCTCCCCGTCGCTCGAGCAGCGATCTCCGCTGCCAGGCATTCTCGCCATATTGCAGTCTGAGCCTGTATGAGTCCCCGGGCACTGCGCATGCGCTATATTGGACCGCAGAGCTGAGAGCTTTCGTGTGAGTGTGTGTGTGTGTTAGTGACCTTCAGCTACGAGCTCAGGCACGCGCTCTTAAAGGTGCAGAGAGGAGTGAGTGAGTATTCCTAAAATTTAATCTGCCCCCTCCCCTTCACACACACACACGAAGACGACGCAATACAAGAAGAGCTGAATCTGTATGGGACCGTCAGGAACACACACACGCAAACACAGCTGCTTAGCCCTCTGTCTCACAGGCTGAGTGTATCAGAAGTTTACATCCGCAAGAGAGATCATGTTTAACAGCCAGACTCTGTGACTCTTCCACGAGGATGTGTGTATTGCTAGGGGCATTAGTCGTTGTTTTCCTTCTACTAATCATAATAACATCATGATTCATGGAGTCCAACTGTGACCTGTTCAGGTGGATGGCACTGGTAATGAAACTTTCTCTCCTGAAACCACTTCTGATGTTCTACTGATTGGGACTGAATTGTCCTGCCAGGATTCAATAGACATGTTGGGATCTGCTTTCCGTTTTTGGTCAAGAACACTGATGCGGTCGAATGCAATGGTGGAAAAAACCTCCACAGTGAGACACATACAAGTCAATCAATCAATTAATTAATCAATCTATCATTCTCTCTCTCTCTCTCTCTTTCTCTCTCTCGAATGTGTGGGGAGCAGGAATAATCAGATATGAATATATTCAAGAATATCTGTGATGATTTGAATCTGTGAGGATCTGATTGCGAAAAAAATCAGCCACACGAGCATTAGCAGTTCTGATGCTAGTTTTGGATCACAAACAACACACCTGCTTCTTCCAGAGGTAATGGATGCAGCGTTGCAACACCAGGGAACACAGCTTCGCAGCCCAGCGATAGGGAGCTCTATAGCTCTATTACCCACCCACCCCCGACACTTGCTTTTGGACTTTGTGACCTTATGATTATTTATAATGTGTCCAATTGTTACCTCAATGCATTTCTAGCACTAAAAATAAAGATGCCACATGCCAAATATTTTTTTCCCTTCTAAACTGATTTGTGCATGTGGGAAAGATTTTAAACTGTTGTGTAAACCTATACTGCACAAAAAGATTCCTCACCATTTTAGGCAGTTCTTTCTGAGAACTTCAAACATCTCAGTCACTGAAAGAGTCTCAAGGGAAGCAAAAATGGTTCTTCTATGGCATCGTGCTAAGAGCCCGTTTTAGCACCTTTATTTTTAAGACCATTGCACCTGCTGATCACATATTTGGCTGGTTGATGGTTTTCAGTAGAAGTGCTCCTGAAGTGGTTCTGATGGTATGATGGTATTGAGGTGAATCAGGTGGAATCCCAGTATGGTATGGTTAGAAATTTTGCAATTTTGTCATTTGTTCAGGAGCTGTCAATACAATGCACCTGGATTTGCTTGCCTTTCATGCTGGGGTATCAAGCATGTGGAACAGATAGGATGAGTGGAAATAATGCAGAAGAATCATCACAGAATCATCATGGACTATTATTTAAGACCTGCAGTTTACCGAGAACATGAGTTCCCCAGGATCCCTGTGACACTGTATAAGTCAGTAAAAAAAGCATTGCAAGAGCAATCATGTAACCACCAAAAAACCCTCCACTCTCCATCCAAGATATTTGCATACATACAATCAGGGTCCAGATCATTTTTACTGTACTGCACTGACAAGCAGAAAAACAGCTTACTTTGTCATTTAATCCGACATACCTACCTCACAGATGTACTCTAGACCACAAATGAACAACAGATCATCTTTTTCATGTTTTTCATCGGTGCATCAGTGCTTTCCAGCCCACAATAACACCGGATATTTTTGGTTTGATTATTAATCTCTGTCCAGTAATCACACTGCCAAAAAGTCAAGCAAAAATGCCACTTACAATTACCTAAACTCAGTCTTGGATATAAACATTTTCTCGATTCCATATGTCTCCAGTTAATTATTTTTTTATATTTCATATGTGAAATATGTGTACCGCACTTGCTCTCTCACTCTCTCACCTTAAGCCCAATTGCATTAGACTCTCGTTTAACTCAGGTTGTAGCACAGAGATCTTTCAGTGTGGATGAGCTTCCATTTTAAAACGAGGAGCCTCTTTTCTTTTTTGTCTCGTTCTGTTGTTTCTGCCCGCAGGCATGTCACCAGAAACAGCTATGACATCTCTCAAAGGAAGACAGAGAGGCAGAGGGAAAGGGAAAAAAACTCCTTCTCCTCTCCTTCACATTTGAAATTCTCGTTAGTGGAGCCCATTTCACACCTAGATACCCAATTAGCAATTAGCCGAGCTTTAAAGTGCAGTCCTGAGCCAGGGCCCTGATCCGGGGCTGATTTGTATGCGCTTTGTGCAGATGGTGATAAGGGAGAGAGGCAGAATACATGTATAGTTTTAAATTTAATTTCATAATCATTTGCATGGCAGGGTGGCCCGCAGGCACGAGGGAAAATAACATGCCCGCTCTTCAAAAGGCACATCAGGCTCGTTACATGGCTGTGTGGAGGATTGGAGGAGGCTTTTTTATGCACAGGCAGGTAATGTGTTCCCTGACTAATCTGCAGTGATAGAGAAGTTCAGAAGAAGCACTTTAAGAAAAAAAAAAAGGGAAAAAAAGAGTGCAGAGCAGAGCGCAGCGTCACAAATCGCCTCTCCCTCCGAGGCCCAGCGCTGAGCACTGCGGAAATGAACACCAAGGTGCGATAGAGCTACAGCCACTGCCAGAGCCCTGGGCTATCACAAAAGGGTACCATTTAAGAGTGTATGTGAACGTGTGTGTGTGTGTGCATGTGTGTGTCTGTGAAAGACAAGGGAAAGACTCTAGAGGACATTCAAAACAAGCAGCACATAGTTTTCTTGTCGTTACTTTTCAATTATGTTAGAGAAAATATCTGTAAAGAGTCTATTCTTAAAATCGATGCATGGAAGCAGAAAAAATGGCCAAGCATGTTCTCGGCATGCATCTTTCTAAAAGAGTTCAAAGATGGATTTCTATCAAAAATGCTGAAAAAGTGAAAGCAGGCTATAGAAAGGTTTCAGAGTGCATCACACAGTGCATCACAGTTTGTAGGTGCTGCCGGTCGAGTGGTAGGATACTCGACTACAGACCAAGAGACTGCAGGTTCAAATCCCACTTCTAGCACCATCATCATTGGGTTCCTGACCTTAACCCCAAGTTGCTGCAGGGTGACTGTCCATGTAGTTACAAAATGTAAGTCGCTCTGGATAAGAGCGTCTGCTAAATGCCGTCAATGTTTCCAGTTCCATCCCAGCTTTAGTCCTTTCCATTTACACCCTGTTTGCAGGTACTCCCCAATCCCACAATGCTACCTAGCTGGGATAGTGAAGGCTGACGAATACTTCATCCAGGTCACATGAAATGCCGCCGGGTCTTTTTGACACATAATCATTGAACAGCTAAACACTCTTGCACATTCATTGCCTACAGAAGAAGGGTCTGAATGATGATGAATGCTGACATTATGCGAGAATAAAATGTGTAAAATGTCCTGGTATTATAAGTAGTGCCATCAAAAAAAGTCCTGAATATATGCAGACACCGTTCACCTGGTGAAAGTGTGATATATATATCTATCTTGAAATATAAATCAAGGGTGATTACAGGGAGAAGGGGTAGCCTTGGGGTAGGCTACTCAACTGCAGATCAAGCAGTTCTGGGTTTGAGCCTGGCTGTATCCTAACTAAAGCACCATTGAAACTTACACCATTGAAAATCCTAAACAAGTAGCTCCAGGAAAACCATCCTTTTCATTCAGCAATATATGTTGCTCTGGATAAGAATGTCTCATAAATGTATCATATTTGGAAATTTTAAGATGAAGCTTTGGCTTCTCAAGCTTTGAGATTTCTAAACGGAGCACCTCCGAAAAAATGAGAAAATTACTTTTAATTTCAAATTTACTTTGAAATTACTTTTAAAGATTCACCAGCATTCCATCAGCATTCTAATGTTTATTAGGAGGCATCATTTATTTATTGTATTTGCAAAACTCTGAACATAGAAACTAGATTTATCTTTTTATAAACTTCAGTTAACTCTTTCATATGTCACAAATGATAATAAACTATCATATGCTATTATCTCCACTGTTCCAGTTAGAAAACGGGCTGCAGTCTTTTATTTTCAGGTTTTTGAATGGGTTGAAAAATAATCCCTTAACATCAGTGACTGATGAAATCACTCGCATCAAGTATTTTGGGTTGTTTGTAGACTTTGTTTAAACCCAGTGAGATTGTTCAAATATTGTTTTTGAGAATTCTCTCTCATGCTGTGAGCCTGTGGGGCATGTCAGCTAATGATGGTGTGAAATCAAACTTTCGACAAATAATGAATCATGTTTGAAAAACTACAGAACATACTTTTTGTTCATTTTTGGTTTGCTGTTGTTCTGGCAGACCGTCAAACAAGTATTTAGTACTAAATATTTATTCTCAGAAAAACCTGGCTTGCAAAAGGACGAACTGGATTCAAGAAGACTAGTTTTTCTCAGACTTTTGAAATACAGTGAGTGTCCTAAATGTGGATACTAGAAGTATAACAAAGATTTTTCTTATATCAAGACCTCTTAACACTGCTTTATTTTCATCCTTCATTTTTAATGTTGGAAAACTGCCTTCCATAGTGGGTAAAAAAATTACAATGAAAAAATGACATTAGTTCTGATGAGTTTACCATTTTGAAGACACAGATTTCACGGAAGACACGGAAGCCTTTCTTACAAATTGCTTTCTTAGTGGCAACAGTGGGTGAAAAGATAACCTCCACTACTTGCCTGTACATTTGCAGCATTTAGCAGACGCTCTTAAACAGAGCAACTTCCATGTCCTAATTACAGGGACAGTCCCCTCTGGAGCAATTCCAGGTTGAGGGTCTTGCTCAGGGACCCAGTGGTGGTAGTGCTAGAGGTGGGATTTGAACCTGGGACCTTTTCATCTATAGGTTTATAGCCCTATAGATCTATAGGTATAGGTACTTCAGTGTAACCTACTGGTTTGGGAGTTGAACCCACAACCTTCCACTTTGGGGCATGGTCCCTAACCACTAGGCCAGCATTGCAACACAGTGCCACATCTCTCCTGCAATTCATTTGGCTTAACACAAACATCTCTCTTGGCCATTTGAGGCTGCCATTACTCCACATTCTCCCTAAATAAGACATAAAGCGTTAAAGAAGACAAAAACACGGAAAGACACTTGAGACAAGTTGCGCTTTCTAAAACTTAATCCTATACATATTCATTGCAATGCATATGCATGAATGCTAGAGTGAAAAGGAGAGAGATTAGTAACCTGGGTTTGAGATGTTTCCAGGCTCGCGTTAACATCCTGAATATTTGAGATATGTGAGTCAGAAAACTCTGCAACCAAAGCCCAGACTGTGGGCAGCACTTCAACAAACACTCCTCACTCTAAGGTACTTGAAATGAAGTGTGCATGGAGGAAGACAAGCTGGCTCTGATAAAAACTGTATGCATATGTGTGTGTGTGAGTTTGTAGGTGGGTGGCTGTTTCAAATCAAGTAGGTAAGCTTTTGGTCCTGTGCAAATCGAGTATGGTCTAGTTAAGAGAAACCTGCCGTTCAGTTAAAAGAAAATGTGGGCGGTATGGTGACGCAGTGCTGAGCACTGTCATCAGTGGGAAGATTCTGGGTTCAAAGCCTGGTCTTTCTGTGTGGAGTTAACATGTTCTTCATGTGCCTACATGTGTTTACTCCCAGGCACCAAAGATATGCATGTCAAGTGAATTGGATATGCAAAAACGCCCCTTGGTGTGAATGTGTTTGTACGTTTGTCTGCCAATTCATAAACTGGTGTCTGTCCACAGTGTTTCTTTTGCCTTAGGAATGCTAGGACAGACTTCAGTAGCACCATGATATTGGATATGACAAGCAGCTAAGGTAATGGATGGATGGAATAAGAGGGAAAACTTCAGCAAATTTCAACCTGATATTTATTGACCATGTCTGTCTCGCATACTGGAAAGGTGAAAGCCGGGACAAAAGGATAGTCCAATTCAAGTGAAATGCTGCTACATCTTTTTGAAGTTTATAAAAAGTGGACAGTAGAACATGCTTGAACACTAACTGCACTTTAAACCTTAATCCTAATGAGTGCTGACATGGCACAGGGGTAAAATGTGTTTAGTCTGCTGTTATTCCCAAAGCAGGACCCTCACAAACAATGTCCTAAATGTGCAAACAAACAAACAAACACACAAACATTATTTTTGGCTTATTTTTTAAGTCTCCATCAGTTACAAAATGTCCATGTATTACCACAAACTATAATTTCAGTATAGCATAATAAAAGACAGAAAACCCTCCCTGCATTAAATTGCTCCGTTAGCAGAAGCCAATGGGCAGTGTGCTTTAAGAGAAACACATTTTCTGTTCTTTTAATAATTACAGGGAAACTTGTCCATGATAATCAACCAGATAATCAACTGGAGTCCGAGTCCAGTTTCTGCTGTACATCTCAACTTGGTTCTGAATGTGTGTGCTGTCGAAGCATTACATAGTTTAAGTGATTTAAAGGAGTACCATAGTTGGCATACAAATGCAGGAAAGATGAGTGGCATTTGTGGTGGGCCAGTCTGGCTAAAATTCTTGGGCTGATTTTTAATTTATTTTCCCCGTCCCAGTCCAGCCCTGATTCTGAGCTGCTCTTAATTAGTTTTTGCAGTATAAACGTTGTGTACTATTAATTGGGTATAAGTCTATGCAGTATACATGGGTGTGACTCAACCCTATTTATTGAGCATAACATCCTTATGCTTATGACCTTATAGCATAATATCCTTATGCTACAGGTGCAGCAAATATAGATATGGTTGAAAAATGCTGGAGTGTTCCTTCAATAAATCACTCAAACATATACACACACACACACACACACACACACACACACACAAAGATAAAGACAGATATCATCTCAATAGAAAACACACACCTTATCTTCAGCAGTGATGATACATCAAGCAGCAAACAGCTTTTGAGTCATTAGTGAAGTTATGCAGTGACCTGGATAGTGGGCAGTGACTGAGGTTTAGCTTCTCCTCCATCACTCTGTTCCTCACAGCCACTGACCCATGCACACCAGCTTAGTCAGGTCACTGCCCCACTGCCTGCTCTTGTAACTGTCATGACTAACACTTCGTCATGACAGCTTTACAAGTGGAGAAGAGTGATGAACTAACAGCGTTTCCCAATGTAGTCCTGCTGATCTTACACAAGTGGTCCAACTAACGGAACAAGCTCCTTTTCAGCTGGCCTGGGTTAGATAAAACGGTAAAATGTACAAGGTATGGGTACTGCCAAACCTGTTTCTAAATTAGGCACCTAAAGATTTTTCATCTAAAAAGGTTGAAATAACCAGGATACTTGAAACCAAATTTGATTACATTCTTCCTATGAATGTAAAGCCATTTCCCATAACCATAAATTACATACTGCACTGTAAGTCAATGGCTTCCCTAAAGTGGTGAGATGAAATGCGACCCTTTAAGTGTCACCCTGACCAAATGGCTGACCATTAAAAATTATCTCGAATTAAATATGACAAAGGTTAATTAACTGAAGCAGATTGGAGCTTTAGTTCCATCCTTATAACATAGTGTTCTGAGCATATAATATTATGTAATACTTCTGTACAGGATAGTTTGTTGCTGCCCAGCCATAGATGATTACTAAATGTTGAAAGCTGGTTAAATGAGCTGTATGAATCAGCTATGGCTGGTCCTTCAGAATCCTTTGAAGGGTTCAAAATGTGCAGGATGCAGTGTGTCTTTCCACTCAATTACAGGCCAATTATTATTTTTTTAATGATAAAAATCAAATTTGTTATTTATTTATTTAACCATGAATTACTTTACTGACCTGTTGTTAGACTATTGCATTAAAATAGCTGGATAGCAACAGTTTATTTTTTATTTATTTTTTTGATGATTAGAGCTCAGCAATGATGGAAAAGGTTTTTTCTGGTTGTGCCACTTAAAGAGCTACTACAATAAATGCCCACATGAGCTCCTTTTTTCAAAGATGAACCACTTTTGATTCTACAGGACAGTGAAAACCCTTTAAAGAAATCTATTATTGGTATATAACGTTCACCTCACCTTTTATACCCTCTTTTAAACTCCTTTGAACTTTAAAATAGGATGTTCAGGCTAATAACCCATTCACAAATATTTTTTTTAGGTTTTTTTAAAGAATCATCTATTGAAAAGTTCTTGAGGGAAACAAAAGCGGTTCTATGAATCCACTCCAAAAAAGGCCTTGGCACCTTACTAACCCAGACCTGGTTAGTGCCCTGCTCAGACCACAGTCGCCATCAGGCCGAGCACAGTGCCAGAGAGCAATATGCTATAAAATGAGTTATTCACAGAGCTGGAAAAGCAGCCTCTGGTAAACGCTCAGCTTCACTACAGTGGCCTGATCTCAGCCAGCTGGCATGGCGAGCAGAGCCCCAGTCACAGATGCCAGAAGACAATGGCACATGTGTGATTCACTCCAGAGTGGCACCAGTCTGGGACTCTGCATAATGATATTTGACTTGAAATAAGTTAAATACACAGAAGACCAATGGCAAGGCCAATATGTGCACATACAAACAAACAAATAAAGGAATAAATTGACTTAAAATAGAAAACGCAAACACCAGCAGACTGAAGAGGGAAGCAGTAATCTGGTTAAAGGAGCTGCTCCTGACTTTCCCTCCTGCTGTGTGTGAACCTGCTGCATGCACGAGAGTGGGCAGCCCTGGTGGAAGCCTTAATGGTGGGATTTTGAGCAACATCCCCAACTGTGATCAGCCAGACTGGCGTTAAGTCCTGCAAAGCTGTTCGCTCAAGCGGTTCACTGATTGATCGTGTTTCTGATGAGCAGCGCGCTGGCGGTGCCATTACTTATGGAGCTGAATGCTGAACGAGCAACATCATCATCACATCACATTTTCTGTCGACATCCGAGCTCGCGCCCTCTCTCTTTCTCGCCTTGTTTTGTCCCGCATTTAAACACGCACGCACACGCGCGCACACGCACGCACGCACACACATGTGCGCGCGACCAAATCTCACACCCCTCACCTGGACCACGCGCCGCCTCTCTCCGCTTCTTCCCGCTCCAGAGTGCTTCAGCTCCCGGGTGTGTGTGTGTGCGCGCGCGCGCACTTGGGCCGCCGGGGATCCGCGCGCACTGCCGCCCCCGTCGTCGCGGATCGGCTGTCAGAACACGCGCGAAGCGATGAGAGCGGCGAAGCTCCGCGGAGTGTCGGCGGTGTGTCGGCTGAACGTCGGCGGTGTGTGTCCGCTGGCTGCGCTGCTGTGAGCCGCTGATGATCGCTGTGATTTTGAGCGCGGATGGAGCGCTGCCCCGGGCGCTTCCTGCAAATGGATGGACCGGGGGCGCGCGGGAGGGGAGCGCGCACAGCGAAAGTCATCGAGAGGGAGGCTCTTATGCCTCGCACACACACACACGCGCGCGCGCGCGCACACACACACACTGGGCTTGTCGCTGTGGCTCCAGTCCCGTGTGATTTATGTTCATGATTATGAATGAATAAACAAAGATGATTCATTTTATGTGATCGCAAGGGAATTACACACACACACACACACACACACACACACACACACACACACACACACACACACACACACTGCCAAAAGAGTGAAATTGCCTGTCACTACACCAGATATTGGCCAAGTTCGGACTAAAACTCAATTAAAATGAGATCTTAAAGAAACAGGTCAGAAGTTCTCATACTTTTGGCCATATTGTGTTCATATATACAACGTGTGTGTGTGTGTGTGTGTGTGTGTGGCCTGTTGCTGCTGGAGAGATCTGTTGTTTCCTCTAGACATTTTCACTTTACAACAACTATAGCCAGAGCTGCTGGAACATATCTGTGAGTAATTGATTGCATTCAGCCATATAACATCAAGTGATCAAGACACTCCTATTCATCCCGAAGGTGTTAGTGAAGTGAAGTGAATGTTAACCACAATTGAATTCTTCTCAGTGAAGCAGTGGGCAGCCAAATCCAGTGCTCCGAATCCAGTGTACCTCAGTGTAACCTACTGGTCTGGAACTCTGCATGGTTGTGGGGCCTTGTCCAAAGACACTAGTGCTTGGCAATTTGAACTGTAAAAGTGTGTAAGACTATCTACAAACAATAGAAGATAGAAATCTATACATATATAAAAACAATTTCAGACCAAAAGGCATGAGAAATAAAACACTCGCAACAGTTTTGTAGAGGAAAGGGGTGACCTGGGAAAGTATAAGGGTTAGCCAGATAAAATCTGATCCCCAATGCATGAGAGTTAACAGTGTTGCTGGAAACTTTTTTGGTGGTAGAACCAATTTGTGTAAGGTTCATTTAAGTACAAAATCTCACTTTTTATTTATCATAGAAAAGAATACTTAAGTAAACTCTTAATTTATGTATTTCTTTACTGTAAAGAAGCCTTTAGTAACCTTGTTTAGGGTCACCACATACATTTAAACATTCTCTCTCTCTCGCCCTGCCTCTCTTTCTCTTGCTCTGGCAGCTAAATGAATAGCTTAGGGCATTAATCACAGACAGGTTGCATTCTAAGGGTTGCGCAGATTTGAAACCCCTTCTGTATGAGATGGTTCACCTCTTGCTGTGTGTGGTGGGGCGAGTATTGCTCTGAGTGTTTGCGTGAGCATGTTTTAAATTTACACAGTAAATGTGTTTTGGCACGTGTAACAGACAGAAAGACTCTTTGCAAAGTGTGAGATGGTGAATTTGCATGCTGCTATGTGAATGCAAACGTGTCTCTGCTGTAAGTGTGTGTGTTTGTGTGTATGTGTGCGTGTGGATGTGTGTGTGTCACCTTCTCGGCTCACTCAAGGCACTCTGAGAATCAAACAATTTCATGCAGCAAGTGCAGGGGGAAATGAACTGAGCCGTGAGCCATAATAAAATTATCCAAATGTTATTACGGCGCCGGCTGCTTCTGTCCTACTTTAATACACATTTCAGCTCCCCAGGCCTGCCCACTGGCTCTAGCCCTCCTGAATAAATCAACATTAGCTTACATCTAAATTATTAAGGAAGTGACTTAGGCTCCTGTTTATTGTATAAATTATTGGAGTGTTAAAAGTGTTAAATGCTTACATTCCTCTATAGAAACCTGTAATTCCCTAAATAATGACTACTTCCATTTTTGTTTCATGTGTGCATAAATGTGCATCCGCCGAAAACACTCCTGTGTTGAGCTGACTTTTGACACGAAAGGCAAAATTACCTTGATGGGTAAAATGATGCATTATAGACATTTGAGCTCTGGCTTAAGAGACCATCAGCAAGCCCACCTTACTGATTTATTCTTATTCTGAGAACTGTAATAGTATATATTAATAAAATATATACTGTATTAGTTTAATAATTTAATATACTTCATGCAAAATGTAAACTCATTTTTCAAGTGACTAATCAAGTGAAAAATTTTTGCCAGATTAAAGTCTTTTTCTTTTCAAAACCGTCATCCTTACTTAATCCTTCAATCCACTGCAGAAAAATAACTTTCACCAACATCGTTTGTTGAACGCACAGGACAGCAGCAATATGACAGCAGTGCTAAAACATTTGTGGACTCTACAATCTGTAGTGCAGCACTCAGACGAGTGATTCCAGTTGTTCTTTCTTGCTTTCCATCATTTTGCTCTACGCTGATGAACTTTAGTTTTGATGCTCATGATAATGTGTTCTCAGTATAAATATTTGTGTTAGTTTCCATGACAACAACGATGCTGTCAGCTCAAAGCATTAAGTGAAATAAGTAGGGAGAAGCACTATAAAGTACAAAGGATATTTGTCATTTTCACAGGAATGAATCTCTCACAGCTGCAGCTTATCCTTATTCACTGGTGAAACTGCTGCTCTGCAGCCAGAGGAATCACATCATGCCCTAATTTCTGGAAAGACTGGGAAACACTAATACTAAACTATAGGGGATGCTGTTTACATTTACTAACACAACACACAGCATCAACCTCTTGTGTGAAAATTCATAGATGAACCATCAAAACCATTTTACCTCCAGTCCTTCTCATACTATGGTCGGTTGGATGCATTTGAAGTATTATATATATTTGTACAACATAGTGGTGCAGTGATTTGCATTGCTGCCTTACAGTGAGAGAGTTCTGGGTTCTTTCATGTTCACTCCATGTCTGGGAGTTCCCTCTTACATTTCAAAGACATCCATGAAAGGTGGTTTGAAAGGGCTTAACCCCTTGCGATCTGGTTGTAAAGAGAGGCTAAGATAACTGATAACTGATTGGGTAATACACTATTACAGGAACTTATTATAAATAATAGCAATGTGTGATACCATACTGTAAATAATACCTTTTACTTTATCATTAAAAATATATAGCTTCGTTCCACTGTAACAGAATGTTTTCGGTGTTCTTCCAGATCATACTTTTCAGATGTTTTGAGTGCCTTGAAGGATTGTTTTGCGAATGCACACATGCAAGCGTTTCAATGCAGCTTTCTCCAGTGCACATCCTTTTGATTTGTCTCAGTGAATATTCATTGGATTACTTAATCTTAAACAAAACCAAGGTATGAGCTTTGATGAATATTCATATCACCTGTGTTCTACCATTCACAGTGATGAGAGGCTTTGCTCCGGGCTCTGCCTCCAACTGTATTGGTCTCGAAACTGCTTTTGCTGTTTGTGTGTGTGTGTGTATTTGACTGAATGGTTAATTATAATTTTAATGTTTGTCTTGTGCACACACACACGCAGTATTCTGTCAGTAGTTTGGACAGCTTCCTTTGTGTACTGCGGTGAAGACTCTCTTCTGTAGTCATTTGGGAAAATAAATATTTCAGCAGACTAACTGCAGAGTTTTCTCCCTCCAATTAATTTAAATGGAGCAATTAAGATTTAAATTTTAATAAATAGCTGTGGGAAGGAATGAAGCCTGAGCCTGGCTCTATCCTCCCTCTAACACTAGCACCATTAGAGCCCCTGAGCACGGCCCTTAAACCCAAGTAGCTCCAGGGAGACTCTCCCTATAACTAGACAATGTATATCAAACTGGATAGTGGTTGCCTAGTGGATAGGCACTATGCCCCAGGATTAGAAGGTCATGGGTTGAATCCCAGACCAGTAGGTTGCCCTGAGGTACCCTTGAGCAAGGTACCCCCATCACTGTTCCTTGGGTGCTGGACATATTTGCGGAGTGCTAGGCTGTGTTTCACAATGACAAAATCCCTTTCACTTGTTGCGGATCTTTATCTTGTTACATGACAAAGTGACTCCCGATTTCAGAATTCAATCCTCTGCTACCATTATGAGTTACATCATCAATAAAAATGACTGGGCCTGTTCCAGAAGCAGCCATGCAGCGCAAACCATGACACAACTTGGATCATAAGCATATCTTTTCTTTCTCCACACTTCGGCATTTAGTTAGAGCTTAATGTTTGTCTCATCAGTCCGTTAAACTTTGACTCAGTGACTTTGTGGCCCATCTCTGCACTCTTTTGTTGATTCCAATCTGGTTTTCCTGTTCTTACTTACTGCTGATGAATAGTTTCCATCTGGTGGTATGGTCACTATATTTGTTCTCAAAGTCTTCTTTGACCTCCAGATATGTCACTGTTGTTTTTTTTTTTCCTTTCAGCCATCAGCTGTTGACTGACCAGCTCAATGTCTGGCGCTCTGTTGCAGCAGAAATCAGGAGCTATTTATAGTTTAAACAATTCTTATGTGATACTCCTGTTTTCTAGAAAATATATAATAATGAATATGTTTAGATGTAAATAAAAGGAAACAAAAAGGTGACAATTTCTCTTCTCATATTCTACATCTTGTGATCTCAACCCCAAATGTCTTCAGTGCAAAGCAAAAACAAATGAACTGCTCTTGCTGATCTAATACTTTTGGAATGGACTGTATATAGTCACTTTTATTTAGCACAAAATGAGAAAGTATATGAATTCAGAAGTTATTTATAAAGAACAATTCAACCTGGCACGACCATGCTTGCATTTGTCGCCTTTATAATGAATTCTGTCACAACAAATGAGTTAGTGACGCCCTCTGCTGGTAAATATGGTAAATTGCAGCAAGTGCACATTTTGCACTCAACACAAATTGCCCAGAAATATGACAAGCCTGAAAATATCTGATCAGGTGCAAAGTTAAAATGTTATTTTTTTTAAAATCTCCAACAGGAAATGTCGGATGTTAAGTGTACCCTGACACCAGTAGTTTATGGGCACATAATTAAAAAAAAGAAAAAGAAATATGTTATATCTAAGAACAGTGAAACATTAAAGGCTACAGCTATTTCATTTTCAGATGATAATTTTTTCAAATGACTCTGTACCAATAAACTTAGTAAACATAGCATAGATTTATAATATTATATAATATTACTTAAACCCAATATCCAAATGGTGTTCCTGATGCACGGTGAGACATGTGATTTATGTCTGTTAGTTCTTCACGAACACTAGGCTTTTACATGCTTTAATTTTGCAGCATTTGAGGACAGACTATCAGCTCAACTGAGAAGATCTAAACTCAGCTTCTGCCTATTTCATAACAACTGAAATCGTACAATCTCTAGTAGAGAGAGCGAGAAAGAGCGAGAGAGAGAAATAGGTGAGAGGTAGGAGGTGTTTAGTGCACTGAGGAAGTGTCAGTTCACTACCAATTCCAGCGGAACTAGCCCTACATTTTCACCACGTTGTCAGTACACTGTAAATTCAAACGTCCAAGTTTAAACTCTCTTAATGCTTTTGAAAGCATCACAGAGTTGAGCTGCTCCACTATTTGAGAACAAACTATGGGGAAAAAAATGTTTTTTTTTTTTTTTTAAATAGCCAGAGTGGAATCATATTTTAAATAGAATTAGTTCTCAATGAAAAATTGCAAAGTTGCAATGAAAAATTATTTGAAGCAATTCTCGACCTTTTCAATGTCCACTCTAAAATTCTGAAACAACTGAAGTGGCAGCCAGTTTTTTTGTTTTTTTTTTAGAAAAAGACTTTAGTTGGCATAATATTCCCTTATTTTAGGCAATTTAGCCTCATAATTCCATTGCAAAGCTAAGAGGAAGTCTTACACAAATCATAAACAAATTATGCCTTGGATAATCAACTAAAGTGAAAATTTTCATACATCAAAGCACTTGGCAAAGAACAATAAAATGCATTGTCTGCATTAACCCATAATCACACTGATCCATGAACACCAGTCTGCCTGTCTCTGTGCGGACTGAAGTGAATCTAAATTTGAGTGGAAGAGGAACATCAACATTTATATAAACATAAAAAGCCACCACTCTGACAGGGAATCTTATATACGTGCCTGTAGAAAATAGTGAAAGATAAGTAGTTTTGTGGCAGGCATACAAATGAATCTTTAGGATTCACAGTTATCACTAATGATAAAGCATGCTATATATATACATAAATATATAGCATACTAATATATATATATATATATATATATATATATATATATATAATATATATATATATATATATATATATATATATATATATATATATAAATACCCCCTACTTATGAATTTAAATTTGTCATTAAGTGGAAGTGTAGAGTTTAGACTTCGCTCAGGATTTCTGCATTTTCTAGAGAGTTATGAATAAGAAATACCAGAGATATATATATATATATATATATATATATATATATATATATATATATATATATATATATATATATATATATATATATATATATACACAGTACTGTGCAAAAGTTTGAGGCAGGTGTGGAAAAAAGCTGTAAACAAAGAATGCTTTCAGAAATGGAAGTGTTCAATCATTTATTTTCATCAGTCAACAAAATGCAGTGAATGAACAAAAGAGAAATCTAAATCAAATCAATATTTCATGTGACCACCCTTTGCCTTCAAAACAGCATCAGTTCTTCTAGGTACACTTGCACACAGTTTTTGAAGGAACTCAGCTGGTAGGTTGTTCCAAACATCTTGGAGAACTAACCACAGATCTTCTGTGGATGTAGGCTTCCTCACATCCTTCTGTCTCTTCATGTAATCCAGACACACTGGATGATGTTGAGATCAGGGCTCTGTGGGGGCCAGAAGAACTGATGCTGGTTTGAAGGCAAAAGGTAGTAACACCAAATATTGATCTGATTTAGATTTTTCTTTTGTTCGCTCACTTTGCATTTTGTAAATTGATAAAAATAAACAATCATTATTTATATTTCTGAAAGCATTCTTTGTTTACAGCTTTTTTTCACACCTGCCTAAAACTTTTTCACAGTACTGTATGTATATATATATATATATATATGCTGGTATTTCTTATTCATAACTCTCTAGAAAATGCAGAAATCCTGAGCGAAGTCTAAACTCTTCACTTCCACTTAATGACAAATTTGAATTCATAAGTAGGAGATGATTTTCATTCCATTTTGATGTAAAATTGTCATGGGTGTTGTCTTGATTGGCACAAAGACATGCCATTCTTTAGATTTCTGTCACGTTTGTCCATTCTTGACTCAAAATGTAAATCGAATGTGACTAGAATTGAATGCGAATAGAAATTGCTACAAATTCTGTCTTGAATGGCATAGCAAAACAAGAATAATAACTTGCAATTGTTAAAGGTTTAAGAGGTCCTCAAACATGCGCACACACAAGCTCACAAACAATGCTTCTAGATCAGGTCAGTCTCTTTCAGATAGGTTTGGTGGTAGTGTCTTAGATCTTCTTCCTCAGTGCTCCTCAGTAGTCATACAGAGGAGAGCACCTCCCCGGCTGCCTCCCTCTCCTTCCTCTCTGCCCGCTCCACGTCCAGCACAGTGAAGGCTGGCTGCTTGACCACCAGCTGAGCTTGCTCACTGGGGAAAGCAGCTGGCTCCATGCCCTCATACTGGCCTCGGGGAAAGGAGCTTTTGGCCAGAACGCTGGTGTAGCGTCTTTTCAGCTCAGGGTCAGGACAGAACAGGTATTCATAGAGAACGGCACCTAGAACAGCACCTATTAGAGGACCCACCCAGTATATCTGTGTGTGTGTTTGTGAGAGAAAGAGAGAGAAAGAATGAAAGGATACTCTGTTATAACACAAAGTATAAAGAGATTCTGACCAACAGGATGTCTTTGCAGTACAGCATCAGTTACTACAGTGCTGAAGGTACGCTGAGACATATATATCACTCACTGTCATGTATAACTGAACAAATGCACACAAATGCAGACAAACCAGTTCCAGTTCCCGCTGGGAAAAGTGAGAATATGAAGGTACAGGACTACTCACATTAAGACATTTAGTATGAAGAAAAAAAAAAGATCAAGTTGTTGTTTGTTTGTTGCTGGCAGGGAAATCAATGGGTGTTTACAAAGAGCCTTTCAGTCACAATATTCAGGAAATTTTTGGGCAGAAGCTTCTCTGGCTGTGGTTAGAACTAAAATTTAAAATTTGAAGTCAGAAAAAAAATCCAACTACAATGTATTCTTTGGCAATCAAAAAGTTTTTAGTCACCAGTAGTTATTTACTAGGTTTAGTAGAGCAGAGAAATCATTAAATTTTGCTGGACTCTATCTCTCCATAACAGGAATTTAGGCAGCAGAGCCTTTTGGTGACAAATTCTTTCAAAACACCAAGAATCCATTTCAGGATGTCATTAATTCTTCAGCATCACTGATCTTCAAAGGATAGCCTTGAAAAAGACTAGTGATACGACAGACAAGGTGCACATTCTTACATAGTGGAATAAGGTCTGAAGACTCTGGGTCTCAGCAAAGCTGCCACACTAATCATGGAAAAAAAAAAAAATTCTGTATGTGTACACAATTATTAGGCGAGTCAATATTTTGAGGATTAATTTTAATATGGAACAAGCAGAGTGCTATCAGTCAGTCCAAAATGTTAATAACCCTGAAACCTGAATTTTTTTTTTCTTTTTTACAATTTTTGACTCTTCAGAGTGAGTTATCTCTCTTGTTTGGCCCATTTTGCCTGAGGTCTGAGGAAAAGAAACTGCCTAATAATTATGCACACCTTGATAAAGGGTGTTGATCTCCTTAGGCCACACCCTAATTTTGTCATTAGACAAAAATTAGCATTCAAGCTTAAACAGAGCTTGAAATATATGCATAACAATGATGGTATTGTGAAAATACCTAAAAATTGTGCACAGTGTATTAACCCCTGATTTTGTGAATTATTTAATGCTCACATTAAATAAAGAGAAATTAATATATTTCACAGACCCAGTGGTTTTCCCAGTGACCCATGACAACTGCTGGACCGAAAGAGCGAGCAGGATTCATACTGGCTCCGGTGAATGGGATCTGTAGGAACACACACACACAAATATAACTTGGTAGAAAGGTTTGGAAAAGAAGAGTGGAAAACATGGGGGGGAAGCAGAAGAGTAGAGTAGACAAGGGAAGAAGAGAAGAGAAGAGAAGAGAAGAGCAGAGAAGAGAAACCATTGGGGGAGAACAGTAGAGCTGAGCAGAGAAGAGATATTCTTTGACTCAAGCCCTTGCTCTACATGGTCTTTTATGAAGTCTATAACAGTGATAGACCTATATTGAATAAAGAGCAACATGAGGACATTTTACTGCCTTTGCAACAGGAGTGTCACCCCAGTAGACCACTGAGGCATAAACCTGACATCATCGCATGGCAACATCGCTATGTCATGATTACCCGAGACCTAAAAAACTGGACATCATTCCCTTCTGTGCTGAAAAGACTAGGACTTGACATGCTTTAATCAAGTCTTTTGTTTACAGATGTTTTTTTGTAATTTACATGATTAGACACAGATGTCTGGTCATGTTCTGCAGCGTTTGCAGTTTGTCTGTAGTTGCTATAATCTGTCTGTGTGAGGCGGAAACTCATGGAGAAAGTGACTCACAGCGAAAAGGTGACCGATGCACACAGACAAGCCGATAGCCAGCGCTCCTGAGCCCTTCAAGTCACTGCGCTTTGGGTCACAGGTGGCAAAGACAGTGAAGGCGAGCTCAAAGGTAATGAGGAGTTCAACCACCAAGGCATGGCCAGTGGAGATACCAGCATTGACCTGCAGGGGGCAGTGGAGATATTGGAAAGTGAGAAAGACTGAAATATACTGCTTTGGGGGAACACTAAATAGTTTATGAAACATTGTAGTACTTTATTTTTGCTGACTTGAGAAATACATAGTAGAAAGGATCGTAAAAAACTTGGGGTTGTTATACGCTATTCGTTCACATTACAGGGTTAGAAAAAAATTGATTATTGACCTAATTGTGAATTCTTTTGCAGATTGAACACAATCTGATCTTTTCAAAACTGATATGAGCTACTTTCATATGTGAACTTATATTAGTTCTGTATCTCATATATCTCACAGTGTCCATATGTTTGTAGACACCTTCCCATTCAGTGTTTCTTCTGTAAGCAAGATACATATTAATAGGGAGTTCACATCCTAAACATCTCATAATTGTGCAGGCACCCATTCCAATTATTCCAATACATAGTGTGAGAGCCAAAGCAATATTACGTGTCTAAAATGTTTAAAAAGATACCTAAAAAAAAAAAAAGATAACTAAAAACGGTTAGATTGTTAGATTATGTATATGTTTAAAGTGAAAGTCACTATTCCTGTCATTGTGAGAACACAGCACAGCACACAGTGAACCACAACAAAATTGAACTTCTGCATTTTACCCATGCACACAAACACTCACCATGCAGCAGCTATGAAAGCTGCCTAGGGTGCAGTGACGGGTACGATACCTTGCTCAAGGGTACCTAAGGGCAACCTACTGGTTAGGGGTTTGAACCCACAATCTTCCGATCCTGTGGCCAACTCCCTAACCACTAAGCTGTGGCTTTAATATGTCATTTATAGGTTTAGGATGTCTTTTGTTACTATTGGACTTAAGTTCTCAATATGGGGCAGCGGTGGCCTAGTGGTTAGGGTGTTGCAAGGTACCGTCCCTGTCACTGCTCCCCGGTCGCTTTCAATAGCTGCCCACTGCTGCACGGTGCTTATGTGCATGGGTTAAAAGCAGAGGTCCAATTTCATTTTGGTTCACGTGTGCTGTGCTGTGACCTTGCAATGACAAGGGTTGTCACTTTCACTTTCACTTTTGTTGTACCTAAAGTTTCACTTTGTGAGGATATAGCATTTCGCTTCAGCAAGAAAGGGCTTTGTGCAGCAGAGCAACACGGTTGCATGTCGTATTAGGAACAACTTATCTGCAGATGTTCTCTTGTGGGAAACGTTTCTACCTGTCAAATGGTGTCATCTTTACAAGAATTTCTCTCATAGTGTAGTTCATCTTTTAGTTCCTTTAGTTATCAGAGGCAAAGGGAACTTGGTTAGATATGTAACCAAGGAACTAATAGTAACTATTAATAAGTTACAGAATTCCTTTTGTGCAGAAGGAAGCACCTTCCAGATGGAGTCCACATCTAGGTGTGATGGTCATGTGTCCAAATTCTTAAGGCCATATATTGCATGTATGATATAAAAGACATGAAAGCAAACTGAAAAAACCTTAATTTACCACTAATGATAAATGTCTATGGCAGAATTCTCAAATAGTGCAAATACATCTGTATGATAATAATGTACTTATATAAACAATTTGAGACTGAAAAATAAATTTGTGAGTGTGCGCATGTGCCTGTGTGTGTGTGTGAGATAACTAATGAAAATTTAGAAAGTTATAGGAGAACAGCAACTGTAATATTTAATGTTTGGTAAAATGAGTCAATCCTGGCATAAGTGGAAACTAGTAGTGTTCAAGACAGCTGCTTTTTTGTTGATCATCATGAGGCATGTGGATCATGCATGTGACATTATTGATTTTGAAAACGTGTACATGCAGGTCTTTTTAGGACAAAGATGATTTTACACATTTAATGTAATGATGCATTTTGAAGACTTACAAAGATGAATTTGAAGGGGCAAGGCCTGGATCTGAATAAAAAGTTGGAATTCAGCAACAAGACTTGTGATGTGAACGCAACACTGAGTACAATATTGCTATTCAACTAACCGAGGTGACCCCCAGGCTCCCTCTCACAGCAGGTGGGGTCACACCATACAGTATTGCTGCTCCCAGTACTGCACCAAGGCACTGTGCCCCCAGGTAAAACATGCCCTTTGCTAGACTCAGCTTCCGTGTGGCCACCATCGCAGCGGTGACAGCTGGATTGATGTGGGCACCACTGATATGACCAAAGCACTGAACCAGTGTGGCTATAGACAGGCCAAAGCAAAGAGAGATGAGGACGAGGTCAGGGGGAGGGGGGGTTTCCTGTGTTGCTGCCCAGTTGATGGTGGAGCCCAGGCCCAACGGGACAAAGATCAGCATGGCCAGGAACTCTCCACAAACCGCTCGCCAGAAATCCTGTGTCCACACACCCTTGAAGGCAGCCATGGCACGCTCACGACTAAAGGAGCACAAGGGAGGACACCTACTGAGAGAGGGGGATAGAGAGAGAGAGAGGGGGATAGAGAGAGAGAGAGAGAGAGAGAGAGAGAGAGAAAGAGAGAGAGAGAAGGTTTGTAAATCACTGCAATTGTTTCTGTTGTTTCATCAAATCTTTGTGTTTTCTCTTTTGCCAGTTGATCAATAACAGCCTGCTCTTTTGAATTATGTTGCTTTACTCTGAACGTAAACACTGTAAATAATAATTTCTAATAATTTTTATATAGTCCACTCCTTATATAATACACTCCTTGGTAGGCCACACCTCCAAGGTAGATGGGAAGAAGTTTATTTGGTTGCTATTTTTTTCTCCTCTGTATTAGTAGTTGGGTAATTATGGAGGTGTTGTATCTTGAAATTCCTTTTTTTGAAACATTTTATTGGTTGTCTATAACTCATCTTAAACTCATCTTTCAGCATTTTATTGGTTGTTCAAACTCATCTTAAGATAGATTCAATACATTTTTCTCATTTAAATCTACATGCAATACTCCACACTGACAAAGAAAAGAAGTATTCTGTAAAAGTCTTAAAAGGTTTTATGCTTGGTTAAAGCATATTTGGCAGCAGTAACAGCTTCACGTTTTCTTGAGAATGATCCTACAAGCTTGATACGTTTTTCTTTTGAATGTTACTCTCATTGTTCTTGGGAGGTCTCTCCAGAGATGTTCTGTAGGTTCAAGCCCAGACTTCAGGAATTTTTACCGAAGCCACTGATGTGTTTTCTTGGCAGAATGCTTGGGGTTGTTGTCTTGTTTAAATATAGAACCTCTTCCCTGAGCACACTCAGGAAAGCTTTCACTGAGAATTGCTACATTTTTCTGCATCCATCTTTCCTTCCCTGTTCCTATCACAGAAAACAGCCCACAGCATGATCCTGCCACCACCATGTTTGACAGTAAAGACGATCCTCGGGGCCTAGTATTCACCACATAATCCAAAGGGGCCCAACAGTCATAATCTCAGAGTCATATATCAAACTCCCTGCAGACTGTCATGTGCCTTCTAGTGAAGAATGACATATCTTTTACCACCCTGAAATAACGGTCTGGTTAGTGGAGCTGTGCACTGATTGTTGTCCTTCTTTAAGGTTTTACTATTAAAAGGACCTTTGGATGTCATACATAGTGAAGGGTGGGTTCTTGGTTGCCTGTCTGACCAAGGCATCATCACAGAATACTTCTGTTGTTGTGTCAACCAGATCTAGAAAAAAAAAAAAGAAGACTTTTCATAATCTAATACTAAAGCCTGGAGCTAGATCTGGCAGTACAGGATCAATACACAGTTGGAATTTAACCGGAATATGATGGTATATTGTTCCATAACTAAAGGCATTGAAGGCATATGCTTCTGGGTACTACCCCAGTGATGAAGGACTTAGAACCATAGTGACACCTGAGAGAGAACCTAATATTTTTCCTGTATTTTATTTTTTTGCTAGGGTAATGACAATTGTCTGATTTTAATTTAAAATAATCTCATTATTAATTAATTTTACAGGAACAATTGTATATCTATCTTTAACTTTGTTCTGCCCTCAATGTTTGCAGTTGTGCAGTATCCACTATGTGGTAAGAGACTCAGCTCATGTCTTAACTAGTCTCTTTCATTTTTTATACTATAAAATGCTACACTATAAGGTTCACAAAACCTTTACTATATAAATAATACACAAACAGCCACACTGAAGCTGTCATTTATAGCCATCTAAACTAAGGAGCTTACCTCTTTCTTCTTTAATGAGAGTGCATGTTCTTTGGCACTAGTGCACATGTCTGCTGGTGGTCAAAAAAAATCCACTCATAAACAAAATATGATGAACTGACAAAGTGGTTTAGAGAAATGGATAATAATTTAACCTACTGTGACTGCTCAAGAGGTGGCCACCATAACATTTTCTATAGCATCAATACATCACATTGTAAGCTTAGACATAATAGTATAAGCACCATCTGGTGAGTCCAACTTTACTGTGGACTACAGCCCTACAGATAATTCAAACTACAGGCATGCAGATACTAAAACTGCTCCTGCAGATATTTAAACTACAGTCCTGCAGACACTTAAACTGCTCCTGCAGATATTTAAACTACAGTCCTGCAGACACTTAAACTGCTCCTGCAGATATTTAAACTACAGTCCTGCAGATACTTAAACTGCACCTGCAGATATTTAAACTACAGTCCTGCAGATACTTAAACTGCACCTGCAGATACTTAAACTACAATCATGCAGATACTTAAATTTCTGCAAATATTTTAAACTACAGTCCTGCAGATACTTAAACTACAGTTCAGCAGATGCGTAAACTACAATCATGCAGATACTTAAATTAAATTTCTGCAAATATTTTAAACTACAGTCCTGCAGATACTTAAACTACAGTTCAGCAGATGCTTAAAATACAATCATGCAGTTGCTTAAATTACAGTTCTGCAGATATTTCTGAATCCAGTTCTACATATCCTCCTAACAGTCCTGTAGATCCTTTAAATGACAATCATGCAGAAAATTGATACTACAGCCCTGCAGATATTGCTTTAGTTTATTCAGAGACATGTCAGAGAGAAACTTACCAAAGACGACCACCACATTTATTTCGGCCAGAAAGCTCCTCTCTCATCACTTTGTCAGCATCCTCTTACCAACAACATGTGAAAGTAAAACTCGTTGGAAGCCTGAGATTCTGCAGCAACAGGGATGTGATCTGTCATGAGAGAAAGTTGGCTGCAGTTTATTGTGTGGGCGTGTGGGAGTGCATGTGTATGATTTTTTTTCCATCCTCAAGAGGCTGTCATATTAGCCAATCATAGTACAGGAGGCGGGGCCTATAGGTGGGGGAAAAAAATGCCCCCAGGCATGTGAAGATGCCAGTGCACCTTCTCACCCCTGATGTTTAAAGTCTCATTTATAGCACTTTATTTAGTACTAAAAGCAAAAAGAAAGATTTTTCTGTTACACTCACAGTTGCTTGACTGTTAGTTTGTGTAGCACATGTGGGCAGATTCGAGTGGGAAATAAAACTGGTCAATTTGAACAATTTGTCAGGAAGAATTATTGTCATTTAGACGTAAGAGTACCTGTAAGAGTGATCATGAACACATGTAATATGTAAACAAACTACATGAGACCCATGAACATCATCTGAACCTCTGCGTTGTCTTGTGACTTCACATAGTGTGCCATAGTTGTTTTTTGCACAATGTGCAGGAACTAGTCATGCCAACAATGAAAAATGTTGAATATTTTTAATGTATGCAGAGCTTAATGCTTCAGCCATTGCAGTTTTTCTATCATGCTCTTTTATTTCTGATTTAAAGGTCAGGTACTTTTGTATTTCTCCTGTATAAAGTACATTTAAAGTGGGTTTAACCTGTTTAACCTTGCCAAAAATAGTCATCTATGCTAATTTATGTACTAGTAAATCTATAACCTTATCCACAATAAACCCCAATACACCAGTCAAATATAATCCAATATCAAACCTTCCCATATGCTTTATTACTATTTATTTATTTTATTTTTTAGCTTTCCCATCACCAGCCAACCTGTTAGAGAAATGTTGTCTTGCACAAAAAATAAAAGTGTACTAATAATTACATTCATGTAATTGCAAAAATAAGTGCAAAATAAGGCAGATAGAAATTTATCAAAATATAGCAGGATCCTAAAAAACTTCTTGGGGTCCATAGACAAAATAATTGCAGCTACAACCATACATGTGCACTCAGTCATGAAGTTGATAGGAGGTGAAAGAAAGTTCTCTCTTAAGAGACAGACTCATAGAACTTTGCAAATCAGGTCTTTTTGCCACAAAGACGAGGGGACATAAAGCCAGAGTTTCTGCTTGGCAGCTCTAAACTCCTCTCTGATCTCTGAGTAAGATTGCCGGCTGTTCTTAGACACAGAAGGGAGGGCTCAGACAAAAAATCCTTCAGAAAAACTCTGTAGCCACACATAACATAATGTGCTTGTGAACTGTTTTGTGTGTGATGGGCTATGTTCTAAAAGTTTTATTCACTCTTCTGGCATGCTGCACTCTGAGATGTCCTTGTGTAATGCCTGCTGTCTAATCTTATATGTGCAGACTGCAGTGTGGCTTCAGCTGGTGCTATTTGGTCCATCAATCACAGGCACAGCAAAACTTAAACACTAACCACTTTGGATGCACACAGGCTGCATTCCTGATGTGTGTGTGGGCGCTTGTGCTGGGGTGTTAGTCACAGATAGGGAAGAGGAGGAATGTGGAGGTTGTGCATTTTGAAGGTACACATTTTTGTGACAGTCTCTCAGCATCCCTGCTGTCATGCACAGTCCGCTCTCTCTGGAAGTCTCTCTGTGTGTGCGCGCAAGTGTGTTTGTGTGTGTGTGTGTTGAGCAGCGCATCTTCTGTAGACCCATTCTTTGATGTTCTCATTAGCAGGAGGCTCACGAACAAATCTGTCTTTGTGTGTGCTGTATGTGCCGACAAATGTGAAACTTCATGCAGGCTTAGTCGATCTGAATATTTGTTCTGTCCTAATGATGAACTCCTTCATCAACAATGCTGACAGTGTTCTACCCCTCCCCCCACTCTCTCTGTGCAAAAAAACAAAATCATCCATCCTCTGACTGCCCTGTTCAACTCCATATATCCGAACCAAACACCCTCCCTATCCAGTGTCCTCTCTCGGCAGGAGTGTTATGTAATCATTATGTAAAAATTCAGGCCCTCATAGGCAATTGCATTACAGTTCTATTGATGAGGAAAAGCGCACAAAGAAATAATTTTTAACAACATCTCTTTACATGTTTATAATTTATGATCACATGGCAGGAAATGTGCAAACTGCACTGTAATCATGAGGTGATGGCCATCACAATATTGCGTTTGAAAGGTTCAGGAGCAGGGAGAAAAACAAACCTAATTTCAAAGGAAAAAAAAAAAAAAGGAGAAAACTTTTAACTTTACACAAGAGGAAAAAACAAACAAACAAAAGTTTTGTTGCTTTTAAAAAAAAGTTTTTAATTGAATAATCTGCTAAATGACCAGTCCCTGACATGACAGTCCCTGACAGGTGAATATGGTTGTAAAACAGTGCTACAAAAAAATAAAATGAATAAATAATAAAATAAATAAATAAATAGTGGGGGGGGGGGGGGGGGGTATTAGTCACCAAACACTGGAGGATAACTTGTTTGCTAGTTAATAAATGGCTCAAAGGAAATGGTTTGACCAGTTTGGTATGTTGTTACTGAAAGGACAACACATCCTTTTTGTAGCTAATTTAAAAATGGCAGTTGTTCATTCCTTCATAATTCGAAATGAAAGCGAAAATTACTATTCTCGTCATTGTGAAACAGCACAGCACACAGTGAGACACAACAAAATTCAACCTCTGCATTTTACCCATACACACATATGCAGCCGGGGGCAGCTAATGAAAGCACCCGGAGAGCAGTGATGGAGACGTATCTTGCCCAAGGGTACCTCAAGGTAACCAAGTAGTCTGGGATTTGAACCCATGATCTTCTGATCCTGGGCCCAACCCCCTAACCACTAGGCCACCACTGCCTAAATCATAGCTGTCATTAAAGAATATGTCTCTTATATGAAGGAGCCTTTTTCTTCCTGTTAGGGGTCATCTCAGTGGATCATCATTTTCCATTTCTTCCGGTCCTCTGAATCTTCCTCTTTTACACCAAAGTCCTCCCGCATCATTTTCATATACCTCCTCTTTGGCCTTCCTCTTTTCCTCTCACCAGGCAGCACCATGCTCAATTTCCTTTTCCCAGTCTATTCAGCACATCTCCTCTGGTCATGTCTAAACCAATGCAAAGATCACACAGATTTCGTTTCAGCAACAATGACATTAATATGTTGTAAGAGCACCACTATATTGGAATACAAGGTTTTCCCACCGCAGTTATGAAGTGAATGCAGCTCCCTAAGCGGAATGATTTTACAGACAGCATGAGGCATCTTTCCAATCAAGGCACAGCAGAGTCAATTGTTGCTGTCATAGACCCCTGGCTCAAGGGACTTCAACTTAGGTCCCTGTGCTAAGTGCACCATCTTACTTTTGCAATGTAGCAGCAGCGGCTTAGCAGCTGCCAGGGGCAAAATGACTGTTCTTAGTGCTTGTCGAGCCTGTTATGAACAGTTTTATTATACTGTTGCGAATCTCTGGGTAGCCATTGACTTCTACATGCTACTGAAGTTGATACAAGATTTTTGAGGTTTATGATTACACATAATAAGCAGGTAAATTTGCAGTGGGTGCAGCTGAAATGTTTGACAAAATTGAACAACTCTCTGTCTGTTTAGGCACTTTAGGCAGTGCATAGTTGGTACGCTTCTATATTCAGAGAACCCAAATCGTGTTTGCACTGTGCTGTTATCTTTGACAGTTGCTGGTTTCTGTGCTGCTTCATCTGATAAAGAGTATAAAACAGGAGCTGAACAATACCTTTCCTTAGACACAGCACAGTGAAAGACACTTTCACTACAGAAAGTTGAGAAAAAAGAAGGTCATACAATAGAATTAAGGCATTTCTTGCCAGTAAGGCAGATTTTTACACTCCCCTAATTAGTTGCCAACATTCACACCATCATTCTAATCAAGAGATAGAACTTGGCACTCTATGCTGATTATAGTTTTTGGTAGAACCTTAATGAAGACACAGGCTTAAGGTCCACAGTGACTGAAGGTGCACTGTGCAGGCCTGCATGAGTAATGAATATTCCTTTTAGTGGATGTCAAAATAATAATGAAAATTCAGTTTCTGTCCTCCTCCTGTGGTTTGAATATGAGAGGGGAGGATTCTGCAGTCTGGAGCAGGGTCCAGAATAAACGTGTCCTTACAAATGAATGACTTTTCAACACTTTATCCTTTAAGCGTGAAAGACGTATTTGGCTTAAGCCGTCCTCACTGTCCTCTTCGCATAACTGTAACTATATGAAATACAGTCTTAAGGGAAGAGACTGTACAGTAAGTCTGAATTCAAGCATCGTGGAGATTTTTGTGGTTAAGGTAAATTGTGGGATATTATGTATGGTATGAATATCTTTTGTGTATGAACTGATTTTTAATGATCACTAGAGGTGATCATTCATGCAGATTTCCTTTGGAAATATCTATGTTATGGAATCATATATAATAGTTTAGGAATCAGATTACTTTGTGATTTGTTTGTCTGCATGAAGCTATACAGTACTGTGCAAAAGTTTTAGGCAGGTGTGGAAAAAATGCTGTAAACAAAGAATGCTTTCAGAAATATAAATAATGATTGTTTATTTTTATCAATTTACAAAATGCAAAGTGAGCGAACAAAAGAAAAATCTAAATCAAATGTAGGTTCACGTGGTTATAACTTTATTAGTATTGCTCCAATGCCTCTGAACACTCCCTCTTATAAACAAGACAAAGTACCATCCCTCACTTCTTAATGATTTAACAGGGAATCAAATTGTCATTGCAAAATACTACTTTACTACTACTTTAATACTACTTTAATCATACCTCTGATATATTGAAAAGATTGCAATAAAGAAATGGGAATAAATGTTTTACCTTGACAGGCTGCATAGCTCCTTAAGATGCAAGGTGCCCTAACAAAGGTTCCAGCTATTCAGCATTCAGCATCACTAGTAAGCTAATACCCAGCCTGATCATACATAATCATCTGCACCTGTTTCTTCACTGCTTCATGTATTAGGTTTTTAATTGAATTGAATTTGATTAACTTGCTTAAATTTAATTTGATCTGCTTGCATGATTCATACATAGGTCACTGTGTGGCTTAATAAAAAAAAAAACATCCTCTGAAAACTGGTCAGATACAATGACTGCACTGAAATTGAGAGCCAAAAACTTTGTCCTTCAGGAATCCCGGAGGATTGTTCCTCAATGTGAGGTGACTCAAAACTTTTGTGCAACACTGTATGTCTCAAGATGGGGCAGTGATGGCCTAGTGGTTAGGGCGTCGGCCACATGATCAGAAGATTGGAAGATCGGGGGTTCGAACCCTTTCCCAATGGGTTGCCCTGAGGTACCTTTGAGCAAGGTGCCGTCCCTGTCCCGCTCCTCCCTGCGATGGGCTGGCGACCTGTCCAGGGTGCGTCCCCCGTCCTCGCCCTGTGTGCGCTGGGTTGGACACCAGCACTCCCCCGCGACCCCGTTTGGGACAAGCGGCAGATAATGGATGTATGTCTCAAGTTGATCAGAAGCAGTGAATGTGCACCTCCTGTTTTGTTCACACTAGTCCAGACACTTAAGAGCAGTTATTGAGGGTGAGTTGAAAGCCTCAGTGGGTCAGTCATGAATAACAATGTCCAGCTATCAACCGGAGACAAATATAAATGGCTGACCACTAGTTCATCAGGTTTCAACTTCAGTAAACAAGACCACTGAGCATGTGTGTGTCTTCTTAGACTCTAAGAGGCTTGGTAGCATTTTCCTAATACAGTGATGTTTTAAATGCAGGCCAAATTAAAGGAGACTAATCGGTCAAGACGGCATCAGTAATCGATACATTATTCATGGGTAGCTGCAGTAAAGACACAAATAAGTATTGAAGAGTAGAGCTCTGACAATGTGTTGTCATTTTGTAGCTTGCCATAAGCATCCTGACAAGCCCTGAGTATAATCTGACTGAAGATTTTTGTCCACAGGAAAAATCCAATTGCTCAAGCAAACCCCACCTAACGCATCCTGTGGTTTGTGCAACATATGGTTTTCTGTTGAATATTACTGCCATCTGATTTACAAAGTTGTGAATATTCCAAACAGTAACATTGACACAAATTCTCAAACTGAATATGCAACATGTGGGTTAAATACCCCATTTTACTTTCATCATAAAACAGGCAAGCTCACTAAACCTCCACTATAGCCAATGCAGGCCAACAAGCTTTGTCAAGTATGGTAGTCAAGTGGCAGTGGCAGGAAACCACAGACAGAAATAACAACTTAGGTACCATTACTTTTCTGAATTTTGGAAAAATGCAGAATCAAACACTCAACAAAACTTTCAAATAGGCAGTTTAATACCGTCTTCATCTATTTCTGGGATCATTGTCCAATACAAAGAAACAAAGAAACAAACAAAACAAAACAAAACAAGCAAATTTACTTGTAAGAAAATGTGCTTGGCCTAGTGGTTAGGCAGAATCAGAAGATTGTGGGGTCAAAAAAAAGAATGTTAGCAATCCACTACCTAGAATGCCTTAATACCTATTGTCAGAAGAGTCCAGTTTAGATGACCAGTGCACTGACACACAAAAATGTATAAACATTGAGTTAAGCTGTCAAACCATGTCATGGCCTGACCACATAGTTCATCAGCAAACTATTAAAGGATTGCCTGACAAAGTTCAGATTGACATCAATATTTCTACAGTGGCCTCTAGTGGTAATAGTGAAAACTAAACCATGAACATTTCACAAGTGTAAGCACTGAGCTTGCTTTGCACACACAGTCTAGTTTCACACTAAAGCTTTTTAGTAATCAAGTTCCAAAGGTGAGAAACTGAAACTCTGTCATAATAGTCACAAATGAACTATGTACAATAGTGCATTCACATAGCACTGATTTAGCTCTTTCCATCTGCTCTGCATATCACAAGTGTTCAAAGAACAATGATGGAACAGTAATAGATCAGATGAGTCAGTTGTGAGAAACAGCATTAATACTGACTACCTTGGCCTTACAGTGCAGTTGTATAGGCACACCTGCAGGGGACAGCAATACACTTTGAGAGAGAGAGAGAGAGAGAGAGAGAGAGAGAGAGAGAGAGAGAGAGAGAGAGAGAGAGAGAGATAATATTCTCCAGTTGACCTTTAGGACTAGGGAGACCTTTGCTGGGAGAGGCTAAAACACTTTCCGAACGATCATGGACGGAAGCCCAAACTCTGAATAATTAAAAAATGCCAACATAAATTATAAAGCAAATCTGATCAGGGAATCAACAGAGTTAAATAAAAGAATACAAATAAGAGATATTCCTCAGAGCAGCAAAAGCAGGCTTTCAGTCTGAAAAGAGAGCATTTCTATGATGTTCTTAACAAATCATCAGAAGGAACATGCTGTAATCATAACTTATTCAAGCCCATTGCAGTACTTAAGCACTTACAGGCTTAAAGCTGTTACCAATCCATGCCACAACCAGAACAACATGCTTTATATTTATATAAGCTTTTTCATGCAATCAAACTTAACTTTGCATTTTTACTACAGAAAATACTGACACATAATACTAAGGCTTAATAACCTTAGAAGAATACTCTGTGGAATACTCAAAGAACATGCACAGTAACTACTTAGGAGGGGTTTAACCTTTAGGGAGAAAACATTTGGTAACACTTTAGTGAAGGGGCAATGTTTGTTAAAACCACAGGACATTCACATAAACCTTTTTTGACAAATTGCATTAACCTGCATAGACGTTTATATTTTTAGTTAAAAAACGTCCTAAAAGTAAGAAAAAAAAATGTATACATAATTATAGAAGAATATTTAGCTTCATACTTAAAGAGCAATGTTTTTAATTAATGTTTTCAGAAGCATGCTTTTAATATTTGTGTTGTTTTTGCTGTTAGAAATTTTACTTTTCTCTAAATATTTTAGAGCAGTTTTAAGACTTAAATATATTTAAGTATTAAAATTTTTAAAATTATTGGGCAGCGGTGGCCTAGCGGTTAGGGTGTCAGGTGCATGATCGAAGGATCAGGGGTTCAAACCCCTTCCCAATAGGTTGCCCTGAGGTACCCTTGAGCAAGGTACCGTCCCCATCACTGCTCCCCGGGCGCTTTCAATAGCTGCCCACTGCTGCACGGGTTTGAGTGTGCATGGGTAAAATGCAGAGGTCCAATTTCATTGTGGTTCATGTGTGCTGTGCCGTGACCTCACAATGACAAGGGTTGTCACTTTCACTTTTTCATTTCACTTTCATATTTACTTAGAGAGGACTTATTATGTGTGATACAGAGGAATACTTGTACATTATATTTAAATATGCATTATATATTTTTTACTTTTCTATAAAAGCTCAGTGAAGCACACAGGGCTTGGAGAGGATGACACGTGTTGAGAGAAGAGAAAAAATAAAGAAATACCACATAACCTCAATTAAATGATAACCACTTATGCCCTCTTCAGTCTTCAAAGAGTGTGTGAGAGAGAGAGATAGGGAGGGGGATAATTGAAGAATAAAAGATCATATAAAATAAAATGTGCACACAATTTTTTTTTTTTTTTTTTGTGCAAGATTATGAATTAACAAAGATGCATTGTGGAAAAGTAACCTTGCAAGAATGTTAGCTTGCATTTTTTGAAATTGAATGTGGGTCCTTCAACAGTCACACCAAATGCATTAATCAGCAGCACCTCCCACCACCACCACCCAAGGAATAAATAATCTCACTAAATCACAAACTTTGCTTAAGTTTGCTTACCACCTAAACTTATGTTTCCTTTACAACTTTCTGATGCCTGCTGTTTGTTACCCCCTCCTCGCCCCAGGCCTCGTGCTGTACTTGCAGTTTGACACAAGTTGTAATCAAAAAGACCCAGCAGTGACAGAACTAGCTGTTTTACCATAAGGCTGGGTGGGTGACTGTGAGTGAGGGTGATGCCCTGCTATCCTTGCCCCATCATCGCTCGATCTGTTTGCTGATTAGTTACCCTGTCTGTTGCTAGGCTACAGGGCGACACTAATAAGAGAGGAAGAGGAAGTCTGTAGGAGGCCCAGACTTCCAGAGATAACGAGGGAGATGGAGGAGGGAGCGACTGAAAGAGGGAAATATTTGACTGAACTTTAGTAAGCTCAAATTAAAGGCAAAAGTGAGAAGAATGAAGATAAAAGCCAAAGAGGGAGCAAGTGTGTGTGCAAAGGGTATGAACCCCCAGCTCGCTTCAGAGACATAAATGAAACACATGTGATGCATAATGAGACAGACTGAGATTTAGTGAGACATTAAGAGACGTAATAAGAGACAGTGAGTCTTACTAATCTCAGTGGGAACAGCATGGAGTCTTACATAAGCTTAACAAAAGGGGACCATTACCCAGCATGCTCCCTGTGTAATGGCATCATTAAATATGATTAAATTAGAAGAAGGAAGGAGTCTTCTGGACTGAAGGCAGGGTTTGGGCTGCCCCCTGTGTCATCCGTTCATTCAGACCATGACCATGAGTGATTCACTTTCAAAACTATCCATTTCAAATCTCTCTCTCTCACTCACTCACACACACTCACACACACACACACACACACACACACACACACACACACACACACACACACACACACACACACACACACACACACACACACACACACAAATTGCTGCTGAGGGTATTCCAGAGCAGTTTCTTAAAGGACAGGGGATTCAAGTTCAGTCAAAACTACTAAGTAGGTTATCAGTGATCAGTGAGCAGTGTTAATTGGTCAGTTCTGATTATAGAAGAAAGTCTACACATTGCATACATAAATATTCATTCATTCATTCTTTATCTCAACTGCTTATCCTGACTAGGGTCATAGATGGACCTGGAGCCTATGCTAGCACTCAAGGGGCAAAAGGCGGCGAAATCAATACCTGGGAAATGTTGCAAATACACATGCAAACACACACACACACACACACACACACACACACACACACACACGTGCGCACAGACACACACGCATAGGAAGCACCTAGGAAGCAATTTAACACCACTTGATGTGCATATCTTTGAATTGTAGGTGGAACAGGAAGAGAGTGTTTACTTAAACATGTAGACATGAGGAGAATGTAATAAGAATAATGCTTTCAATTACTCTGACATTTTACAATAAACAGCAGCAACTGAAGATTCTGTTTGGGTGAACTGCAATAAAACAAAATAACAGTCACACACCAAAAGTAATGATGGCAATGTTGCCAGATGAGCAAAGTGTGGAAAAATGTGAAGAATTCAGTACTCATATATTAATGGTTAGGGTTAGGGTTAGCTTGATAGATTAACAGAGATTGCAGGCTTTCCTCTAAGCTGATTGCAGGCCTATATCCAAGCTGAAGATGCTAGAAAGCTTATAGGGCTGTCTCTCAATTAGTCTGGGTCACTCATATTTCCTCACTGTGGAGCCACAGTCACCACATATGTAATCAACTGCTTCATATCATGGCCAGTTCTCTACTGCTAAGGGCCCATGTGTGTACAAAATTGGTTTCAACTTGAAAAATTAAGTATCTTGGCTGCCTTAAAGTACACTGGACAATAAATATCAAGTAACAAAAATGCTTCATTTGAAAGTGACTATTCTTGTCATTGCGAGGTGACAGCACAGCACACAGTGAACCACAACAAAATTGGACCTCTGTACTTAACCCATGCATACAAACACTGTGCAACAGGGGGCAGCTATGAAAGCTCCCTGGGGAGCAGTGACGGGGACGGTACCTTGCTCAAGGGTACCTCAGGGCAACCTATTGGTAATGAGTTTGAACCCACAATCTTCCGATCCTGTGGCTAACTCCTTAACCACTAGGCCACCGATACCCCAAAGATACATTTACATTGACAGCATTTGTCAATCCGATCTTCGTTACAGTGGCCTGTTACAAGAACTGCTGATTAGCTATTTTTCAGCCAAGTAACACACTTATTGACACTCAGTGACTGATGGGTACTAGTGCTCAAGGATAAGTGCCCATATTATTTATTTATTTTAAAGAAGGAGAAGAAGAAGAGAAGAAAGTGCTGAAAGGTATAAGGTATAAAGGAATCTGGATAGTGAAGCTTATTCCCCTAGAAATTTCTTGAACAGGTGTGTCACTTAAAGACAGCAAGGGATTCATTAGTTCTGACCAGAAAAGGAAGTTCATTCCACCACTGTGGTGCCAGGACTGATAAAAGTCTTGATGCATGTCTTGCTCTTCTCTTGAGGGGAGGAGGATTAAGGCCAGCAGTGTTTGATGTTCTGAGGAGACAATAAGAGACGTGCTGTTTGATAACTGCAGTCAAGTAAGAGAATGCGAGCCTTGTAAGCAAGTGTTAAAGATTTAACCTTGATATGAGTAGCCAGAGGGAGCCAGTGCAATTCCTCTAGCAGAAGTGTAGTGTAAGAGAACTTGGGATGGTTGAAGACTAGTCTCGCAGCAGCATTCTGAACCAACTGAAGTGCTTTTGTTGCCTTCCTAGGTAGACCCACCAGAAGAGAGTTACAGTAGTTCAGTCTGGAGATGACCTGAGACTGTAGAAGCGACTAGGTAACCTGGGTGGTGAGGAATGGGCAAAGGTATCTGCAAGACCTAGTAAGATTGTTTAAAGTTTAAGTTGTTGAAAGTTAAAACTAACTACTTTAGTGTGTTAAACCCTGGTGGCCTGGAAGTGCCTCACAATTCAGCCCCTCACCATATTATGCAAGAAAAAAAGTGAAAAGTAGAGCTGCTCTGAAAAACTAACCACTATCTCTCCCTCTCTCTCTCTCTCTCTCTCTCTCTTTCTCTCTCTCTCTCTATGTCTCTCTCACTCACACACGCACACACACACACACACAAAGGTGAGACACACACATTCTCTGCTTGCATTTCTTGCTTGCTCTGACAGGGAAGACAAGCTGTTGACGGCTAACAGGCGCACCTGCCACTGACTTCATTGCACTCTCACCTCACATTCTCTCTCTCTCTCTCTCTCTCTCTCTCTCTCTCTTGCTCTCTCTCTCTCTCTCTCTCTCTCTCTCTCTCTCTCTCTCTCTCTCTCTCTCTCACACACACACACTCTCTTTCTCTCTCTTTTCACCTTCCTCTGTTTCTTTCCCTCTATCCATCACCTGCCTCCTTTCCATCTCTCTTGCTCTCTGTCTTTCTCACTCTGTCCCTGCTCTTGAAAGGCAGACAGCTCCACCGTGTCTATAAACAGAGCTGTGCACCTGACAGTATTCCATTTAAATCTGACAATTTTGAGTGAGACTCTGTCACATACTTTTACGAGAGATGACCTTTACACAACAGAACCGTTGCTGACTCCCTTGACACTAAAAAGCAACTCCTCGGATTAACTACAAACAATTGCTGACTTAAGGCTGCTGTGAACAGCAATGTAACAGGAGTTTTATACATTAAATGTATGTCACACTGCACAAGAAATCTTGACAAAATTCTGTGGCAGACTGTAAGACACCTGTTTCAGGCAAGTGTGCTGTGCTTCAGGTGATAAAGATTTTCTAGTGATAGGGTGTGATAAAGGTTCTTTAGCAATAGGATGTGATCTGTTCTCTATCATTTGAACGTTATTAAGGTTCTCTAGCAATAGGATGTAATAAGTGTTCTCTATTGATATGATGTGACAAACATTCTCTAGTGATAGGATATAATGAAGTTTTTATCGATGGGATGTTCTGAAAGTTCTCTAGCAAGAGGATGTGATGAGATTTTCTAGCGATATGATGTGATAAATGTTCTCTAACAATATGATGTGATGAGACATTGTGATAAGTTTAGCCATACATGCTCTTCTTTGTCTGTCACACAACAGGAACAAGCCCTCTGATTTATAGTGCTTATGGGATGCCTTTGAAATACAAACAGTGCAAATAAAACATGTGGTTTTGTTGTGTTTACCTATTATTATCACTACTGACATCTATTTGGGTGACTGATCTTTAGCAGAGTTTCTTTTTGTAGCAGGGATCACATTTATAAATTTCCATCCAAATTCTGATACTGCTGCAGTCTAAAAGGCACTAAATGAGCTGCTGAGTCACATAAAAATCATTTTAAAATCCCAATAAAAGGATTCTTTGACATTTGTGTTTGCAACGTGCAATGGCATTATCATCAGCAGTAACTTATCATCTGTCTTAACTCATTCATCTCTAATGAGACCCGGAGTCCTAACGCTCTTTAACTGTGCGTATGTGTGATCATGACTTTTAGCACCGCTCCATTTGCTAGGCTGATATTTAAAGCCCATGAAATCAGAGAGATGGTGTCACGCTGGCATTGCGTTTAGGGATTAAATCACTGCAAATGTTCCGCGCACAATAAGATAATCCAATTTTGAAATAAGAGCCCTAATCTCCAGGATTAAGTAATTATTTATTCATGACAAATTGTAGATTTAGAGCAATAATTAAATTCTAGTCACCTATGCTGTTTCATGTGCACCAAGCCCAACACACAAACACAAACACCCACAGAAGCTCTATAGAAGTCGGCTGTTTTTGAAGTTCCTGTTTTGTTGCTCTTCGGGGGCCTAAAACCAGCCATCATAAAGAGAGATCAAAAAGCAATTCATAGCATTCCAATACACACACTTGGCCCCTTAGAGTGGGCCAGAGGCTAAATGCAGCTTCAGTTATTTTGGTATGCCTCTTTCACTTTCTCTCTCTCTCTCTCTCTCTCTCTCTCTCTCTCTCTCTCACACACACACACACACACACACGCACACATGCACACACACACACCTATTTGGTCCACTATCTTGACTTCTTCACCCACATCTGAGCCTCTTCTAATCTGCTATCAAGTATAAAATCAATTATCATACTACTATTTTTGCTGTTTGCAGTGATGGGGATGGTAACTTGCTCAAAGGTACCTCAGGGCAACCTATTGGTCCAGGATTTGAACCCTTACCACTAGGCCAGTGCTGCCCCAAAATGTACATTCTGAAATGTTCAATTTGTCTTTTTAAAACAAAATCATCACTAAAGTACCTGTTAGAGAGTCAGTGTTTAGTAGATTTACATTGGATTTAACAAAGTAATTCTGGAAAGATTCTGTTCATCTGTTTATGATGCAATTTTGATTTTATAACTGGCAACTTCAAGATTTCTTTACATTAGAAGAAAACTAATTTTGTCAAGTTCACTGTGATTGTTCCAGCCAACAGTCAGAGCCATTTATCACCAGCCACACCAAAACAGGGACGTTATCTTTATTATGAGTTTATGAGTTTAGGCTACCTTGCTAAACTCAGCTTTGTCCTAAAACAGGTATGAAATCACAACTCGTCTCACAATATCACCATCATGCAAAGTGATGCAAATGATCACTGAGAAGGTGAATCTTCACATCTTTGTACGGCTTTCCCTGGTATACAGGGTGTGTGTGTGTGTGTGTGTGTGTGTGTGTGTGTTTTTGTGTGTGTTTGTGCATGCATGCGTGTTTAAGCTCAGATGCTGTTTATCTCTGTGGTGGTGGGACACGTCATGGTGTGTGAGTGAGAAAATTAGCATCAGTAAATGACCAAACCAAATGTCCTCACATGCATTTACATCTTTGCCTTGTTATCTGTGTATACACACACTGCAAATGCAAACACACACACACATACACATACACACACACAGGCAAAGCTTTATTCAATGTGGATAGTCTCCAACTACCCTAATAAAACACACACACACCTTTTCCTTCACATTCATTAATCATTGCAACTGTTTACATATGTGTGTACTTTTTAATGATTTTATGATTTATAATTTTATGATGACGTATATGTGTATGTGTGTGTGTGTATGTGTGTGAATAATATGGTATTCAGCTGTGATATACACTGTGTTCTGGGAGAGGGTGCAGATTTTGTGCTGATAGCTTTTGATGAGGCGGAGAGGCTGCGAGCAGAAGGAGGTATGAATATATTTATGGTACTGATTGGGGCTGCAGCTGTGCTAACGCTGCCTTGCTGGATGTAAGATTAGACCTGGCCAGTGCTGTATCAAAGTTCAATACTCCATTAGTTTTGTTTATGCGGACTTGCTTGTGCCATTATTGAGGTCAGCTTTGCTCTGCAAAAGCCACTCAAGCCAATCGCAAAACAGCATGATTTATGGTGAACTGCTAACCCACCAGAGCGAGACGCAGGTGAATATTCCACCCACTGCATCAGGGACACATATAGACACACACACATACCCAAGCACAATTACACAAACACACACACACACACACACCCACTTGCCTGCCTGGATCAGTGTGTGCCCCTGTACACTCAGACACACACATTTTAAATGTCAGAGAGTTTGGGAGATGAGAGTGTAGATAGGGGAAAGAGAGAAGAGTAAGTGAGAGGGCTTTGGAATAATGATGGTTTTTAATGTCATATTATCACTTCACTGATAAATACCCTGGACACTGACTCTACAAACCAAATGGTCGCTGTGAATATTCAGTAATATTAACACACACACAACATTCAGTCTCATAAAAACATAATGGTAATGTCATGTAAACCAGTTCTCCTATTTTGGTGGTTGGAAATTTGTGTTGCTGCAAAGTTTCTTGGTTTTGATACTGGAGGAGCTGTAGAGAGCATGGTTCCTCTTCTCTAAAACACACATTTTAGCCCAGATAATTAGTTGTTAATTAACTAATATGAGTCAAATGGGTCAGAACAGAACAACAACTAAATGCACAATGCAGAGGTCCAAGCACCAGGCTTGTACAGCTGTGAGGAAAGGAAAACAGTGATTTGGTTATCAGCATGACTGGCTCTGCAGTAGTAAAAAAAAGGCATATATTTATGAAACTTGTCAGTGAAGGAATATTAATCTAGGACGTATTCTTATTAATAAGGACATATTAAATAATGAAAGAATTCTCATGCTTTGGAATGTTTTATGAAAGTAAGTAAGCATTTCATCGCATATGATAGTAACAGAACATATGATTTAAACAAACATCTAGCCAATCACTTTAACCAAATGCTTGCTGGTGCTGCTACAGTAATTGTCTACTGTGCAGTAACTATGATGAAATTGTGAGGAAATAAGATGGAAACAGTTTCACATTTTCAGTGGGACTGATATGAGTACATTTCTTTGGACACTTTAAATGCTCTTTGCATGGTCAGCATATTTTTATTTAGTTCTGTGTTCAAAGTCATTGTCGTTACTTTTTTTTTTTTTTTTTTTTTTTTTTTTTTTTACAGACTCCTCTTCAAATTTTCAGAATAAATAAGGAATCTTGTCAGTAATCATGTCATTGCAGACTCAAACATTAGTTTTCCTCCACCATGTTTCTCAGCTGGGATAAGAATTTGGTGTTGGTATTTTTTTTTGTCCGTGCCATGAAAAAAGGTTTTTTTCTTCTGTAAAGCAGTGGTTTATGTGCCGCACTAATAGAAGAGATGTCTGCAGATCTTTGACTTATTTGTCATTTTTTGGATGCTTTAGCACTCTAGTAGTGAGGTGTGCATAAGGAGCAGTTAGAATGTTAAATTGTCCAGGAGAGAGTCTCTAGAGCCATAGAGCCAGGATTGGAATATAGAGCATTATAAGACACCAGTTCCTAAGGAGAATAGCAATGGTGATTAATTGTGAAGATTTCTTCCATTTTTCATGTACTACTATCTATTATTAATCTTATTATTATCTTCCTGACTATGGACTAATGAATGTCATTAAACTTCTTTTGGAATGCTTTCTTTTGTTGCCCTACTGAAGTCATACAAAGCTTCTTTAGAAGTTGGATCAAACCTCTATCAAAAATTATATGCACACAATTAAATGCAACAAATATAATATTTCTCAAAAAGCTTCTTGTAGTGTAGAATTTGCTATTATTTCTGGATATTTTTGCTCAATTTAAGCAGCCATTTCTGGATAGGTTTTTAAAATTCTAAAGTCTAAAGTCTGGTAACACTCTTTTCTTACCCTACTGAAGTCATATGAGCCTCTTTAGAGGTTGTTTAACCTCAAGAATATTTGGCCAGAAACGTATTTCATGCAAGGATGAAAATATAAACACTTTTAAAATATGCCAATGTTTTACAAATTTTTGCATGCTGATATGTGCAATAAAGCAATTTATAACCAGAATGTAAAAGTTGCATTCTGAGCATTGTGATAAAAGCCACAGTAATGATAGCCATGTGTGGTAAAGCTGTTTTGTGCTGTAAAGGTTTTCAGTCGATCATCTGTCAAAGCAGACCAGTCCAATAAATAGTTTGTAAAATCTTCTCTAATCCATCAAAGCATTAAAATCATTGGCAGGTGAAGTGAAAGTGACTATTTGTCATTGTGAAACAACTGGTAAAGGGGCATATAGGGGCAGTGAGTGAACAATCTGTTTGAAGTTTTTGTGCTGGAAGATGACAAAATAGACAAGTGTAAAGATATGAGTGACTTTGATAGTAAATCGTGATGACTAGATGGCTGTATCACCAATATGGTGGGTGTTGTGGAGTGTTCCCAGTATGCTGTGGTTAGTGATTACCAAAAGTGAAGGCTAGCCCTTCTAGCCAATCCCAGAGGAGAGGTAACATGACACAAATTAAAGGTCATAAATCTTTTTAGAACCCTTATACTAGAATGTGTGTGGGTTGAAAAGATGTCTGTGCTTCACTATATGGTTAAGTTTAGTACATTTTAAATTTAATTTTTGGATTCATGCTGAGTATTTTATGTCTGATAGCCAAGAAGACATGCCTTGGTGTATTTTGTTCAAGCCAAGATAAGTACCTTTGGGGGAAAAAAAAATAAATCAGTTTTCAAAAAGTGGAAATTAAACGATCTAGCTGAATGTAATTCATTATTAGTTTATTTATTTAATAATGAGCTGAAGATGTTTAATTAGAACATAAGAATTGGAACACAGCCCCCCAGTCTCTGCCCCTCTCTCTCAGAAAAACAATCACATTTTCACACCATGTGCTAAACACATGCTGAGGCCTGTCTGCATCACTCATCTGTTTGAGTACATTACTAATGGCTATACTCAGTTCGGAATTGCACATACATCAAACAAATGTATTTTATAAACATTATAAATAAATGCACTGTCAAGAAGACTTTTTCAGGTGTTGAAACAGGCTGCTTTTTTTTAGAACCTGACAAATAAATGTGCTTTGAATCAATTGCAACACTCAATAAGAGACACGGTGGAAAGATCTGTTTATAATTTCTGCGGATAAAACTATTCCTGACTGATACAGCATCTCACAAAAATGAGTACACCCCTCACATTTTTGTAAATATGTTATTATAGCTCTTCATTTCACAACACTGAAGATATGACACTTTGATACAATGTAGCGTAGTCCGTGTACAGCTTGTATAACAGTGTACATTTGCTGTCTCCTCAAAATAACTCAACACACAGCCATTAATGTCTAAACTACTGGCAACAAAATTGAGTACACCCCTAAGTGAAAATGTCCACATTGTGCTCAATTAGCCATTTCCCCTCCCCGGTGTGGTGTGACTCGTTAGTGTTACAAAGTCTCGGGTGTGAATGGAGAGCAAGTGTGTTAAATTTAGTGTTATCACTCTCACACTCTCTCATACTGGTCACTGGAAGTTCAACATGGCACCTCATGGCAAATTACTCTCTGAGGATCTGAAAAAAAGATCTAATGTTGCTTTACATAAAGATGGCCTAGACTATAAGAAGATTGCCAACACCCTGAAACTGAGCTGCAGCACGGTGGCCAAGACCATACATGACAGGCTCCACTCAGGCATATGTGTGTTTCCATCAGTGACGTTCTTGCATGTTCAAGCGAGACTCAGAATAAAGAAAAAGTATTTAAAATATTGAAAACTAGTGAAAAACTAGTAGCCAAACTGTAAAATAAACAATGGCATAATTTTGGGAAAACAAAGGCTGAAAATTTTTTATGAAAATCATAACAACATCTGTTTTGATCTCAACATTTTTCTGCTTTTATTTAAATGAATTTTAAAAAATCTAAAAATCTTACCAGTTCTAACAACTTTTTTTTTAGAATTTATGTTGGAAGCTTCTTGACTTCCAAAAAAAATTCCAAAATTACATCAGAGTTTATTTTTAATCATTGCAATTAGACCAGTATTAGGAATCAAATCTTGTGAGTATAATATCAACTAGCATGGGCTGAGATGCTAAACCCATACAAATAATTCTAAAGCACAATATATATGAAGAATATACTATTCAAGAGATGCAGTTTCACAGTGGGATTGTTTTACTGGTCAATGGTTGCTTCTGCAAACAATTATTTGAAACATGGACTGTGATGAGATCTTTTGGCAATGATCTGGCATCGTTGACTTTACATTACGCCACTGACCTTTGGGTTGCTTTCAATCAGTCACACAAAAAGCAAACATTTTGCATTCAGAATTTTTCACATTCAACCCTGCATGGTACCGCTAAGCAGGAGATGATGGCAGTGCTGGAACTGCACTAAAGGCTGCTGTCAGAAGAACCTGTTAATTAAAACTGAAATGATGAAAAATTCAAAATCCATAACTTTCCTGCAACTCACTAACACCTGAGGGGCCTTCGTGTCTGTGCGTATGGTGTTTGCGTACACCTGTCAGAACAGGTACATCACACCTACACAGCACCAGATGGGTTTCTTACTCATTAATTTATTTATTCCTGAGCTAGTTACTTTGTTGAGCTCCTATTTATGATATTAAACTTCTGGTGATAGACTTCTGTCTCAGCTTGGATGTTTCTGCTGCGATATGAAAACAAAAAAGCAAAACAGAACAGAACAAAACAAAAAGAAGCTGTTTTTGCCTCAGTGACAAAACAAATGAAATAAATAAAAAATAAAATAAAGACACCAACAACAAAACAAAACAAACACAAACAACCCACCATATGTCAGTCATTGTAGAGCACGTGTACTATGGTTAGCATAACTGCACAGCGCAAATCATCTCACAAAGTGACTCCGGTTATTATGAATCTTTGCAGTTTCACACATTTACACATTATCCATGTGTGATATGAAATGAAGCAGATAATGAAAATTAATGTTAAAGTATTATAGTCTAAAATGAACTGTTAGGTGTTCCTGACAGTGCATAAAGCACTTAGCCAAGTGGAGAAATCCTCACTGTTACATTTAACATCATCAATCACCAGACGACAGGCTACTGAATGATCTGAAAGAGTGCTGAAAAGGTGAAGAGAGCGCTGAAAATGAGAGTGCAGAGAAAGAGAGAGACCATTTATAGGAAGTTTTTTTTCATTAACAGGGTCACTTGTATGTTGTTTTCAATAAGAGAGACATGCTCTGCTTTTGGGTATGCAAGGTGTCTTGTCTGATGTAGACTGTACTGCTGTTTTGTACTTCTGACCCTGTAATCTCTCAAACTGATCAGCGCCTGAGGCTTTTGTTCTGAGCTGAATAATGAATCAGTGACAATGAAGGGAATAGTGATTGCTGTCCTTCCTGCATCTTAATCATGAAATAAATAGTAAACAGTGGCTTATTAAGTCAAGCCTGTTTCCTTACCGCATCACATTTGGAAGTGTTAGTTAAATTTTTTGCTCAAGGTCTTTTCAGTCCAACATTTGAGATTTCAGGTAGGTTCATCATGACTTCATTATGTCTATAATCTTATTGCAGTAGTAATGGACAGGTTGATGGATGAGGTCAGACAGGAGTCCCAGTGGACTATAATGTTTGCTGATAATATTGTGATCTGCACTGAGAGTAGGGAACCCCGGATAGATGGAGATATGCTATGGAAAGTAGCATATGAGTAAGACAAAGACAGAATACACGAGTGTGAATGAAAATGAGAACGGTGGAGTGGTTAGGATGCAGGAAGTAGAGGTGAGAAGGGTGGAGGAATTTAAATACTTGGGTAGCAGGGAGTGTGGAAGAGAGGTGAAGAACAGGCAGGTTGAAATGGGAGCAGACAAATGGCAGGAGTCATCTGTACCAGCAAGAGAGAAAGGAAAGGTTTACAGGATGGTAGTGAGACCAGCTATGCCATACAGTTTTGTGACAGTGGTGCTGATAAAGTTAGAGAAGCACAAGTTAGAGAAGCAAGGTTGTGCAGAAGAGAGATGATGATTATATTAGGAGAAGGATGTTGAAAATAGAGCTGCCAGGAAAGAGGGAAAGAATAAGGTGAAAGAGGAGGATTATGGATGTGATGAGAGAGGACATGTGGGTAGTTGCTTTGAAGGAGGAAGATGCAAAGGACTGGGAGAAATGGAGACAGTAGATCTGCTATGGCAACCCGTGATGGGAGCAGCCGAATGTAGTAGAGCAAGAAGTCTGTAGTGTTGTATGTTTAATGTTATGACACAGCCATAGGTGCCTTGTTTTAGCTTTCTGAAAAGTAAATTTTCATCACGTCTTTGAACTTGAATGTCTTCTAAATAATTTAGGATAAATGTTTTACATTCTTTCTTAAACTAAATAATGAGCGCACTGGTAAACTGTGTAATAGATCTTCTTCTTCTTTCAACTGCTTAGGGGTCGCCGCAGTGGATCATCCGTTTCCATTTTTTCCTGTTGTCTGCATCTTCCTCCTTCAAACTGACCACTTGCATGTCCTCTCTCACCACATCCAAAAACCTTTTCTTTGGTCTTCCTCTTTTCCTCTTTCCTGGCAGTTTCATTTTCCCTATTCTCCGCAATCCTATTCTCTCCTCTAGACATGTCCAAAACAATGCAACCTTGCTTCTTTAACTTTATCTCCAAAATGTCTAACCTGAGCTGTCCGTCTAATACACTAATATCTAATCTTGTCCATCCTCATCACACCTAATGAAAATCTCACCAGTACCACCATCTCAAACCCGTATAACATCGCTGGTCTCACTACTGTCCTGCAAACCGTCTTACTCTCACTGGTACCCGCTGGACTCCTGTCTAACCTCGACTGTCAACCTGTCCATTACTAATGCAAACAAGAATGGGTGCTGATCTATGATATATTCCAACCTCTACCTTAAATGCATCCATCACTCCTACTGCAGATCTCACCATTGTCACATTGTCCTCATACATATCCTGAACTACTCTCGCATACTTCTCTGTAACACCTGACGTGCTCATACAAAACCACAACTCCTCTCTAGGTACCCGTTCATATGCTTTCTCCGAGTCCACAAATGCGTAGTGCAACTCCTTCTGACCTTCTCTGTACTTCTCCATCAACACCCTCAGAGCAAATTTTGCAACTGTAGTGTGCTTTCTCGGCATGAAACCATTTTCTTAACCTAATTTCCATTACTCTTTCTCATTACTTCATGCTGTGGCTGATCAACTTTATCCCTCTATAGTTACTAGAGCTGTGTGCATAACCCTCATTCTTGAAAATTGTTACCAGTACACTTTGTCTCTACTCCTCAATCATGCACTCACCTTCCAAGATTGTATTAAACAATCTGGTCAAAACATAACTGCCATCTCTCCTAAACACCTCCATGCTTCCACTGGTATGCCACCTGGACCAACGGCCTTTCCATTCTTCATCCTCTTTATCGCTGCCATTACTTCCATCTTGCTTATTTGCTGCACTTCCTTGTTCACTATCCTCACATCATCCAAAATCTTTAATGCATATGATAGTTATAGTTGGTTAAAATGATAAGAAAGTTTTATTAACAGTATATTTAATAGTAGTTATTTGTGATGTACCAAATCTCCAAGTTTGACAAGTGAGAGCCAGTGGAAATTAAGGCACAGGTTCAGAACATGTAACTAAGTAACCAACAGTGGTGGGTAATTTGGGTCCAGGCAGGGCGAATCCTCCCTGATTTGCTTAAACCAAAAGGGGAGGAATCCAGTCAGTTGGAAAAGAAACATTGGGAGTATTTTTCTCTTGTGGAACTAAACTGCTCACCTCTTTTGGCCAGTTTACCGAAGAAGCTTTAAAATTATTAAGTAAAGAACTAGCTACAATGTCCAGCTCTTTCGCTGGCTTGACTGGCAGTTCTTCCCCCAGCAACACTTGAATTATTGAGAGACAAATCTCAAAATTCAATAAAACTTCAATAGATAATGCCTAGAATCAAAACATAAAGACTACTGTGTACAGTGTAAACACACACTCAGGGAGAGAAAGAGGGAGAGAGAGAGAGAGAGAGAGAGAGAGAGAGAGAGAGAGAGCGCGCAATTAAGTAAAGTGGATCCACAGCATAGCACAGCAGTTTTCTATTTAGAATGTGTATTTTCTGTGTCCTTCCACTGTATAGGATATGAAATGTATGTCAGCTCACAGGAGAGCGCTGGTCAACTGCCTTCTCAGCTTCTCTAGAACTTCAAGAGGCCCTCAGCACTGAACACTCTGCTCTGTGTGTTCAAGGAGCGAGCCACAGTATTTAGAAAAGAAGGTCAACATTAACTTTTCAGAAGTGAATTCATAAACTATTTATCAAGCAGCTATATAGTCCAAAACTTTGTAGGAGCTGTTCAGATTCCATCTACATTATTCTCCCCAGTGAAACAACATTGCAAGATGCAGAACAAAGTATGATGAAATACGGGAGTCTCTTTGAAAAAAAGGCATAAACAAACTGGACTGAGCTTGCATTCAGCTGGGGTCCTACTCATTAACCAGTGACTTTAGTTTGACTTTACAGGCGGTTAGTCAGATAATAGGCTAACAATAAAAACATGAAGAAAGGATGCTATTCACACACACACACACACACACACACACACACACACACACACACAAAAGCCTCATTACTTTGGCAAAGTGCCAGGTATCTTACTGAGTTCACTCAATTACTGAAAGAGTATTTTAAAAAGTGCCTTGCTCAGTTTCCAGGAACGGTGCTGTGCTTTGAGATGAGAAACTCAAGACAAAGCGTAAAGGAACCAGCCTGAGATTCCTGCTCCTAGATTTTGTCATGAGCCAGCAGGTGAAAGTGTCATTTGGTAATGGGACTGATTGCTTGAAGCCAAAGAAACAACCCCCTAGGTAGCACTGTGAGGCGAGTGTAAAAGGCAGAAAAACTTATATTCTTTTTCTCCTCAGTTTACACAGAGGACAGAGGCACATGACCACACCTTAGCAAATGGCCATAGCCCTCAGGAACAGCAAAAGACCTAAGAAACATGATTTCTGTGGGGGGCTACTCAAAAAAGTTAAAGGTCACACAAGGGGGAAACTTTTTTTTAGTGGCTTGATTCCACACATGCAGTGCTGCAGAGTTTATGAAGTTTTCAGGGAAAAGGTAAAGATGTTAAAGGTGAACAGGTTGAGATTTCGCTGCGGGTCTGAATGCTGGATTTGGAAAGTCTCTGACCTCTCTGAGAAAACTCCAGCAATGGGTTTTTGTGAGTATTCAAACTTTTCAATGCATGACCTGCTGAGCCAAGAACTGCTGTGCAAGCACACTGTGAATCATTGAAAACAAGGCTAGAGCTTTGCTCAAGTGCATCGGAGTGTCGCCATGTGGACATCTTTTAATTCTGTTTGCAGCACGCTGGGACATCCTGGGACGACCTTGATGCCACCAGAAACCGCAAGTTCCAGTGGAATGTAAATCAGCGAAAATAACTTGTGAAGTAGCCAAACATTTTGGTAGCAGGCTATCTTTGAGCTAATGGAAGGAATGCAAAATGTGCACATTTTCATTCTGTCCCCCTTCCCTCCATACCCAATTTAAATTGCCAACGCAGGGTTGTATTTAAGGCATCCCAAAGCTCACACCATAATTCAGGATGACAGCACCTTGACTGACTGCAGTTAAAGTGATGCATGTGCAAATGCTTTGTTAAAGATTGATGCTTGCCGACAGCATAAGTATGTAATTGAATAATGAGGGGAACCATCTTTAAGAGGAAACAAGCTTGGTTATCAGCAAGTAAGTAATTTTTCCTGTTAACTGTTGTAATATCTGACAGCTGTTTTCATGTAAGAAAGCACAAGGTCTGAGCCCACTAAAGTTATTTCACTTATTAAAGAGCATGCCCACTTCTTATTGTCATTTTTTCTAATTACTTACTCGGATAATATATCATACATTTGTGTTACATTCTCTTAATCTCACGGGGCAGTGGTGGCCTAGTGGTTAGGGCGTTAGATGCATGATCGGAGGATCAGGGGTTCAAACCCCTTCCCGATAGGTTGCCCTGAGGTACCCTTGAGCAAGGTGCCGTCCCCGTCACTGCTCCCCGGGCGCTTTCAATAGCTGCCCACTGCTGCACGGGTTTGAGTGTGCATGGGTTAAATGCAGAGGTCCAATTTCATTGTGGTTCATGTGTGCTGTGCCATGACCTCGCAATGACAAGGGTGGTCACTTTCACTTTTCACTTTTAATATCCTCACTAAACCATATGCCACGCTGAATCAGGAGAATTTCTGTGACCAGGCATTTCATGGTGTCATACATGCTCCTGTTGTCACAACTTTTTGTTCCCAGTAGCCTGTTGTTCACGTTGCTCTGGGTTGTCATGTACAGTTTTGTACCACGTTTTGTTCTTGCAAATGCAGAAAAACATCCCTTTTTACTCCTGCCAGTGTTTATTTTCTTTCCCGTTCCTATCATCAGTTTCACATTCTTGTCGTGTTGAGCCAGCGCGCCCACAAGAGACAAATACAGAAAGATAACAGAGACATCTCGCCTCCTAATGTTAACACAGGGTAAGCTGCTTTTGCTCTGAGGCGACAATTTGGCACTCATTTTATGGGAAATCTCATTCGTGTTTCAGACTCGATAAGGCACAGGCTCATACTAAACGGCTTGCAGGAAGTCAGTGTTCCACTTTTTGGGAAAACAGATCAGCATTTGAATATTTGCTGCTGCTCCATTTATTAGACAAGGATAGGGAGCTGTTATAAGTAAACAAATAAAGCTGAGTGAGATGTACATTGTGAAAATAGAATGATATTTCATCTTCTTCCCAAATATTGAACACCCACTCACTCACTCACTCACTCGCTCACCCACTCGCTCACTCACTCACTCGCTCACCCACTCCCTCACCCACTCCCTCACTCACTCAAGTTTTGCAAGCTGAAGATTGTCCACAAGGGGGGAGTAATCATGCCCATATTCATAATCATATTCATTATACTTAATCTTTATTTCTTTGCAAATAGCCTGATGACTCATGTCTCCTCACTATCCAGGCGAAAGAGAAAAATTAAGCCTAAAACTGATGATGAAGGTGTTTTATGTAAGTGATCACAAAACCTGTTAATACAGTAAAATACGTGTAAATATAATTCATTATGTAGCTAATTATGTATTTCATCAAGTAACTGTGTAATTACAGTAAATAATGCATAAAAACGTAGACCTCCAGGGATGTGGTCGCCAAACCTTCTACAGGAGATATACCTTCCTGAAGAGTTCACTATAAACCTTGATGAAGCACCTTTTAATTTATGCACCTAATTAGTTGAGTAAAGTTTGTTTGATTTGTGCTAAAGCTCTGTTCTGCAGAATGTGGATTTTGGAAAATTTGAGTGATTTGAAACAAATTTCTTATTTTCTGTTGTTTTATTTTGAAAGAATCTTAGTACCTTTAACAAACATAAATGGCACAGTCAACCTTAAAGCATCAAAAATCCAAAAATTCCATAACTAGAATCTCCACAGAGGTCATTCTGATTATTAAAATTTTTGCTTATTTATACCAAAACAGAATTTATTAGTAAAAACACATTTATATTGTTAGGATATGCCTAAATGTGTGTGGATGAAACATTTAAATTTTCATTTTGATATTCATTTAGTAATTAATCCATCAAAATGCCAGCGCTAGCTCTAGATAACATGTAGGCTGTGCAAATCACTCAAGTTATAGAAATTATAAGTTGGTATTTCTGCTTAGAAACCAGAAAGATAAACTGGCTAAGACAAAATGATACATATTTTTGAATGAATATATAAACCTCTCAAAACTAACTTACAGATATTCAATCCAAATGTTCATATGCCACTGTTACAGATCACTTTATTCACCATTTCTAACACATTTTGAGAGAGAGAGAGAGAGAGAGAGAGAGAGAGAGAGAGAGAGAGAGAGAGAGAGACACAGGCATTGAAGAGCGAGAGAGAGAAAGAGAGAGAGAGAGAGAGAGAGAGAGAGAGAGAGAGAAGAGAGAGAGAGAGAGAGAGAGAGAGAGAGAGAGAGAGGGTGTTCACTGTCTCTCTTTCTCCCTCTACTATTTTCCTCCATTCATTTACTTTCAGGACTGGAGAATGGGAAGGGATAAGACACAAGCACCTGAGCAAGAGAGGGGCGAATAGAGGAGAATTGAAGCAAGAGGGTCAGGGCCTTGCAGATTAAAGACAGAGGAAGAAAAAAAGAAAAGCAGGAGAGGGTGAAAGGAGGTTACTGGATGAGGACCCAGAGAGGATCGAAAAGGAGTGAGACAATGAAATTGACTGGGCACAACGCAGTTAAGCAGTGGGTAGCACTGTTGTCTCCCTAGTGAGAAAGGTCCTTCCAGAACTGGGAACAGTCTGGGTCCCTTTCTGTGTGGAGTTTTCTCCCCCCATGTCTGTGTGGTTTTCCTGGTGCTCTGGTCCATCAAGTATACCTGTCAAATGGACTGAAAGATGCTAGATTGCCCAGAGAGGGGTCTGAATGTGTGTGGTAGGTGTGATTGTGTGTATCTGTGATGGAATGATAGCAACACAGGGTGTTCCTCGTTTTGGCGAGGCCTAATTGGGACAATGGTTTGAAAATGAGTGAAGTGTTGTTTAGATATGTACATAGAAAAGCCATGGTAAAAAGTAATAAAGGGGTTTAATTTGTAGCTTATTTGTGAGTACAAAAGGATAAAAACTGCTTTCATCTGCCTATTTGTGTATTTAATTGAAAAAAAAGTGAAAGTGACAACCTTGTGTGTGAAACCTGGCACATACAACACAGCAAATTCAACCTCTGTGTTTCACCCAACACACACCACGTTACTGCAGCAGGGGGCAGCTGTTGGCCTTGCTCAGGAATTTACCTCAGGGCAACCCACACAGTGGGGATATCCTAACCCTAATCTTCTAATCTGGGGAGACTCTCCCCACTGGGACACCACCGCCCCTTCAGCTGTACCTCAAATTGAGAACTCATACAAAACCCACCAATAATTGGACTTTCGTGGTTCTTGACTGTACACAAATTCAATCCAATTATGAATGCATACAATTTGAAAAATGCAGCAGTATTAAGAAGATTGTGCTTTATTTTACTGCAGGGGTTGTGCAAATGTTAAATTCCATTAAATTATTAGTTTGTATTATATGAAATGAATGTTATATATAGAATATAGAATATTCATAATATAAAATATCCAGTCACATAGAATCCAATATCAATAAAGAAGTAAAGAGATGTTCAACTAGCAAGATGGGGTTGAGTCATGTTGTCATGGTCAAATGTGGATATTAATATGTTACATTTAACTTCAAACAGAGACTCTCACCTGCACACTCACTGAGACCTAGTTAGTCTCTAAAGCCATGTACATTAAATTGTTTTCTTTTATAAAGCCTACTTGTATAAAATTACTAAATATACTAATTATTAGCACAGCTTTGAATGATTCTGGTCTGACAGCATCTTCATCTCTTTTTAATTCCATTCCCAGTTCCTGTATATGCCTCACTCACTCATAGGCCATAATACTAATTAGTTTCTCTGTTATTAGGCTGTCTGTCCTGACCTGGGAAGGCGGGTTCCCTCCCATGTTTTATTACCTCTAAAAGTTTCTTTCCCATTGCTTTGAGGGGAGGTTTATTTGTAGTACTATTTGCTTTTGGATTGTTCACCTGGAGGCTTGATACATGAATAAGTCTGGTGCTTCTGATGAGATTCTAGATGTTAACTAAGATCTTTACTTTAAATCAAGGGTCCTCTACTTTTCGAAGCCTTCATTCATTTGAGTTTAATGTGGTGATGAAAAGGCAGTTAAATTTGATTTTTGTTTTGCAGTTGATCTCTTACATATTTAGATATAAATTTTCTCAGAAGAAAAACATAAAAAACCTGGGATGAAAGCACATAGTCCTCATAGCGCTTAAAAATTGAAGGTGTTTTGAAGGCTTAAAAAAACAGCTCATCCAAGGTTCCAATGTCTTTCCTGGTATATCAAGTCAAGTCAAATCAAGTAGGTTTTATTGTCATTTCAAAACCACGCACTTTGGTACACAGTGAAAGCAGAAACACTGTTCTCAGGGCCAGCATGTTGGGCTTGGGTTGGGTTGGATGGGTTTTACATGTAAGTCCTGGATTTACTGGATGATGAGCACATTATTAAGGCATCCCATTTATCAATACGGTGATTGGAAGCATGACCTTGTTATCTCAGTGTGAATCACAGGGTTTTCCTCTCCCAGTATTACACACAGCCAGAACAATAGAAATCTACCTAACTACACAGCTGGAGGTCATACGATGAGATCTCCTCAGTGAGGCATCTCTCTCTTTTTACCTTTTCTATCTCTCACTCTTGCTCTCTCGTTCTATCTTGTCTGTGGGGGTATAGTCAAACCCAACTAGCCAAATTCTGTTTCCTATGGATACCATGGATACCATCACTACGGAAACTGGTGCTGGTCGCCTTTCCCTGGAGCACAATACATCCTACTAAACCCAGAGAGACTGCCTCTGTGTGTGTGTGTGTGTGTGTGTGTGTGCGCGCATGTGCTGTCAATGTGTGTGAATAAAGAAAGTGGGTTAATGGAAAGACAGAAGAAGAGGAGGCAAGAAACAAAGAAAATTTAGTGGATAATCATTTTTACTAATGTTTATGTGTTGATACACCCAACATAAACTCTTTGCAAAAAGCATTCTTTCTTACACACATAACACATATACAGTTCTCAGAAAAAGGAAGTAAAAAGATGACAGCTGCTGTATCTTTGCTCTTGTCTGCTATTCACCTTACCTTATGATTGCAGAACACAAGACAATTCTAAACACACACACACACACACACATGATCACGAGGTCTAATTGGCCTTCTTAGGTAAGGAGAGTAGATCACAGTCTCACAGTAATTAAAGTCAGGGAGCAAGGAATGGAGTGAGAGGGAGAAAAAGGACAAGAGAAGAAGAACGAAGCGCACAGACCATCAAAGTGAGGGCATAAGAACAGGAACTGAATGGAGGAAAATGGTGTATAGAGAGAGAGAGAGAGAGAGAGAGAGGGTGTTCCACTCTGTCTCTCTTTCTCCCTCTACTCCATTACCTCTATTCGGCCTTTCAAGGCAGGCGAATAGAGGGGAGTGGCTTGAGAGTCCCGGAGACATAAGAGTGTAAAAGACAGGAAGAAAAAAAGAAAAAGCAGGAGCGTGAAAGGAGGGTTACCGGATGGAGCAGAGAGGATAGAAAGGAGAGAGAGAAAGAGGCAGCTAGAGAGATGGCAAAAAAAGAAAAAAAAGAGAGAGGCAAAGAAAGAGAGAGAGGAAATTGAGAGGATGAGGCGGTAAAGAAGAGGGAGGAAAGAGAAGGAGGCGAGCAAAGAGAGAGGGAGAAATAATGGAGAAAATGGAAGAAGAGAAGAGAGGCACTAACAACAAGAAGAGAGGGAGGCTCACCAGCTGTGTCACAGCATTAAAAACTGTGTAGTGTCAGCATGATGAGTCAGTTCACTTATCACTCCCTACTCACTGGTAACTACCTCTGCGGATGTCATCATGTCAGTGTAACCAAGACTCTCTGTGGGAATCTCTTCCACCCCTGTTAATTGGGCACATTTATCCACTTCACTCTGCAGGCTCAGCTTAGGCTAGTTAAAGTGGTCTGTTATTGGCCCAGTCTGTGTGTCTTTAAGGGGATTTCACAGTGGCCTTACCAAAAACAGGATCAGTATCCAAACCTGAAACCCATTTTATCCTCACTAAAAAAGGCCAAACACAAGGTTACCTTTGGATAGACCCTTCGATTGACTTCTTAGAACACTCCCTGATGTTAATCACCAAATGCTGAAGTACTGAGGTCTCATGGGAAATGTGGTCACACTGCTGGACTTGAGACCATCTTTCTTTGACATGAATCCTTTCCTCCAGGGCAGATGGGCGTAAAAACTCCAGTTTCACCAGGCTGACACTTTAGCCAAAGAGGGTGCACCGTCTGGGTGCAGAAAAGCTGGCGGGCTAAAGCCCATTTATACTGTAAACATGAAAAATTTCTCCCTAATTGTCAGAGGCAGAGAGATGTATTGGATTACGTGGTGTTTTTCTGCTGCTGGTGGAGTCGATTAAAAGCTTTAATCAGTGAGTCAGCGAATATAATTAAGCCCATGGGATCGGAATGGAATTTACGCTAATTAAAAACACTCACTTCTAAGCTGAAGACATCGCCATACTCTCTATGTCTCACAAATGCCTGCCTGCTCTCACACAATAACACACACACACACACACACACACACACACACACACACACACACACACACACATACACACACAAACACAATCACATGCAGTAATCACATGCAGTATACATAAAATCTGTAAAATTCACTTGTCAAGAGAAAGAGAGATGCAGTGAAGGAGAGAAATAAATGAAGATACAGAAGGAGGAAATGAGAATTAGGACAGAGAGCCAGAGAAAGAGACTATAAATGTAAATGACAAGGAAAGTCAAAGGGAGAGATAACAGAAATATGCAGAGAGAGAGAGAGCGAGAGAGAGAAGGCAAAGTGCAAGAAGTGAGAAACAGAAAACAAGAAAGAGAGACAAAAGAGCCAGAGAGAAAGATAGAGAGAAAAGATAGATACATAGAGAGAGAGATTAGGGCAAGAAGGGACATCAGGTGGGACATTTTATTGCTTTTGTTGAGAAATGAGAGTAGAGTAGAGTGATCTTTTATTATCCCATGAATGGGAAATTTGGGTGTTACAGGGCTCTTAAAAAAGACAGGTGTACAGAAGAGAGAAAAAATATATAAGAGATATGAGAGAGAACAGGAACAAGTGCAGGAGAGAAAAAGAGGGCTATAAATAAATAATAAATTAACTATCTATATATATCTCTATATATATACATATACATATCTACAATATACTACGGTAATAAGTTATGAATAGATTATACATATAAATAACAAGTAGCAAAATATAAATATAGCAAAAATATGAATATAAATGTAATAATAAATAAATAATAAATGCAATAATAATAATATAATATACAATACAGTAATAATAATAATAATAATATATATATATATATATATATATATATATATATATATATATATATATATATATATATATATATATATATATATATATATATATATATATATATATTATAATATATAACAATAATAAACAAAGTATTAGTGTAATGTTATGTTATGAAATATTTATGATGAGTTGTGGAGTCTTATTGCAGCAGGTAGGAATGACCTGCGGTAGCGTTTGGCTCTTAAACATGTTGCTGCAATGCCTAAACTATCCATTGTTATTACTGGCTGTTGGTATTGACAGATTAGCCTACTCCTCCAAAATTATGATCAATACATCACTGCTGTCGATACACTTGCATAATATCAATAGGTGAAAAGCGGAGGAAGGTGGATGGTGTTAGAAGTATCAAGTCTTATAGCTCACTCTGTGTAAGGAAGCTTTGAAAAGATAGTGGGAGGTAGAGTGCGATGAGAGATGTGAGAAACAAAGCTGTTAGCTTCTTTACACTGACACAGATCAATATCCTGTTCTCCCAGCCAGGTTAACCTGCATGAACGAACACGTAACCTTTCAATCCTCCATCAGCCCATCTCACACACTTTCCAGTGCCACTAATACTGGCCTCCATAACTTGTACTTTTCACATGCACCACAAGCATTGTGGTGACATTTCAGCTGCGAGCAATGCTTTTGTTCTGCATGCGAGCGTGTGTGGCTTTTCGGTCTGTCAAGTTAAACTCCAGAAAGCCTGGCTCGTTCTCCTCTTCATGCTTGGCCAATTAATAATGACATTTGGTGTCGGAGAGGCAATCCAGGAGCATTGATCAGAAGGAGGGGGATAGAGAAGAAGAAAGTGGGGGAATCAATAGTTCGTGCATGTGTGTGTTTGTGTGTATGTGCGTATATGTATATGTCTGTAGAGCCTGAAAGTGAAGGAGCACACACAAGTGCGCCCAAAAAAAAAAAAAAGAATGGAAAGAAAGAAAGGAGAAAGGGGTGAAGCGCTTGAGTGATTTTAGAGAGAGAGAGAGAGAGAGAGAGAGAGAGAGAGAGAGAGAGAGAGAGTGAGTGAGTGAGAGAGAGTGATTCAGCACACAAGCACTTGATCCACTTTAGATTCATTCAGTAATTTAGCTCTACTGGTATAACAAGCAGCAATGAACATCACAAGTTACCATGGAAACAAACTATCCAAAATTCTAGAGGCCCTTGCAAGTTTAACAGTGTATGCATATATATACACAATGAAGACATCCTAACTTTCAATCTACAAGATAGCTTTGATTATGAGATTCATGCACACATTTAGCACATATGCACAACCTTACACACGCACCTGCAGTGTTACTGTGATCTGTGTGTGCTGTCAAATTGAATGTAATGGGTGAATCTGATGAGTTAGATGTTAATTGTGTGTGGGATACCTAATTGAGTTATCTGAGGTTTGCTTAGCTGCTGGGCATGTCAGTGTTGTGTGTGTGTGCGTGCACGCACACAGAAGAGCAGATTGGAAGATTACCATGACATAAATAATCAATGAAGAAATTTTGCAGGCAAAATCAGTCATCCTTAAAAATGAAACGAGGAGCCTCCCACTCTCCTCCTCTTTTTGTCTCTTTTTTCCCCCAAACTAATTCCTCTTCCTCTCCAAATTAGTTGGGGAGAATAAAGTGAAATACAGCAACTGTCAGAACTGTCACATAAAGGATGAGAACGATGGCTTCATAAGACTAGCTCAGTTGTTACTGCATATGTTACTGGGCTTCATAACAGTTAGAGATGGTACAATACATCTTTTTCATTTCTCTGATACCAATATTAAACCATTAGCATCCAATATTCCATTTATCCTCTGTCTAAACCAGTAATCCTTACTTGCAAGGGATGCATGAGCACTTCCAGTGCTCAAAGAGCCAAAGGCTGAGGACAGGTCACCAATCTATTCCAGGGCAGATACATTCATACACATTCACACCTGGGGGTCAAATTAGCATCTCTAGTTTACCTGATGTTCATGTTTTGGACTGTGGGAGAAAACCCATGCGCCTGGAGGAAACCTAGTCAGACACAGGGAGAACATGCAAACTGGCCACTGAAAGGTCCCATGCTGCTGTGCAGGGAATCAAACCCAGAACCTTCATGCTGTGAAGCAATAGTGCTACCTGCTTTACCACTGTGCTGCTGAAATCATATTTTTTCTTCTGTAAAAGACCTCTATGCTTTTAAGTGATGAGCTTCTAAAAGTCGGTAATCATCCTCTAGCAGCTGAAACGCTCAACTGTCCTACAGGAGGAAACACACAGTTTGCAATATGTGGCACACAGCGTGAGATTTTGTATTAGAGTTTAGATCTGTCAAGACTTATACACACTACATGAGTGGTCAGATGGCTGACAAATTTTACTGTCTTGTAAATGGAATCTTGAAGCTGTTGTAGTTTGTGCACTATCTGACCGATTAGCAGCAGGAGGTCACACATTACAGGATCTCTTATAAGGCGGAATCTACAAGGAGTCTGTGTGGTCCCCAAAAGTTGCAAAACACATAGGACAAATTGGCCTATAATGTGATACCATCTGCAAGATCATGTGATCCAAGCTGCTTGATTTTCAGTGAAAAAAAAAAAGACAAGAACATAAAAAATAAAAAATAGAATATTCCCTCAGGATACCACCAAGCCTTGTGGTTATGCTAAAATTGTCTGTAAAATGTGGCCGCACTCACTACCAATCACAGCCAGGTCAAAACATATTTCACATTGCAATATTTGGGCTGAGTGTTGAGTGCATCCAGAACATTCAAAGGTATACAGATTATGCAACTATAGGAAGAACAGATGTGGATATGCAGCACTGATGTATGTCACTCTGGATAAGAGCGTCTGCTAAAGGCTGTTAATGTAAATGTTATGTATTTGTACATTGTCTTGGTTTTGCTGACAGGTCCAGGTAATTAAACGTGCTAAATATCTGACAAATTTAAAGGAGACATTGACGGTTTATATGACTGAATGAGAGTTGATTTGCAAGTCCAGTGTAAACCTTAGTGTTCCTCTGGTCTGGGATTTTTGCCAGCATTTTTACAAAAACTGTTGGCAAGACAATAACTTATGTTTACATGACCTTTTTTTTATTTCTGGGACCTAATACTCAATAAATTGTCATGTCTACGTCACAGGATAGAGAAATTCTAAAAGACAAATTCATGGTTAAATGAGCCGCTCATGATCCTAATCGCCATACAAGTCATGCAAGTGGCTTTTCTACAGCTGACAGCCAGCAGCTTCTTAGTGCGGGTTAGGTGGAAACAACAAAATTACTCATTCAAAAGTCTTAAAACAAACCAGTGAGCAATGATGGGTGAAAAGGGATGGGTCAGAGCCCTTATCTATGAAAACACTTCACATCTCTCCACAAAGACGACTGTGCTGAGATATGAGCTATTTGTATTTGTAACTATCAGAATGAAAAAATATCATTTAAATGCAATTTATAAACACTCACACACAAAACCAAATATTGTTATGATGTTTCTAACCCACAAATGTTGTTGCAGCAGTGGCCTAGTGGTTAGGGCCTAGACCCCAAGATCAGAAGATTATGGGTTCAAATCCCAGGCCCGCAGGTTTCCCTGTGGTCCCCATCAAAGTACCGTCCCCATCACTGCTTCCAAGGTGTTTTACATAGCTACCCCGTTGTATGGGTGAAAAGCAGAGGTTTTGTTTCACAATGACAATTAGCCACTTTCCATTTCTTTCTTTTATTATATTCCAAATGAAAGTGAAAGTGACTATTTGTGTCATTGTGAGAACACACAGCACAGCACACAGTGAAGCACAACTAAACTGAACCTCTGCATTTAATCCATGCACAACCACACACTGTGCAGCAGGGGGCAGCTATGAAAGTGACCAGGGAGCAGTGATGGGGATGGTACCTTGCTCAAGGGTACCTCAGGGCAACTTACTGTAATGGGTTTGAACCCACAATCTTCCAATCCTGTGGCCAACTCCCTAATCACTAGGCCACTGCTGCCCCAAATCAGTTGGAAACTGCATTTTATGCTTACATTATAAAAGGATTAAAATCCCCTCCCCACTTCAGCTTACAGTTTGCATATACATTCTGCAAATGGCAGCTCACAGGACAAGAAGAGAATGAGGCAAGGGTTTTTCTGTAGAAGCGCATTTGACCTTGGCAAGCCTTCCTTCAGTGAGCTAATTGGCAAGCTTAACAAACTTTGGTTTTGTCGGAGTATGTATGAAGACTTTATGAATAAATGCGTTCATGTATTTTAAGCTTCAGGTTTAAAATGAAAACCATGGTGCATAAGTCTCCTGTTTTAGTTTCCTGAAACCCTTACCTAGCTAACAAGCTACTGGAGTGAAGTAACGAAGGTACATCAGTTCAAGTTCTTCCAGTGTCCTCTTCTCATTATCACAGTGCTCTTCATGCTACAGCCACAAAGTGAAGGTCTGAAGCTAATATGGAAAGTGGGGAGGGTACTTGTTCATTATGCGATCACAAATCACCTTTAAATATCCTGTGCTCTACAGAGTCACCCGCAATGACTCCCACAAAGAAATGTATTCAGCAAAGATGCAGTCAGCTATGCGTCCCACTCAGTGTCATTGTAGCAGCTGTGTAACTGCTGCAATGGCATATTTTGAATGAGGAAATTACCAGCATTCTACAGCAATTTACTCAGAACCACAAATCGGCAGCCATAACACTGAATTCTCTGAAGTGTTCTAAAAAAGCATGAATGTACACGCCAGCAGTGAATGGTAAAAAGAAACCCTTTTGAAATGGCTTTCTTATATTTGACTCTAGTCACAGCCCTCTTATTTTTTATATTGAAGTATAACAGCTATTCTTGCAAAGGGGGCAGCTAACCAGTGAACATAGATCCTACAAATGTAAAGTAAAGAAAGAGCCTTACACATTCCTAGCTTAAGGAGACTTAAGTAGATGGTGGATTAATCAAGATGCAGGCCTGGTGTCAGGGGCCCATTTACTGGTGCACTACCACCCAATCACTGTGTCCCACTTAACTAGCTATAGGCATCAACAGTGATGAAAGGCAAAAAGGAATAAATAAAATTATACAATGCTGGTTGTGCACTCTCATTTTAAAAAGCTATATTGATTAGTATTGGAGGGTTTGCATGCATCAGTTTCTGCTGCTGCGTTTTAGTGATGTGCTGTATGCTGCGTGAGGTTAAATCAGCAGATAAATCTCCTAAATTAACAGACCTTTAGTGGTTTGTTGGAAAAGGAGCCCAGCTTTTGATTCTTTCCTGATATGCTTTTACCTTGCACTCTAATAAACAAGGTGCTAAACTGTATTTTTCAGTGCGACCCCCATCACTGGGGTGGTACAGCTTTAGCACATACAGTTAGAGGACATAAATGTACCACATTTTCTTTTTATGCTGTTTATGTTGGACCTTGACTTTTTTTTTTGAAGTCATGGTTGATGTAATATTTTGACCTATACAATCCTTTGCTTTTAGATTTTCCTATTTGTCTCTTGACATATGTGAATTTCCTGCTGGTAGATTTACCGTTATTGGGGTTCAGATTGAGAATCAGTGAGATGAGTGAACAGAACACTCTTGATTAGGAAAGCTGATTAGATGATTGCAAGTGATTTACAAAGATCCAATAATTATAATTCATTACGGTTAAATATAACATGCATAAATGACAGCCTCTTAATGAACTCCCAGACTGCACAGTGGAGGGGGTTTGCTCTCTGTAGACTAAAATCTAAAAGATTCTCTCTTTTTCTGTCTGTCTATGTGCCCCTCTCTCTCTCTCTTTCTTTTTTTTTCCATATTACTATCTTTTCCCTCCTTTCTCTTTAATCTCTCTTCTTTGTTTCTACACCCACCATCTCCCTCTTCCCCTTTTCTCATTCATACTTTCTGAAGGCATTTAAATACATGAACTGATTTGTTGTATGTGTGTGAGTCTGTGTGTGTGTTTGTGGGTATGTGTGTGTGTGTGTGTGTGTGTGTGTGTGTGTGTGTGTGTGTGTGTATGTGTGTATGTGTGAGAGAGAGAGAGGATCATTGAAAAAGTGAACAATCTATCCTCCATTGAATTATATATGAATTTGCTGGAGATGAAAGGCATTGTGGCTTTGGCCTTGTTACTTTCAGCTCTCTGACACATGCATGGCAGGCTCAAGACATTCTTTTAGCTTTTTAAATGAGCTCCTTTTAAAAATAAGCAAAGTGACAGTCCTCTCTCTCTGTCTCTCTTCTCGTTCACATTTACACACAGATCCATCACATTTACATACACACACATGAGCTCAGCAGACACAGAATAAGGAAAATGTATATTCACTTAAAAGATTGTTGAACATATTGTTAGGAGTGGGATTTCAAGAGAAAAAAAAGTTTATTTTCGGTCAGCACCTGTGTCCCATGAGACCCAGAGACTTATCTGGGCTGCTATCATGAGCTCCAGAGAAACAGGCAGAGGCGCTCTGCTCTAATGTACCTGATTCCCCTTGCCTGGAGAGAATGAGAGAGAAACACACACACACACACAGCAGTCCTTTAATGAGCGCATGGATTTATCGATAAACCTGAGGGATCTACAAACACACACACATAGTCTGCGATTTCCACCTGCCTGAGACATGGCACAGAGTATGAGGGAGATATGATGAGACACCACAGACAACACAAAGCACAAGAAAACAATCAAGTCTCACTCTTGTGCGCAGTCATACGTCTCATACTGTTATCTCTCTCTTTCCCTGCATATTCATTAACATGAGACAAGAATCTGCTCAATTCTGAGCACAATGTGACTAGTCTTCTCTCCCCTCTCCCACCCACAGCTCGGATTTCAAGCTGATCTTTCTGAGGAGAAGATGGAGAGAGTCCAGTCTCCATATGCATAATATCCGTTCTGTCACACATCGGATTCTGCAGAACTGAGCACATTCTTCGGAGCAGCCATGCAAAGAGGTGTAGTGTGAGCAAGGTTTCATTAATTAGGGTAGATTCTAGATAGAGAACTGAAGTGGGGCCTTGTGCAGATTTAAGGGTCTTTTTGTTGAAAGGTCTCCGTATTGATTGAGTAGGTCTATAAATTCAGCATGCCTTGAGTGACCTTTGCTTCAAGCTCTAAACTTGGAACCAGAGGAAGGCAAATTGCCCTAATTACCCTCAAGAAAAGAGTGTATTTGGTACAATGAGCACATGCACAGACACACATACAGTGCCTTGCAAAAGTATTCCCTCTGCATTTTTCATGTTTTGTTGCCTCATAACCTGGAATTAAAATGGATTGTTTGAGAATTGGCATCATTTCATTTGCAGAACATGCCTACAACTTTGAAGATGCATTTTTTGATTATTGTGAAGCAACCAACAAATAGGACAAAATAACAGAAAACTTCAGTGTAACTTCAGCGTATATAACTATTCACCAAATTCAGTCAGTACTTTGTAGAGCCACCTTTTGTGGCAAATTCAAGCTGCAAGTCACTTTGGATAAGTCTCTATGAGCTTGCAACATCTTGCCACTGGGATTTTTGCCCATTCCTCAAGGCAAAACTGCTGCTCCTTCATATTGGATGGTTTCATATTGGATGAACAGCAATCTTCAAGTCTAACAGATTCTCAATTGGATTGAGGTCTGGACTTTGACTAGGCCGTTACAAGACATTTAAATGTTTCCCATTAAACCACTCGAGTGTTGCTTTAGCAGCATGCTTTGGGTCATTGTCAAGCTGGAAGGTGAACCTCCGACCCAGTCTCAAATCACAGGCAGACTGACACAGGTTTTGCTCAAAAATTTCCCTGTATATAGCAATCATCCATCTTTCCCTCGACTCAGACCAGTTTCCCAGACCCTGCTACTGAAAAACATCCCCACAAAAGTTACATTTTTGTCTCATCTGACCAGAGCACCTTCCTCCAGACATTTGGGGAGTTGCCCACATGCCTTTTGTCAAACTCAAAACATGTCTTCTTATTTTTAACATTAAGTAATGGCTTTTTTCTGGCCACTCTTCCATAAAGCCCAGCTCTGTGGAGTGTACAGCTTATTGTGGTCCTATGGACAGATACTCCAGTCTCTGCAACTCCTTCAGTACCCTTGGTCTCTGTGCTGCCTCTCTGATTAATGCCCTCCTTGCCCGGTCTATGGGTTTTGGTGGGTGGCCCTCTCTTGGCAGGTTTGTTGTGGTACTATGTTCTTTCCATTTGAAGATGATGGATTTGATGGTGCTCCGGGGGATCATCATTGATTTAGATATCTTTTATAACCCAGCCCTGACTTGTACTTCTCAACAACTTTGTCCTTGATTTGTTTGGAGAGCTCCTTGGCCTTCATGGTGTGATGCCTCTTGCTTAGTGGTGTTGCAGCCTCTGGGGCCTTTCAGAAAGGTATGTTTATACTGACAGATCATGTGACACTTAGAGTGCACACAGGTGGAAGTTTAAAGGTAACTGGTTGCACCAGGACTTTTTAGGGGCTTCATGGGGGTAAATACATATGCTCATGCCAGTTTTCAGTTTTTTATTTTTCTTAAATGATTTTTTATCTATATTTTTCTCATTTCACTTCACCAACTTAGACTATTTTGTGCAGATCCATCACATACAATAAGTTTAAGAAACATTTAAATTACAGGTTGGAATGTAACAAAATAGGTAAAAAAAACAAGGGCGGGGGGGTGAATATTTTTGCAAGGCACTGTATGCACACAGATAGCACAGTCGTTCAAGTTAGCATCCCTTTCTTAATTTATTAAAGAAAAAGAAACATAAACTATGTCAACTTTAATGTTAGGTTCATAAATCCTTGACAGCTTTATTGAAATGGAAATATGTGACAACCAGTTATTCCCAAGGTTTTACATTATTGTCTTTTAATTAACTTTTTGAAGGCTTTATAAATGCATTTTCAGACTAACTTTCGAATTTTTTCTTTTTTGTCATTTGAATCAATTATAGAAATAAAAAAAAATTCTAATTTGAACTTTTTAATTACAGTCATCCTCACATCAATCAATCCAATCAGCATCAAATGTAAGTAGTTGTAAATGTTAAGTAATTCCAATAATGGTAATAGTTTTACACTTTAAATTCAATTTAAACCATCTGAAGCACTGCCTTTGCCCCCAGAATATCCATCCATCCATTATCTGCCGCTTGTCCCAAACTGGGTCGCGGGGGAGTGCTGGTGTCCAATCCAGCGCACACAGGGCGAGGACGGGGGACGCACCCTGGACAGGTCGCCAGCCCATCGCAGGGAGGAGCGGGACGGGGACGGCACCTTGCTCAAGGGCACCTCAGGGCAACCTATTGGGAAGGGGTTCGAACCCCCAATCCTCCGATCACGTGGCCGACACCCTAACCACTAGGCCACCACTGCCCCCAGAATATCATATATGTATAAGAAATGTATTTTCATTACTACAAAGATTAACACGTGGCTTTTGTGACATAGATTGTGGGGAAAAAAAAAATCTGTGGGACTCCATATTTCCATATTTCCATATTTCCATATATTTCCATATACTTTCCATATTGCTGTAGTAGACACAGGAAACCATTAAATTCCAAAAAAAAAGTGAATTTAATGTAAATAAGCACAGGTTTCCATAGTGTCAAATGATCTCTTTTATCACTTATCTCCACAAACAGCTCAACATATGGTCAATCAGAGGAGCCTGAACCAGGTCTGGTTTTAGATGGCATTTTATTGGAGCAATGCACTTAAAAGCTCATTGTGTTGTACTTGCTTCTAGGCACAAACAGATCTCCTTTTGCAGTTTTCTATTAGGATGCAGGGTCAGGTACAAAATTCTCCACATCATACTGTGACCGACCACCAATATGAATCTTGTCAATTAAAATAGGACAGCATTTAAAGGTCATACTTCCAAATATCTTTTCTAAAAAAAATAATATATAAACACTGACAAAGTTATAAAACATAAAGTTTACTCTTCAACAGCATTTATACACTGAAAAACATGGAGCTTGTTCTACATTTGTTGTTTAATCATCCATATCTCTGTAGCTTAAAAGAAGCGGGAAACCATTGAACTGCATTAAATACTTTGCACTACAATAAAAGATTCATTTACTGTAAACAAGGGAGTCATTTGGAGGGGCAAACACTAACCATCCATTCATTTACCCTGCAAAAACCATTGTTTTGTACATGTTTCTGTAATGGCAAGTGGCAAAAATAGAGAAAAACATTCAACCTCACTGCTTGCAGTGTTTGCTGGTATAAAAGACTGCATTGATTAACAAGCTTGCATCATTTTGTATTGGCTGTATTATGGACATGTGCTTTATGTTGTAAGAAGATAAATTAGGGGAAGAAATTAGTTATTTATTTGCTGTAAATAATAACTCTTCTGTCACATCCCTCCTGAATATGGCACTTCAATAGACAAGTCGTCAGTAGATTTCTGACCTTGTGGCTTCTTTAGCTGGTTATTTCTGGTCAATAGGTGGTTTTGGGATGACACTCTTAAGGTGTTGTTCTGACTTCAGACTTTACCTAAACAACGGAACAAGTGGAGCATGTACACAGCCCCCTTTTATGTAGGTGACTTCACATGAAAAACTGAATCTCTTCATAAAAATGGCATGAGATACTAATACGTACAGCAGTAGCATGGGCAGATTATGTATTTCCTGAAGTGAAAGGAGAGGCTCCAACAACTACCATGAGGGTTTGATTAATTCCTGTCCACAGTCTGAGTCTCCTTGCTTGAATCAGACATTATCAGACTCTTCTTTCCACCTGAGCTCCAGACCAGCTTAATCTTCATGGATCACCTGCATGCACTGCTGCCCACTAACCAAGACTAGCCAAAGCTACACTTGCTTCCATACAAACTTTAGTACAGACTTTGATGAACCTCATTTCTACTCACCACAGGCTTTACTGGCCACCACTGATTAAATTTGTTGCCTTAACTTAATCAGACTTAATTAGACATCTTTTTAGTAATGACACATTTCTTTATTGATTATCTGATGTTGACCAGAGTAAGATGGGTTCCCCTTCTGAGTATTTGCTCTCCTCAAGGTTTCTTTCTCCCGTTTTAGGGAGTTTTGCCTCTGCTGCCTAGTGAGTGCTTGTACCTGGATTCTGTAAAAACAGTTGTGTAAGTGCTATATAAATAAACTGACTTGTTTTGACTTACTGTTACATATAATCGTATACATTCTACATTGCAATTTTATTAACCTACACTAAAAACAGCAGTGGCCTAGTGTTCAGGGAGTTGGCCTCAGGATCAGAAGATTGTGGGTTTGAATCCCAGACCAGTAGATTGCCCTGAGTTACCCTTGAGCAAGGTACCATCCCCATTAATGCTCCCTGGGCGCTTTCAATAGTTGCCCCCTGCTGCATGGTGTGTGAGTGTATGGGTAAAATGCAGAGGTGTAATTGCACTGTGTTTCACCGTGTGCTGTGCCGTGGTTCACAATGACAAGAATGGTCACTTTCACAAAAACAAAAGGACAAACAAGGTGTGAGATGTGATTAACAAAGTGCAGACGCTATGCATGAAGACTGCACTCACATAGCACAATTCATGAATTTATGAGGAGGAACAGAATATAAATGTTTTCAGTTTTCTGCATATTTTCTGTAGTGCATACTCTGCAGTTTTTTTCTGTTGTTATTTGGTCAAGTAGTGCTTTTATGCTATTTTTCATTTCAAGAAAAGTTGTATGTTTAAGTATTCAACAAAAAGTAGCATCTGTATGTAAATGTCTAACAGAACATATTATGCATCAACACAATCCCACACACGTGTATAAGTGATTCCTCAGAGGAGCAGTAACTATATATTAAATTATGTGAAGTATGTGTGAACTTCTGCATTGCATGCATTATTGTACAGCCTACTATTTACCCTAGAAAAAGTGTTTGATTTAATTAGACCTATGGTAGGTAAGAAAGAAAGAAAAAAAAAAGGTCAGCATATGTTCTCTCTCACCCACACTCTCTGAGACACACATACCTGTGTGCTGAGTGTCGTCTCACTGTGTCCTCACATGTATAGACTGCTTTCACACTGCCCTCTAGGGAAAGGAATCAGAAGCGCAGGTTGGACAGGCTAGTTTTATAGCAGTCACTCAGCAGCCTTATTTTATGCTACCCTTTACTTTCTTTTTCTTTAAGAAGGTTCCCGTCCACCTGCTGTTGTTTCACTTGAACTGGAGGCAAAGTTTGCCCTTAGGATTCAAATGAAAATGTCCCCATCACAGCCTGATCCATCAGTGAGATCCCAAACAGGTTCTTACATATTTCCCTTGAAAACAAGTTTGTAAAAATTTAAAAGTCATAAAAAGTCATTTGGATTTAAAAATTATTTGACAAGAAACAATAAACACTTAAACATATATCTGAGAATAAACTTTCAAAATGAACAGTTTATTCTTGAATGCATACTTAAAGAGAATAAAACAGCTTGTTTGTCTTGTTTGTGGTTTACCGATGCTCCAGCCACTAATGTTGAAGTTAATGTTGAAGGACTATTTCAGCTTTGCTTTTTAAATGAGGCACAATATAAAGCAGCCATTCAAAGCAGAGCTCCTTCAGACATATTGCTCATAATGGCTCAGTAACAAAGACATCTGTTTCATTCAAAGGGCTATAAAAGGGGTGGAAAATAGTTTTCTGACCATTTTTCGTAGATACACCAACAAAGATCTGACACTTTCAGACGAGGTCCCAGGTTCGAATCCCACCTCTGGCACTACCACCACTGGGACCCTGAGCAAGACCCTTAACCCTGAATTGCTCCAGGGGGACTGTCCCTGTAATTAGGACATGGGAGTCGCTCTGGATAAGAGCGTCTGCTAAATGCTGCAAATGTAAATGTAAATGAATCTAACAAATATAAAACACAACAAAATTTAACAACAATCAAACAAATAACACTAAAATTATGAGCCTGTTAAGGTGAAACAGGAACACATAGGTTGTATACTACACAAAAGATTATTCCGCTTCACATTAAATATTAGGAATGAGAATGTCTCCAAAATACTTTGCATAGACCAGCAGTCTTTATCAGTTGTAGTAGTCAAAGGGGTTTCACTTATTAGCCTACAGTTTTGGTAGCAGATATTATATAACAGCACAAAAGCTGCCTTAGATTGGTGTGACTTAGTGGCTTCAGTTCCATGCATTCAGTGTTTTCCCCATTAAAAAGAACGATTCATATAAGAAAAGATTTATGACCTTGAGGTTTAAGACCAAGTGACATTAAAGGTGAAAATGTACATTGATCAACACGGATGGGTTTTGGTCAAATGACAAAAAATCTGAGACCTACAGTGACTGAAATAATGAAAGCAGTGGCCTGCTCTCCTGAAAGCGCCGGAGCAGAAAAAGAAGCTAAAATCAACAGTGAGGTATAGCATCTTATTGATGAGCTTAAGTTTGCCTTCACAAATGCTGCTACATGATACATGGAGCTGTCCACGGTGCTGAAGCAGAGCCTGTCTGCTGAAAGTGAAGTTGCAGCTCTGTAAAGATAGGATGATGTAGGCGTGAGCCTGAAAGAGACAAATGGCTTAATCATTGCTATCACTCCAGAAGGTGGTCCAATCTATTCCATCTTTTCATCTCTGCCTTAATGCTATAAGGTTACTAAATCAGAGAAGTTAAATGAATACACTTACTAAAAAATGATCCTACTCAGATGTTAAGATAATAAGGAAAGTATAATCTGTGAAACAGATCTGCACTTTAACTGCCTCACTAACAAAAAGTCAAAATTTGATAGAAAAATGCAAACAGAGAAATAGATTAAAATTTTTTATCCCTAAAGAGGACTGTAAATGTATTTTGCCTTACAAATCAACAAAAATGTAATTTGAGCAGGGATGTTTGAACCTTTGCTTGGGGCAATATATTTGTGAAGCACAGTAGTTCTGTATGAATAGTCACGTTGGTCAAGCAATCTAATCACAAGTGATGTACTTAGGTATGAATTTAATCCTGATCAGATATTTCCTATGTGAAGTCAGTTTTGGTCAGTGCTTTTTGAGTGTCTTTTTTTTGTCCTTCAGTGTTCTTTAGTTTAAAATTGCCGCTGCTCATTAAGACAATTTTTGCTGAAAGAATACATCAGCAAAACCTCTCTCAACCTGCCCAAATCATTTACTGGTTCGCGTTTTTGGACACCGTGTAACTTACTGCAAATTGTAAAAATGGACAACATTTCAGACAACAAAAGGGCTTGAATTGACAAAGCAGTCATAAATTAGCAGACAGCATCCCAAAACTAAACCATTTACGTGATCAATTAGAACTAATGCTAGCAATGTAGGCCTTACAGCTGCAATTTTAACCTGAAACACAATTTGAATTATAAAATCATCTTCAATAATGAGCTAATTATGGCAAATGAAAAGTGTGTTAAGAGACAAAAAGCAGAACATGGTGCTCTCTTTAGAAGATTTATAATGCTGAGACTTACCTTGTAAATTGTTAATTCAAATAATTCTGTTTTTGGTCTAACAGCTCTGTCGAGAGCCATCATTTTCCTTATCTTTATCTATTTATTTATTTATTTTTGCAAATGTGTTCTGTGCTGCATGTAAGAATGCTGCGGGGCAATATGCTGTGCTTGCTTTCTGGGGCAACAGAATGGAAAAGCTGCCAATTCATGTTAGGTTGAAAAGTGAAGCGATAGCTGCTTTTTTTTTTTTTTTTTTTTTACAGTTGTGAATGCCATTGCTTTTATATGCAATATTTTATACATTTTTAATAGCACATAAGTACCTTAAAGTTTTACATGTTTAGCTTCTTGGTCATGCAAGCTCCTGTATACAATACTTCTGTCTCCATATCATCAACAGAATTTCCCCTGTTCCCCATGTGTTAGTTCTGTCACTGTTTTATTTCAAAGTGTTTCTTTTGCTTCTTGGAGGACACCACTAGCCACATGACCTACTGTGTTACAATGTAGTGCCAGATTGAAGGAGAAAAAGTGACCCCTGCTGTCCAATCTGTCCCTCTGGAAATAGGGCCAATTGCGTCCCCTCTGGACTGACAGCCACAGGAAGCAGGCGGCATAGCTGTACAGTGTCCCTCTAATCCACAGACAGGGTTCTGCTGGTGGGCTACTCTAGGGCTTCTTAACTATTCATCTCTCTACATAGTACTTTTAATTAATGCTAGATTTGCCTGTGCCATCTGCACATCATGATGACAATGGAAATGTCAAACTGTCTCATTTAAGAGCACCAGCTGATGTTTTCACTTATTTATTTATTTAGGCTTTAATTTAAGATAATTGATTTATTTAGTCTTTAATTTAATATTATTTAAGAAAACTTAACGAGGCATTAACCAGGAGATCCTATATTGTTATCCTCTTCATATACAACAGACTAACTATTGGGATAAGCCAGAATTGTGCTAACAGATGCTGAAATGATGATGAAATATTTGAGATTGGAGAATATTCAGTGTGATGTTTCGAGTATCTAATTAATGCTTTTATAATGAGTGAACAACAAAGGAACAAAGAAGTTCAAAGTTAGACAAACTTCAGCAGAAGCTTATTACATTGTCAGGATTTTTTACTGTCATCTGTGATACATGGGTACTCTGACTTGCCTGCACCTCTGCTTGCACTTTTGCTTGGGAAAGCTCAATTTCTTTGCATTTTTGCAACATGTGAATCGGCTAGATGTTTACAGGGGTGATCTAAGAAACGTTTTTCAGAGGGTGCTCGTGTTGCTGGTGAATGATTTTCAGAGTTCCCAATTGCTGTCTATTAGTGAGACAAGATATGAACCTTGAAAGTATGGTGCCAAATAGCCCATTGGCTGAAAGGTTGAATGGCTGAAATAAAATGACAAAAGGAGACAAAATGTTTTCACAAAACTACTTTTAATCAAATCAGACTCCTCAAATCATCTCTGCTCTTCTTCTTGTGAACACATATCAATGGTAATAACTGAAGCTTCAAAGGCATCACTACGAGAGACAAATTGTAGTGAAACAGGATGAAACGCTTAGCTTGGACCAGTGCTGTACTCTGTCACATTGACAGGCATGTCTCCACTTGTCCTGCTGTCAGTCAGCAAATGTTAGAACTGAGGAGAAGAATACCTAACCATCCCCCCACCCTCACTGCACTACATGCAATATGTCAAAAGCTCATTCATGCTATACCATTAGTATGGATTAAAAAAAGGGATGGAAAGGAATGGACTTTACTGTATTTAAATGTGGATAACAT
>CM029370.1:17717256-17764756 GCA_017165825.1 Hepsetus odoe | reverse complement strand
ACACACACACACACACACCTGCTCTTTAAAGATAAGTGGAGTGTCTTAACGAGTCTGGCTCAGGTTTGTTTCTAATGGAATTCTTCTCAGTGTGAATGCCTCTCTCTCTTTATTTCACTCTGCATTCCTCCCCCTCTCATTTCTTTCTCACCTCTCTCTTTCTGCATAGCTCTCTAACATTCTTCTTTTTTCCCCCTTTACTCTCCTCCTTATTTCTTTTCCTTTGTCTCAGGCTCTGTGTTTTCTCTTCCTTTCTCTCTGTTATTACACCTTCCTTTACTTCTCAGTCGGTCTCTCAGCTCTAGATACTGTATGTAGGGTGTTTGCCTCTGCAAAGTGCAGCTTCAGACTTTCTACCTCATTTCTGTTGCTACACCTTCCTTTACTTCTCAGTCGGTCTCTCAGCTCTAGATACTGTATGTAAGGTGTCTCTCTGCAAAGCACAGCTTCAGATTTTCAACCTCATATCAATATGTACACATTCTGTCAAACAAATTCACTTTATATAGGTTTGAATATTTTATAGGTTATTTCAAAGCAAACAAACACCATAAAGCAGAACCCTGGAGGGTTATCAATGAAGTAATGCAATTTTACAAATGTGCCCGAAGGATTTGTGCATCAACTCACAAATGATTTACTACAGCTATAACATGGTGCTAGAGCAGAAAATTGCTCAAATTGCTCAGAAAATACCAGACGGACCAAAACAGCATGATTTTCTGCCAATAACAGAGCTGGTATACCATTAGGCTTGGGATTTTGGGTGAACTTTGTGCTTGACTTCATGTCTAATTTTTATGAAATGATTCAGGGGTGCTTGTGCACTTTCCTCTATTCTGATGGAAAAAAAAAGCTGGGGCATGAAATGATCTGACTGAAGATTTGGTTGCTTAAGGCGTAAAGCCTCTCTGAAAGCCTTGATAAATAATTGGAGAACACTGCTTTACGCCTCATGGGCTCATTGAGTTATTTACAGTCTATTTTCTTTTTTTTTATTAGTATATATTTAAAGTTTCCAATCCAATTTCATGGTTTCTTAGATAGGTCTCAATTTCTGCTGTATCTTATTCCATCTTCTTAAATAGTTGGCTCTTGCAATGTTCTCTCCTCATTTCCCCTAGGTATAGAGCCTAGCTTTGGATAGAAAAGACTGACGTTTAGCCAGAACTGACTGCCAGGTGCACTGATATTACCTTCCAAGCCTTCTAAATGGAATCAGAGCACTGCATTTGTGTTTATTGCCTGTTTTGGGAAGCTGGAATCAAAGAAGCCCTGAGAGATTTGATTGCTCAAGAGCTTTGTCATGGTCCTGGTGACAAAATTATCATATTTAAAGATAAATTAGGCAATATGTTTTGTGACAAATTTTATTATGGTAAAATAGTTTTGTGGCACAGTGTGACATGATAGGCCTCTCTGTAATGTATGATAAAGCTTTGATTTACATCTCAGCACACCTTTATTAGCATTGCAACTTTCCTTACAGGTGCTATGAAAACAGCTTCAGCTTGCCAAAGCATGGATTCTGTGAAACCTCTGATAGTAGCCTGTGGTATCTGGCACCAAGATTTTAAACCCTGTAAGTTGTGAAGAAGATTTTTCCCCTTTGTTCTTCCAACAAAGTACTTGATTAAATTGAGATCTGGGGAATTAAAAAGTCAGGGCAACCCCATGAACTCTTTGGTAATGGTTTGTGGAACATGATAAACAGTTTGGCAGGATCTGTATCCTGTTTTAAGAGGACTCCCATTTAGATAATTCTATTGAAATGAAGGAGTGGACCTTATTTGCAATGACCTGTAAAGTAGGAGGGTCAAATTAAAATAAATGTGAATTTTCTGAGGCATTTGTCCTGTAACCAGCATAAAGTTTGGTGACTTTTGCCACATTAGATGAGATCTTTGTGTTCGGGCTAACCTTTTCTATTAAAAACAAAACTCTTATCAGGAGGTAGTGAACTGAAAAATTAGCCATGGCCAAAAGCTCTTTATTTAAGTTATTTTCTCACATTGGTTGCCTCTTGTCCCCATAAACTGGCAGCACTGTGAGATACAGGGCATCTTAAACATTAGGAAAGCTATATTAAAAAAAGATGTCTTTTACTTGGGATGATTTACCAAGCTGGTAAAATCAGAAAGTCCAGTTCTACCCTCTAGCTTTAACCAATGTTACCTGTCACATTTGACTGAGACTGGTTGTTGGGATATAATGCCTATTTTAAAGTCATGGCAAAGCAAGCATACATACATTGTTTACTCCAGATGGCTTATGTTTACAACCTTGTTTGTGGTTTCTGACCTCCATGCACTTCCTTATTTGAATGATGATTTGGCAGATTTTGAGCCATTGATTGGTGCTGGCCTTCAGGTGCCAGAGGGGTCCATCTGAAGGCTGAAGGTCTAACCGTGGTTGCTTTGTAAGTGGGTGTGTGTGCGAGTGGGTAAACACTGCTGATCAAGTCCATTAAGCTGACAGAAAGGTAATTTAGAGCTGCTTACAGCTGTACATCTCAATAAAGGTTGGCAAGACTTAGCAGCACTGCGAGGGGATCTCCTCAATACACATTCAGAGAGCATTCTCAGCCACTACAGCTGCTTATTCTCATGTTCAGATCCCTGAATAACCTTTCAGTACAGGTGCCTGATTACTGTTAGCAACCAAAAAACATATTTTTCACAATAATAAAGCAACAAGAATGCCATTGTTAAATGCATATATTAAAGTCTTTTTTGTTGCTTTAGATGTTTCTCTTCTTTAGATTCATCTAAAATTAATTTTATTCAGTAAATTGACAAATTTGAATCCTGAAATACCACTGAAGCACCCCTCTCTGTAGTGTATGGAATTTTGGAAGTAAATTGATAGTAAAGGGAAGTCTCTACAGCAGACTAATGTCTTACAGAATGTGAGAACGGTCACATAAAAAAAAAATACTTTCAAGAAAAAATGTATATACCTCAAACAAAGATACAGAAATAACCTGGGCCCTATTTCAGATGAGTTGTTTAGTTCAGTTGTTTAACAAAAGATGCTGACAAGCTGAAGAGTTGAGTTGCGCTCTGGATTAAGGGATGGGAATGTGTGTGTGTATATGTGTGTGTGGTGTGTGTGTGTGTGTATAACTGTACTGATACACTAGATAGCCTGTACTCTGCAGGGGTGAGTGAGTCTCTACAGAGGAGATCGAAGGGCAGATTAAGGTGAGAGCTTTCTCGTAATCTAGTCCCTCGGCACCCGCAAGTCCCTACTGTGCTTTACAGCTGTAACCACGGGAACCACTGTAACCATGGGGACAAGCCTTCCCCTCAAATCACCTCAAAACGTGTCCATGCTTGTTCCCTTCAAACTCTTTTCTATCTTAATCTTTTCCCTCCCTTCTTTTCTCAACTACTTTGTCAATAGCAGCTATCTCTCCGTTTTCTTTCTCTTTTCTCTCCCAGGTTTGTCTGTGACCATGCTAATTGCCTTCTCTTGATGAAACAAAAGAAGGCATATGCTTCAGACTGGTTACTTTCTCTGCGATCAATTTTCCCCCTCCCCTCCCATTTCACAAGTGTTTGCTTTTGAGTGCTTTGGTTTTTCTTTTTCCCCACAGGAGACAAAATTGGTCATCCTTGAATGACTTTGTGTGTGTGTGTGTAAAAGAGTGCGTAAAAAAGAAGTTTACAGAATTTTTCTGTGTGTGTGTGTGTGTGTGTTTTTGTACTTTCGTGCACAAAAATGTGCAGACCGTTAGGACCATAAAGATGGCCCTTGCTCTCTTTCTCTTCTTTCGGCTGCTCCCGTTTAGGAGTCGCCGCAGTGGATCATCTGTTTTCATTTCTTCCTGTCCTCTGCATCTTCCTCCTTAAAATCAACCATCTTCATGCCCTCTCTCACCACGTCTGTGAACCTCCTCTTCGGTCTTCCTCTTTTTTTCTTACCTGGCAGCTCCATCATCAACATCCTCCTCCCAATAATCCTCATCTCTCCTCTGGACATGTCCAAACCAACGCAACCTTACTTCTCTAACTTTGTCTCCAAAATGTCTAACCTGAGCTGTCCCTCTAATATACTAGTTTCTAATGTTATAAAGTTAAGGGTTCCATGGGCTATTTGAAGCTTGTAACTGACATATAAGATATTTGTGTATGTTACATGTAGCATCCTTGAGTGAATTGCTCAGTAAAGAGCCTTGACATAAACTGCTACTTTTTAGTGTCTGACAGAAACCCAGTGGTTAGTCTGTCAGTCATGTAAGTGAAAGACCAGAGTAAGGTTTTCCATCACATAACTGGTCCCAGAACATTATTGGTTGAGTCACCCCTTCCTGGGAGATAATCAGAAAAGCTGCAGAACTGAAGTCCTAACCAATGGGAGTGCTCATTTAGCTTAATCTGCCTAGACACTATGAATTCTATATGACTTTAAATATTTATGTTTCGTGAACTATTACTGTTTTGACATGCTCTTTACCTGCTATTAATTAATAATTAATTTGCAAAGCCTGCAGTTTTTTTCATATTGGTGGAAGTAAAGTTGATAATCAGTTCAGTTTAGCAATATTGCATCAACAGTGGAGAATTTCTTCCAACATTCAGTGTTACCTAGCCTTTCCATGGCTACTCAGAGACAGCAGTCACAGTTATATATAACAATAAGATGTTAGCTTTAACGAATGTGTAAGTTACATGAAAATATGCATAGTTGCAGTCCAAGTATATTAAACATTAATCCAAAATAACAAATCACCCAACCACATTTCCATAGACACCCAATCAGTGTTCGATCAGTGTCCAGCACAGTCCATAATAATCCTAATATCGAAAAATCTTCTGCTATGGATTGCTATCATTTGAAAAACATGTTCCAGATTGGCTCTGACCAGCAAAAGAGGATTATTTCTTTTCCAGCTCCTTGTTGGAGTAATCCACCTTTCTTAACCTCACCTTTGAAGTGGACTGGCTTTTGGTTATTGTAAATACATAATGGCCTCCACGAGTGGCTGATAAGCTTCTTTATTTAATTACCTGGCTTCTGATCACCTAACCCGATAACTCCTCCCCTCACCTTGCCAGCACAATCTTAAAGGGGCTCCTCCCATTTTTTAAATTTTCAATATCCATTCCCATATCCAACTTATGGCTTCTTGAATGCATTTCAAAACATGTCAAACATCAGCATCCTTTAAAAACCTTGCAAGGTTTTCAGCAATTAAACCATTTTCCTAAAGGAGCCAATGTAATGTCCAGTTCACACTCTACATGTGTAGCAGTGTCACAAGTCTTACTGGTATGGCTGCTTACACCATTGGCAATATAACATGCCCCAGCCAATGTTAGGAAATGGTGATATTTTTGATATTTTAGAAACATGATCAAAGCTTTGATATTCACTAACAGAGAAATAAATCTGTTTTAAGAAAAATAAACTATTTATGGAAGAGGAATTAAGGGAATTGTGTTTGATGTTGCAGCTGACAATTTAGCTGTTAACTTTCTAGAACATAGATATTCTATTTCATGAATCATTTATTATATTATATTATGATATCATATAATTCATGAATAATAATCATGAAATAGAAATATGATTAAATAAGAGTAGATATAGACTAAAGTCAAGTTTTTGACTTAAAAAAAGTATTTGCCTGAAAGGAAACTATTGGCAGAAACGGCCTTGAAAATTTAACCATTACTTAGACTGCTGCCATTTCTGGTGGGCCATAATGTCCCACCATGTTTGTGATGAGTGTTGATGGTTCTGAAAGACATTTTTGAATTGCAATGGTCACTATTTTTTACTGATGATTCAATCTCTGTTCCAAGCAAGAGCTTTTCCCCAAGCCAAATAGCATTACTGTGAACATTACCCCAAATATATCAGCCACAATAGGCCAGTATCTGAATCAGCATCATGAAGTTTGTAGGGGAAAACAAGTTCTTTAAAAAAAGCTGATGGCCTACAATTAAACTTCCTGCTCTTTCTTCAAGTTGAAAGTTTCATTATTGCTACCTTTCCCCATAATGTGCAAACAAGACTTCAGCCAGATTATACTAATTGCATTCATTGATACCAAGGTAATGTTTACCAGCAAATTCATGAGTTCATGAGACCATAAGCATTTAAGAGCATGTGAGCTTTGTAGCAGTGTTAGAGACCTTTCAGTGATCCAGTATTTTTAACCTAATAATGTTTTCTCTTCGTAAGCGTGTTTGGTAAGAGGAAAATGTCTTGCAGCATTTAAGCATTAAATAGTGTCCTGAGAAGTGATCCTAAGTTGCAGCATTTTTACTTAGGCTTGTTCATAGGCTGGCAGCATGTTTAAAAGATTTTGGGAGTTTTGGGAGTGCTTGTTCAAGATTGTTTGACAAGCCATGCCAGACACAGTTGAGAAGCTCTGAAAACAATATCAATACAAATCAAGAATCCAGCTTTAGTAAGAACACCAAGAATTGGCATTCAAAGATGCATCTGTGTAATTTAGAAGACATGTCTGACTTGAATGACAAGGCAACACTGGAGATTATTCAGATTTCAGTTGAAACAATCCCTTCCACTCCTTCCGATTTCGACATCTTTTCATTACGGAATTTTTCTTCCATACCTGTCATCTCAGACAAACATATTTTTTCTGAGGACTCTGCTTCAAACACTCAGCCTAGATTTTAGTGGCTGAGCACTTTTGAAATTCCAATGTTTTCAGTGAATCTTAATAGCAGACTTCGTCAAGGATATCTTTTAACTGGAACATACGTGGTTTTCCAAGAGTTATTAAAAAAAAACAACTATTTGATATAAAAAATATAAAAATCAGTCATATAAAAATATGAATCAATCTACTAATCCAAAGGTTTACATTTTACAGATGAAGACTTTGCTACTTTTGATGAAGCACTGGTCATTCTTGCATGAAAGAGCAGGGATCCCCAGCAGGTTGGTTGATTGAAAAATAGTCTTAGATTTGAATTAAAATTAAAAGTTGTATGTGTGAATCTGGTTGGAGGAAAGGGAGGTGATTTCTTGAGGAACCGACAGCTGCAAAGAACATTAAAACACCTAGGTGTGAATGCAATGATGAATGCAATGCGGTGGCCTAGTGGTTAGGGAGTTGGCCACAGGATCGGAAAATTGTGGGTTCAACCCCCTTACCGGTAACTTGCCCCGAGGTGCCATTGAGCAAGGTACCGTCCCTGTCACTGCTCCCTGGGTGCTTTCATAGCTGCACAGTGTTTGTGTGCATGAGTTAAATGCAGAGGTCCAGTTTTGCTGTGCTGTGCTGTGACCTCGCAGTGACAAGAATAATCACTTTCACTTTCTTTCATCTTCCCAGTGATTCCTTGGATAGGTATGATGACAGGATTAAACACATGAGAGACGTACAAGTAGATGAAATGGGTAAACACCTAGAAGGGCATTCATCTCAAGCAGAACGGACCAGAATTTTGAAGACAGAACCTGCTGTGTAGACAATAAAGCAGTGATGGCCAGCCTTTTTTAAGGAGTAGGTGGTAATTATAGTTGAAGCATTTTTGCATTTTTGCTATTTTTATCAAGTGGCCTCTGAATTTAACAGAATGGCTTGTAAAAACCTGACAACAGACTTCTCTTATCATACCGTCCGTCTACTGCAGATCTTCCATTCCAAAACCGTTTTTTTTTTTCAAACATGTTTTGTAAATATCTACAAACAAACTGCATGATTAGACTCCCCTCATATTATTCCCTCTTTTTTTAATTTTCATATTGTAATTGTTGATGAAGGATTGTAGTAGAATGTTTATGGTTTATGAACATTGCAGTTGGATGCTGATTTTTGGAAAGTCAATAAAAATGTGTTAAAGCCTAATGTCTCAGCAGGACTCTGAGGCTGAAATTAACTTGGTGGGATTACACAGGCTATACATTCCAGCATAGCTAAAGACACCACAAGCACCTCAACAATGCATCATTTCTCCATCATCACTGAAAGGCATGAATTTATTGATGACATCAGAGGTTTGCCTCTCGCAAATTGCCTCCTGTTTTTGCTTTCTTATGACCTACATTTGGATTATTCAGAGTACCCCAGAGACATGTTTTAGTCAGAAATTTGTAAAACCAGAATTACAAAGTCCTATGCTGACTACCATTTTAATATTTTATGTTTATAAATCAAGTGTTCTTACATTGAAATGACTGCCATTAGCCTGCTCTTGAAAACACATAACTTTTTCAGGTTGGCACTGTTTCCTAATGTTGCAAACTCTCTTGCTTGTTTATTTTACATCAGGCCTTCAGATTTGTCAAATGTAAATAATTGGAACAGAAAGGTTGTGTGTTAACCTGATACTCTTTTGTCTGTTTATTTGGATGGATTGGGCTTGTTTTTGTTGACACTACTGTGTCTAAGGAGACCTAGGTGGCTTTAAGTTGCTTGTTAAGTAATTTGCCTAATTTCTTTTAAAATACTTTAGAAGCATGCACTTGTAAGTGCTCAACCCCTCATTTGAAACAATTTGTGTTGTGTAATTATTCCTTCTCCCAAAGGCCTGAAGGAAGATTTATGGCTAACTTATAATAAACAAATGGTATTTTTGGTTAATTATAAATGTATATACACTTTTTATTCCATTCTCCAGCTGGTACTGAAGGTCTCTGCAGTTCTAACCTCAGTGTTAACTTGTTTTCAAGGCAAAGCTAGAGAGAGTCAAATACTGTAAACATAATCTTAAACTTTATAGTATTACAGCATTACATGTGATCTGTAGATAACGAGTAGATAATAAGTATTCCTGCACTGGGCAGAACAAAGCGAGTTACCTACTTTTCTATGTTAAGTAAAAATTTCTCGCCATGATCGCATGGATTAATAAAAAATATCAAGTCATACAAACTTTAACAGGCTTATTTGTATTAAGCAACTTGATTGTTTCAAGGCAATACGTTTGTATGATTATTTAAAAAAAATGATCTTAAATTTTTAAGTATAGACTTCAGAGAATGGTCATTCACAATCATCTTAAGTAGCTGAGATTCAATCAAATAACTGCTCAATAGAAAAGTACAATAATTGTGACGGGTTTACTTAGTCTTTGTCCACATTCATTTGTATACATGCAAGGCTAAATTCAGGAAACACATACAGTAATGTGCAAAAGTTTTAGGCAGGTGTGGAAAAAATGCTGTAAACAAAGAATGCTTTAAGCAATATAAATAATGATTGTTTATTTTGATCAATTTACAAAATGCAAAGTGAGCGAACAAAAGAAAAATCTAAATCAAATCAATATTTAGTGTTACTACCTTTTGCCTTCAAACAAGCATCAGTTCTTCTGCCCCCACAGAGCCCTGATCTCAACATCATCCAGTGTGTCTGGATTACATGAAGAGACAGAAGGATGTGAGGAAGCCTACATCCACAGAAGATCTGTGGTTAGTTCTCCAAGATGTTTGGAATGACCTACCAGCCGAGTTCCTTCAAAAACTGTGTGCAAGTGTACCTAGAAGAATTGATGCTGTTTTGAAGGCAAAGGGTGGTCACACCAAATATTGATTTGATTTAGATTTCTCTTTTGTTCATTCACTGCATTTTGCTGATTGATGAAAATAAATGATGAACACTTCCATTTTTGAAAGCATTCTTTGTTTAGAGCATTTTTTCCACACCTGCCTCAAACTTTTGCACAGTACTGTATGTCTTAAAAAACACATGTGATTCCTGAATTTAGCCTTGCACATTTTTCAAAAATAGGCCCTCCGCAAGGGGAGTTGTTTTTTGTGTTGTTGCATAGATGGAAGAAACCAGAGGTTTACAGAACTCCTGGTGCCCCATGATTGGCCTCTCACATAATTATAGCTCCAACAAATCCAGAATAAGGGATGCTATAAATCACTTTAGCCCAAATTGTTACCCTAATAAGTAATGCTTATTCAATAGAAAATGGTTAAATGTGAACATGAGCCAGAGATGAAAGCCCAGTGAAGTTGACATAGCAATTAATCTGCATGAATCATAGTATAGTTCCCGGTAAATTCCCATGATGGCTCATATTTACATATACATTTACTCATTTAAAGTAGATGCTTTTATCCAAAGAAACTTCAAAGGAATAGCACTCAATCTACAGTGCAGTTAGAGTTTTATATGATCATTAATGCTATGTAATGTAAAATGAATTCAAATGAATTAAAACTCAAATTAAATACAAAATGGTTCTGCATATGAGGTGTGCGAGAAGTGGTGATTAAGAAGTGAGTAGTGAAAGTAAGGTGTGTTAGATTGTTAGAGGTATTAGAAGATGAGGTGTTCTCAGATGAGATGAGTCTTCAAGTGATTCTTGAAGGAAGACAGTAACGCCTCTTGTTCTGACAGTATTTGGAAGATTGATCCACTATTGGGAAACCAAACAGTCTGAATAGAGATTTCTGTGTAAAAGGATGGCAAAGTCAAAGGAGAAGGAGTGTAACCCTGCATGATTGAATTTCAATAGCGAGGACCAGATCTAGAAGGCAATCTATTGTATTTCCCCAAAATTCATATGTAAAGCAGAAGCAGTTACATTGCTAGAAAAATGCAGCATCTAGATGCAAACTCAAATGTTCTGCTGTGCTTTTCTTTTCAGTTTGTTTAGAGGAGAGCTGTCAAACTCCAGTCTTGGAGGGCGTTCTACACAGTTTGGTAGTTTCCCTCCTCAAACACACTCACTACACCTGCCACTAAGTGTGATGTGTTTAAGGACACCAAACTGTGCTGGTCTCCACAGAAAAGAAGTAGCAAAATGATGGCTTGCTTATATGTGTAATTGCTGCTGTGCAAAACTGATGTGTATAACACTAGATTTTACAGTCGAGTTTTTGAAAAAAATATTGTAAGAGTGTATTTTGTAAATGAGTTTACGAGAGTAATAAGTGGAAGAGCTTTCACACTGAGGACATCTATCCTATCATGACATGTATTTCATGGAACCACAGAACAACTGCCACAAAGGTTGCCACAATGACAAGTTTTCACTTGTATTATTCATAAGCTAAACCATTTCTTCTTGTTTTGTAACTTCATTGTGGACAGAACATGATTTGCACATGAGTTAAAACGCGGTAATTAGGATGAAGGGATATTAGAGTTAGACTTTAAAAACATCTCTATTTTATTTTTAAAAGTTTTGCTAATATTTCCCCTTATATGCATATAATATACAGACACCCCTTATAGTACCTTCAAATAGAAAGAAATTTGCTAATAATAAGCTAAAAAAAGATGAGCAGGAATCTACAAACTTTTGGACTTATACTGTATGTAATATATGTAAGTGACATATGGTATGTCATATGTCATTATGTAATTTGTGTGCATGCTTTGGCACATTGGTTTATTGAGAAGATTTTATTGCATGATGCCAACATTTGTGTGGTTGATGTCCTGAGCATGAGGCCGTTCCCCTTTTCCCATTAGCACTGTCTGCTTCAGATGTGCTCTAGATGGAGAGATGATTAGCGTGATTAAAAAGCATTCGCGCTTGCATTAACATGGAGAGTAAATACTGCGGTAATGAAACTCTATGGGAGGCTGAGGCCCAATGCTGGAGCTCCTCTGCCCTCAATGTTGCCTTAATGACCACTTTACCTACTCCTGCTGAATTTCCTCTCTCTTCACTGTCAGTCGACTCTCTAGCCCCGAGCAGAACTGGGCTTTATCAGGCTCAGAGTGAAGCATCATGCTAGATCTGGGAGAGTAAAAAAAAGCATGGTGCGTCGATGGGAGAGAAACCTGCTGAGTCACCATTGTCTTGTCATATTATCGGCAAATAATGAGTCAAGCTGAAAGGGCCAAACTATGCAGTCAGCTGTGCCTGCGAACAGAGGCAATGCAGACAAGTGATGAACTCTGGGAAGAACATGGGAATGGTGAGACCTCCTACAATATAATGCCAATGCATCTAGCAACTGATATCGCCTCTCTTGGTCACAGTTTGCCTAGAGCTCCGTTTTAAAAATGCAGCAAGACAGGTTATGATGGCTTTTGACATCCATCTAGAAACACTGCGCAGAGATAGGTGCTGATAGCAGCTGCTTCATCTGGCATGCAGCAGGCCCTTAGCAGGCATCAGAGAGCCTGAACTTTTAGGTGAAAACATGTTTTCTGCAGGAGTCTCCAGAGACAGGCCTAACCCTTGTCCGTTCCATCCCACCTCCATCATTTTGGAGCAGCTTATCTAACCAATGCACACTCATACACTCCCAAGAAGAAGGTGCTGAGGCCAGGGACGGTCCTATCCAATATAGGGGATTTTTATTTGGTCCATATATTGAAAGGCAGGGCTGCTGCGCCAGTGGAATTACATGATAACAAATATTAGAGAGTTCACTACACGGTGCACAATTGACGCCTTAGAGATATAAGAGGGAGAGGGCGGGAAGGGGGATTCAAAGGATTGTGGCAGTTATCCATTCTCGTCAGCTCTACTTCACAAAAATACACACAAGTGCACCCACACACGCGTACACACGGGCGCACATGCACCGGGGAGCCTGAAATGCCTCGTTAGTGTGGGATAAATCTGCCCATCTGTCTCATTCAAAGTGGATTTGGTTTGCCAGCCAGGCCGGCTGCACTGAGCCCTCTGCTCTTCAATAAAACAGCAGAAGAAAGTTAGGCCTGTCAGTCCAGCCTTGCAGCCCCAGTGACATCTCACTCAGCTCCTTTATACCCGCTCAGCTCACACAGCAGACACACACAGAGGACTCACACAGCTCTGTCTCTGGCACACACACATGCACACACACAAACATACACATACACAGAGCTACTATTTCTATAAATCAATATTCAAATTTAGAATTTTTCAACCTTAGAGATATTATTGCCACTCAATGGCTATGAATATTTATTTGGACTATAGTAGATTTATTTATTGTAATCATTTACAAAATGTTGCAAAAGATTTTACATTATTGTATGGAAAAAAAACAAAAAACTTAAAAGTGTAATAAAATATCTATATTTATCTTTGATAGATATCTTAGTTATAATTGAAATCATTTCTGTAGTAGACTGTGCAGTCAATAACATCATAAATTATTATTGCATTTTCAATGTTCAAACCCATTTTTATTATAATATTTTTTTGTTCACTTTTTATAAAAATGTTAGTAAGGAGCAAATAGAACAGATACAATGAAGCAACAGGACATTTTCTTTTTAGGAGAGTGTAATCCAGAGCAGTGTGGTTTACTCTTCCATGTATCTAAAAAATATAGATTTATTCTAGTATTCTTGAATATACAGGACATTTACATTTACAGAATTTTGCAGACACTCTTCATCCCGAGTGACTTCCATTTCTTGATTACAGGGACTCCCTGGAATAACTTGAGGTTAACGGTTTCACTCTGGAGGTGGGATTCGAACCACTAGACCACCATCACCCATATACAACTTTAGAATTCTAAATAGTTTCATTCAAACCCTAATAAACATTTTATAATTACTTCAGTAATCTCCACCCCTGAGAGAATTTTAATGAGAAAAAAAAGCCTTTATTTGTGGGGGTGGGGGTTAATCTCATGTAAACTGGGGCTGCATTCACAAATACAAACACATGACACTACAAAAGAAATCCAGGAATTGGCTTTGTGAATGGAAATTGTAAGCAAGATATGAGAAGAGGAATCATTATTTCAGAATGCCAGTGGAAACATAGTGTGGTGTGTTGGCATAATCCTCAACAAACAACACACACCTCTGCCCCAGCTCATTGAAATTCACCTCACTGCAATAATTGATAGGAAACTATAAAATGGAAATGTGTGTCTGCCGTTAATTAATCTTGTGCCGAGTGTAGCTAATCAGCACTTTTCACAGTGGTACTGGAGCATGGACACTCATCCACAAGCACACATACACACAAACACACACACATACTAATGCCCTGCTCGGGAACCAGTTGACACTAGGTAATGTGAGTTGCTGTACATTGTTAATGGCGTTTTATTACCATATTAATGAGCTGGCCTCAGACCGAAGCAGAAGGATTAAAATAGTACCCCTGTTGGCAGGTTTGGCCGCTGTATCTCACACACGGACAGCACGACAAGAGCTGAGCTTCACCTCAAAGTCTATTTCTTCTCCTTCAAATCCTTCAATCACCAGGTCCCTGTTTATCTTCCCTAGTGGATTCAGAAGGGCAGAGAAAACACACACACACACACACACACACACACACACACACACACACACACACACACACACACACACACACACACACACACACCTACTGGGTGAGTTATTACACTCAGTCATAAGAGGCTTACCATAAAGCCTGCTTTGCTTTATTGAATAACACTTTGGTAGGAGCACAATTGTGATGAACTATGCAGTGACAGAAGCCTTATCAGTATTTTAGACAAATGGCCCTTCTTGAACTGTTCACCTGTAATTAACTGCCAGGTGTTGTTAGTCGTATGTTTAAATGAGTACAATCCAGAGTTATTACATGTTTTTATGGCTTGCATTTTGTTTCTATGTATTTGTAAACATATGCACACATACATGGTAAAAAAGGAAGTATTAATAAAAATGCATACTATTCCTGGGGCCTAGTACGTAACCACTAGGCCACCATTGCTGCTGTGATGCGTAATGTGACCGGTCTGTTTCTGTTAGATAACAAGCACAACATTTTTTATAACATATTAATTTTTTTATTAATTTATTACTTTTTAAAACTGATTTAGTGGCACATGTAGTTGATAAATGAGTAACTTTAATAAATAAGTTAATAAATAGTAGCATATGTGGTAGGAATTGAATGATAAATAGCTGGAAGCATTGTGTTGAGAAGCAGATATGTTCCATATGTTTTGGTGTTGAGTATTGGTTACCTGTAGTAACCAATTGCAAGGCATGGCTGTCTCCACTTCAGCAAGCACAGTAGCTTTGACTTTGTTATGCCACACAGTTCTTCTGAGTTGATAACAAAAAGAAACAACTCTCCTCTGGTGAATTTTCTCTTTGTGTCTGCCTTCTCACTGCAAAACTCTCAAGTTGGCTGAAATGTTCCTGCACAATAGTTGTCTTTCTGCTGAAGAGGAATGAAGGTATTTTTTGCAATGGACTAAAGGTTTGATTGCTGAATCTGACCTGTGTATGTGCTTTAGATGAATCACTGTTTGACTCTCTCTCAGACTAAGTGGATTGGATCAAAGTTCACCTCAGCTGACCTGAGACCAGTCTGCAGGTGCAGCCTGTCAAATCACTCCTGGCTGATAGAGTTTCAGCGGACATGAGAGCATTCTGCAGGTGTACAGCACAGCATTAACACAGTTGTTTCTTCATCCATACTCTTTCAGCTGACTTGAGAACAGCATGCAGGTGAGCAGTACAGCAATCTGAACATCAGTTGTCTCCACACCCTATGGCCCTATACTATTTTTCTAGCTTTTTATTGCTTCCTTTTTATGTCATTACATGCAAGACAGTTAGAATTATTTGTTTGCATGCCAGTTTTTCTGGTTACTCTTTATCCCTTAGAATGAACAAGGCTATTGTGACTGTGTCTTTAAGACACAGGTAAATCACCTCTGAAAACCTCACTTGTTCCTAAGTCCATTGTGCTGGTCACTAGAACTCTTGTGGGTAGGAAGTCAAGAATATCAAGATTATTTATACTGAAAAATAGTTTTTTGAATGTACTGTATTAAGATGTATTACATGGTTATATGTGAGCTAAACTTACTGTGGTGACCAAATGTCTGAGTGATCTGGGATTTTTTCATTTAATCCTGTTAAAGAACATTTTAGAATTTCGAAAAGAAACCTGAAACAAGGAAAATGTGTGGTAAGTGATATTAATAAGAAATATTTTAGATTCCCAGCTATTTAAATTTAAATCCTTTGAACAGAATGATCAATAAAGTGTTTATTCAGACAATTTTCAGATCTGTGTATCAGATCTATGAAACTAATCAGAGTCTGAGTGCATCTTGCCATTAAAACAAGAAGGAACACTAAACAAAATTTTGAGTATTTTCAAAAAAAAATCTAGTTTTGCCTTTCCCTGTTATGTGATATTCAACATTCTTTGTTGTAATAAAAAAAACTTCCAAAACTGACTTTCACTGGTGGTCATAGGATCTAAGCTACGATTGTAACTTATGTTGATGTGAGATTTTATTAAAGTAAAACATGCCAATTTTGACTTATTATTACACCTTATATATCAATTTCAAAAGTGTTTGGAAGGCAGCATTTGACTCTCATTGCCTCCGTCCAAAAGAAAACAAACAACCAACAAAACAAATTACTATGAGAAATGCTCACAGTAAAAACTCTTTCGCTTTTCTTCATTTGTGAAAATGGCATGGTGCTTTCCACAGACGAGAAGTCAAAATCAAGGTGAGAGAGAGAGTTTTCCAGATGGAACTTGGAATAGAATAGAAAGTTTAAACTGGAGATGCCACATGCACATCTCTTCATCTAAAGAATAAGTTACAAAAGCTGGTTTTATATCCAATTGGGATGCTATTTGGTCCTGTAGCTGAGTGTGAAACATTGTGGACAAAAATGTGCTGATAATGCCACTGGAATAGTACCTTTATCTTACAGTGGTGTGTGTGCAGACAGCATTTACTATTTTTTTTTGTTTAATTTCATTTTTTTCTGCTTATATTAAAGATAAAATCTAGGCTGCACTTTCTCACTTTAGAGCTTTACTGAGATGGTTCAGAAATAAACATTGGGTGCAGTGCTTGATATTGAAGGTAAAAAGATGTTCCAATGCAGTGATGCAGTGCTGCTGTAGTTTTTGGAAGCTTGCTTGCTTCCTGATGTGATTTTACTTTCATTCCTGCTTTTTTTACTTGGTTAACTTGAAGGTTACAGCAGCAGATACAAGAGAGAGGTCAGTTGTCTCTTCACATCTCTCCCCCTGTTGACCTGAGATCAGTCTGCAGGTGTGCAGAACAGCCTGTCAGCCACCTCTTCACACCCCCTCTCTAAATAACACACACCAATCAGCACCAGTAGCCCAATCTGCAGCCTCACACTGACAGGCCAGGTCCAGCCAGACAACCGCATAGACAGAAATATCCCAACTAAAATAGCAAACTTGGGGTATGGCAGAGTGGTAGTGAAATAGTTAAGAAAGTGCAACATTCTCCCCAGCTTGTTCACTTTCTTTGCTCCTTCTTTCACTTATAAGCTTGCCAATTTTGCTGCTGCTGGTTGTTCTCAGTAAATGCCATGTTTGTGAGCTGTTCATTGTGTCTGAGTTCTAACACAGTGTGGTCTCTCTTCAGTGGTAAACTCAATATCTTGCTTCTCTGTTTTTGTGTGTGTGTGGGGTGTGTGTGTATGAATGTGTGTGTGGTGTTTGTGGGTGTAGAAGGAGAGAGCTTGTAATGTACTCTGAAATTGTACCAGAACTATGTTATTGACCGTGTTCTCCAGGGAAGAATTGGCACGGAGATCATTCGTCCCTTTTCAGAAGTGAAAGGGAGAGGGAAAGTAGGTTTGTACCCTGTAGCTGTTTCTCAAAACTGACTCCTCAGTCTCTCACTCCAACAGCTTGCACAAGTTCGCAGGCAAACCTACTTTTTGGAATTACTTTTAATGCCGTTATGGGTCTCAATTCGCCAGCAGTGGTTACTGAAAACCCAGTTCAGTCTACAATCTTATGGACTTTCAGAAATACCGCCCGTTCCTCAGTCTGACTCCAGTTATTCTCTTTTTTGAGAGGTACAGTTGAGAACCTAGGCCTCAGTCTGGCAAAAAAAAAAATGAATGAATGAATGAATATCTCTTCTGACCATGTGTAAAAACTGTACTTGTTTATAAAGTTGTTAACATCATTAACGTTTAACAAAGCTCCAATTCAAACTCTTCAATAAAGTGAAAGGGACTAACCTTGTCATTGTGAAACGCAGCACAACAAAATTCAAACTCTGCATATCACCCGTACGGCAGGGGGCAGCTATTGAAAGCACCCAGGGAGCAGTGAAAGGGACGGTACCTTGCTCAAGGGTACCTCAGAGCAACCTACTGGTGAGGGAATCAAATCCGCTTCCAATCCAGGGTCAACTCCCTAATCACTAGGCCACCGCTGCCCGCACTTGCTTCTGATCTAGGCAAAGTGTCTTTTGTATCCTTTAGGGAACTTCACATGAGTGAAAATGCTGTTATGGTGTCTGTATTCAAAAGGGATGGGAAAAGGTCCTGGGTATGTCTAGTCTAATTTAACCCATTATAAATAAAGTCTGGTTCTGAATGAGTAAATGAGATTATTTGATTACTGTGTGCCGTGTTGAATATTTTTTAAGAAAGAAATTTAACTTCAGTTGGAGGCAAAGACAGGTTAAATGTTGTGTACTATGAACAAAAGCCTTTATAATTTCTTTGTGGGATTTCACAGGTGTAAAACTGCACAATCAGTGATACGATTCAAACAAAGACCGCAAAGAGCTGACTGGCAATGGGCTAAAGGGTTACAGGGTACGCGCCAACTGCTCCACTAAAGAGGCCAGTATCCTGTCATATTCCTCACTAATATTTCCGGTCATTGATTCAGGAAGATGTCTCTCATGTAAACTCACAGAGTCCTGTGTCATTTCTGTTGTCTGGGAACAAGCTTTAAAATGAATACCAAAAGATTAACCCTATATTGCATCAAAATAAAGTTCCTTGGTGCTGTGAAGAGATGCAACATTGTCCCCAGGTTGTGAAGCACTGGGTTTATTATTCGGGACCAGCCTGCACACACATTAATATCGGTTCATCATGAAGTGTATTAGTCAATCACCACACGCTCTCTCTCTTTGTCTGTCACTCACTGGCCAGCAATGTCAGCAGCGTGCAGGTTGGCAGCAGAATACAGGTTGTCAGATTTGGACAGATTCCACTGAATCAGAATTGCTAAATACACATGGACACACAAACACTCACAACTCTGCAAAACACTCCTTCATGCACAGATTCCAACTCTTTCACCATCAAAAAATGACTGATTAGATTGCACGCCACCTTTAACAGTCACAGCTACTCTACAGTGTGGGTGTGTGTGCTTAGTATACCAGTTTGTTTTGTGTTTTTCTTTTTTGGCGGCATGCTGAAATGCAAATCCCTGTCAGAAAAAAAGAAAGCCCGCTGCACAGAAAGGCACACTGCCTCCCTCTCTCCTCTCATCTGCTGTCAGCACGGAGGGGTGTGCAGTATTAAATAATGGAATACACTCACGCACACACACACACTTGCTTGTGCTGTCATAAAGAAAAACACTCGCACACAATCTGTCATTGCAGGGGGAAGGAAAATATCCTTGAAAATGTTCTCAGAGGGAGGAGAATATTGTTAAATATGAGATAGTCTCTCCCATGCACACAAAAGCACACGCGGCAAAATGAACATGTCTACACATATACTTGCACGCAGTTTCTTGCTCTGCTGATTTACTATCGAGTTATTGTTGGGTAAAAATGTCATGTTAAAATGCCTTAAGGTCACTTTGCTCAACCTGAATCTGAAAACACAAGAAGTCACTATTATTAGATATTTACAACTCTGCAGTAATAAACAGAGATATAAAACCTTACTCTGCAGTAATAAACAGAGATATAAAACCTTACTCTGCAGTAATATGGCAACATAACAGCATTGAGTTTTCTCCTAGAATGCTTCATTACTGCAACATGTGCATATAGTAAATAACACAAATACAGTCTGTATAATTCAAACATTGTCAATATTTGGTATGACCCTTGCTATTTTTTTAACACAGCCTGAACAGTCTTAAGCAAGCTTTTTTGTCATTTCTTTAGGTCAACTTCAGGAATAGTTCTCCAAGCTTCTTGAAGGACAGTCCAAAGCTCTTCTTTGGAAATTGGCTGCCTGGTGTTCTGTTCTCTGTCAAGATGATCCCACTGCATCTACCTCTGAAACTGGCCAGGTACAGGGTCTGGACTGGAAATGAAAGCCAAAAACTTTGAAAGTCCTTCAGGAAGCCTGAGAACTATTCCCCAATAATACATTAAAAATACAAGAAAGGCTGGCTCTTTGGCAACATATAGAGAAATGAGGGGTGGCTCAAGACTTTTGCACAATACTGTATAAGAAATCTGAGACCACTCCTTAGAGCTCTCTCAGGATCCTCCAGGGTCCTAGATTTTCTCTTTTGGACTCTCTTTCTTTTTTGCTTACCCATAGGTTTACAGTGGGATTTAGGTCAGAGGATCTAGGGATAGATCAAAAGCTTGCTTCAGTAGTCACTATGTTTTTTTTGTTTTTTTTTGGATTGGCACATGTGTTTTGGTCATTTCCCTGCTGGAAGATTAAGATGACCAAGGGATTTTTTTTCTTTTGCATTAAATTAAAAAAAAAAAAAAAATGTAACTAAAACACAGTTTGTTTTTTTTCTCAAAGACACTTATTTTAAGACAATGTAATTTTTTTTGCTATTATTTTTCAAAATCCTCCAAACAGAGAAGCTGAACACCCTTATTTTAGAGGTCATTCAGGGCTGTTGAGTTTTCTAGGTGTATGTCCACTTATCATGAGTAAAATGACAAATGAGACATCTGCCTCCATTACTAATATATTTGTTAAAAAGATTATACACTGTACGCCTGTTATAGTATCTGTGTAGTTACATTCTGATCATGTCCTGCCTTAAGATTTTCAGTTATCCATGGAGTGGCTGCGTTTCAGATTTTGCTCTCACATTGTACTAAATACACATTATGTTCTAGGGACGAGAGAAATGAAAGTCTGTAGGGCAAAGACAGAATGCATGAGTCTGAAAGAAAGGGAGGAAAGTGAAGTGGTTAGGATGCAGGGAGTAGAGGTGATAATGGTAGAGGAATTAGAGTAACAGGGAGTGTGGAAGAGAGGTGAAGAGAGTTCAGGCAAGTTGAAATGGGTGGAGGCAATTGGCAGGAGTGATCTGTGACAGACGGGTACCAACGTGAGAAAAAGGGAAGGTTTACAGGATGGTAGGGAGACCAGCTATGCTACATGGAGTGGGACAGAGGGACAGCTTAGGTTGGTCAATTTGGAGACAAAGTTTGAGAAGTAAGATTGTGTTGGTTTGGACATGTCCAGAGGAGAGACGAGGATTATATTGGGAGAAGAATGTTGAGGATGGAGTTGTCAGGCAAAAGGAGAAGGGGACGACCAAAGAGTAGGTTTATGGGTTTTGATGAAAGGAAAAAGGACATGCAGGCGGTCAATGTGAAGGAGAAGGATGCAGAAGATCATAAGAAATGGAAATAGACCCAGTTTTTCATGCTTTAATGCAAAAATAGAGGTAAACTGGGACTGCTCAGCATTTTAACGGCTTAATTTTTAACATCTTATTTTGCACTCATTATTGCTCCAATCATTTACCCATGTTCTTTCCTTAATTTTTCCAAAACTTAAGAATTTGTCCATCAATTCTAAAACCATTTAAGTTTTAAAAACAAACCTATGATTCAAAATTTGAGACATAAGTCTTATTGATTTAAAAAAGACTTTATTAATAAGAAAACAACAGTGAATTATCCCAAAGGTTTTTATTGAAACTCAAGAGGCCATGTCTCAGTCATCATGAAGCATGTTTACAATTATGTAATGACTTTATTAAATAGCTTTTAGAGGTATTGCAGTGTTTTTTGATTGTCAAGACACATTTTTAAATAAATTCTATAACTCCACAAAAACAATCACACAAAAATGATCAAAAACACACACATATACACACATACTAGGAAAACACTACAGTAAATACCTGTTTCTACACTGTCTAATGCTCATGGTTTTGCTACAAAACAAAATTTTTAAACATAGTTATCTAGTAAAATAAACTGAAACTGAGTGAACAAGTAAATGTACTATGAACACGTACCATTTACATGCTTGAAGTCAAAGTAAAGTGAATGTGACTATTTGTCATTGTGAGAACACAGCGAACCACAATGAAATGCAACCTCTGCATTTAACCCATGAATAATGTACAACAGGGGGCAGCCATTTCCAGTACCCAGGGAGCAGTGATGGGTACCTTTCTCAGGGGTACCTAAGGGCAACCTAGTGGTCTGGGATTTGAACCCACAACCTTCCAATCCTGAGGCCTAGTCCTTAACCACTAGGCTACCGCTGCCCCAAAACTCCTCTATGAGCAATTAAAAACTCCTCTATGGAGTTTAGCCAGGGAGAGCATAGAGGTAGAAAGAGGTTGCTGAATCTTGGGTTGTTCATAAACCGGTCATGAAGTAGAGCAGCCTGGAAACTGACATTGTCACAAATGATAACGTACCATGGCTGCTTTGGTTGTGCTGACTCCCTCTGATCTAGTCGGTATGCATTATCTTGCAGCCCATCAAAGAAAAATTTTGCAGAAGCATAAAATTGTACATACTAAGGGTGACATAGTGGTCATATAGAAACATGGTCATATTCCTTTTTTGCTGGCCAGGGGCATTCACAGTGGTGGCCTGTGGCCAATTATCTTCTGCTACCTTCTCCTCCATTTGGCAAGATTACACAAGATTCTTCATTGCCAAGCCACAGACTTCAAATGTTCATGTCAAAACCAAACTTTCTGCTTAAAACTATGTAACCATTGCAGAAGCCATCAAATAAATAAGCACTACAAAATAGCGATTACACAGTGAGAAGATCCATTCAGAACAATGCAGTGAAAGCCTGTTACTGCAGTAGTGTTCCTGGTTTTGCCTCAGAATTACCAGTTCACAAATAAATGTAAAATGAAAGAGAAAAATTACCAGCATGCATCTTGGCCAAACAATTGATCTCAGCTTCATATCAGAGACTCAATAGTAACTGGACAAATTAAATATCTGCAAATACAATGTTCATTTCTAATACTTGGTTGAAAACCCTTTGCTGGCAATGACAGCCTGAAGTCTTGAACTCATAGACATCACCAGATCCTGGGATTCCTCCTTTTTAATGCTCTGCCAGGCCTTTACTGCAGTGGCTTTCAGTTGCTGTTTGTTTGTGGGTTTTTCTGTCCAAAGTTTAGTCAGTTTTGCTCAATGGGGTTCAGATCAGGTGATTGACGTGGCCATTCAAGAATATTCCACTTCTGTGCTTTAATAAACTCCTGGGTTGCTTTAGCTGTATGTTTCGGGTCATTGTCCATCTGTATTATGAAACGCCGTCCAAACAATTTGACTGCATTCAGCTGGATTTGAGCAGACAGTGTGTCTTTGAACACCTCGGAATTCATTCGGCTGCTTCTGTCCTGTGTCACATCATCAATACACACTAGTGTCCCAGTGCCACTGACAGCCTTCACGCCCAAGCCATCACAGTGCCTCCACCGTGTTTTACAGATGGATGTGGTATTCTTTGGATCATGAGCTGTTCCACGCCTTCTCCATACTTTTTTCTTGCCATCATTCTTTTGGAGGTTGATCTTGGTTTCATCTGTCCAAAGAATGTTTTTCCAGAACTGTGCTTTTTTAAGATATTTTTTCAAGTCCAATCTAGTCTTTCTATTCTTGCACCTTGCAGTGCACCCTCTGTATTTACTTTCACGCAGTCTTCTCTTAATGTTAGACTTGGATATTGATACGGCTGCCTCCTGGAGAGTGTTGTTCACTTGGTTGGCTGTTGTGAAGGGGTTTCACTTCACCATGGAAATGATACTGCGATCAACCAACACTGTTGTCTTCTGTGGAAGTCCAGTTCACCAGTGCTTTCTTTCTTTCTCAGGATGCACCAAACTATAGATTTTGCCACTTATAATACTGTAGCAATTTCTTGGATGGGTTTTTTTCTGTTTTTGCAGCTTAAGTATGGCTTGTTTCACCTGCATGGAGAGCTCCTTTGACCACACTGAATACAGTGTATTCTTAAACTAAGGAGGAGAACAGGAAGGCCAAAGAGGTTTATGGATGAGGTGAGAAAGGTTAAAGGCGAGATATGGGCATTTATATGGGCATTTATTTTGCTAGGTATTGTCCTGGTTTGGAGCTTTTGTTAACAGGCCCAGTTCCTGTGTGTAAGAAATTAAGACAACGCTTTAAAAACTTCAAAACCACTGTGAACCATTCTGAGTAGGGAAGAAATTACGGGAGGAGCATTTCACTTCACACCATACAGTACTGTTTTAGGCAGGTGTGGAAAAAATGCGGTAAACAAAGAACACTTTCGTACTGTAGTTTATCCTGGCAATTGAGTACAATTACAGTTTAATATTAAATAATTAGTAATAATTATAATTATAATAATAATTTGTGCTTTCAAGTTACAGAAGGAAAATTTGTAAAAACTAAAAAGCACTTTAAAGAGTAATTTTGTTGATTCTGGCATTGTCAGTGTGTGTGTGCACAGGCTGTTTTTTTCCTACAAACAAGCGCACACGCACACAAACACACGCACACACACACAAACACACACACCTACACACACACGCACGACACTCCCTCTTGTGCTAATCAACCATCTGGGCACCTGCTCTAGACCTATTTGTTTGTAGCTTTGCATTCTAAAGCTCTTCTATGTCTGTTCAATCTGTGGATGCATTTCTCCCAACACAAATGTCATCTTTAACTCGGCCACCTTTATTTTTGTTAGTGTCACTTTCTCCAACCCATATAACATAGCTGATCTCACTACCGTCCAGTAAAAAAAAGCTTTTTCAAGGGTATGCTAGTGGGAAGTGTCATTGTCCTAAATGACAACATAGCATGGCTACTATGGTAGTACTAGCTTCTTTTGATCTATTCAGTATAAATATTCTCATCAAGGAAAGCCAGCAGTAGCATGCTGTTATACGAATAAAGGATGTCATGCCTGTGGAGGACCCCACAGTGGTTAATGATGACACACATATACACACTCCCTCCTTACGAGCCTTTAAAACATCTTTCAAACAAGTGAACTGACTCATGAACATTTTACCTATTTATTCCCTTCAATCTGACTCTAAGTGTTTCCATGTGGGCAATATAGTGCTAACTGGGTTCGAGTTGTGATGACTTAAGTTAATATACAGAATGTCAATATGAGCAGATGTCAGAGATATATAATATAGAGGGATTTGTGTCTCCAGCTTTTCAAAAGAGTTAAACACATCTGAATCATTAGTGATATCAAGGGAACACTGTTTATAGTCTAGCTTTTGTTAACAGGCCTTTTTCCTGTGTGTAAGAAATTAAGAAAAAGCTTTAAACACTTCAAAACCACTGTGAACCATTTTGAGTAGGGCAGTATTTCCAGGAGGAGCATTTCACTTCAGAGGATGACATTATTTACTCTTTTTGCATTGCATTATGCAGACATCTTGAAAACTGGGTGCGATTACCATTTAATGTTAAATAATTAAATAGTTTTGTAGTTTTCAGTTTTAGAGAATGAACATGTGTAAAAACAAAAAAGCACTTTAAAGAGTAATTTTGTTGGTTCTGGTATTGTCTGTTAGATCTGTTTTTTCCTACAAACCTGGCACAAGCACACACGCGCACGCACGCACGCACGCACATACACACACACACACACACACACACACACACACACACACACACACACACACACACACACACACACACACACACACATGACACTCCCTCATGTGCAAATCTACCATCTGGGCACCTGCTCCAAACCTATTTGTTTGTAGCTTTGTATTCTAAAGATCTTCTATGTCTGTTCATTCTGTGGATGCATTTGCCATTTGCTGGCTTTCAGTAAGCTAGCTTATTTTGTTTATGGGCGAGAGCTTATTGAAAGGATGAGGGAGAGAAAATAGAAAGAAAGAGAGGGAAAGATAGACAAACAACTTGACTGCTGACCTGCCACTCTCTGCCTGCAGCCTTCCTGAGGCAGCATACGAATGCACTCAAGACCACAAGCAAGAAATGAGCACACTTTTCCCTCATAGAATAAGGCCTGGCATCAGGTTAAGGAAAGTATCACGTTCACTTAGAGCATAATTGAGTTCAGGCCTCAGCTTGATCACTCCAACAGTATGATCACACAGTTATGAATAACTGCCCTGTCCCGCTGTTAAGGCTGTTAGAGCCGCCTGCCACATACACACAGCACTCTATTGTTGCTGTAATTGAATAGCTAACTGCATTTTTCATGCAAACTCCTTACATAGTTGATGTAATGCAAAAAGATTCCTCAATGTATGTTCATGAATTTTCATGACATCCATGACTAAATTCTAAAAGGATTCTTTGTGTGATGCCATAGAAGAACAATTTCTAGTTCTATTTTCAATTACTAACAAGCATTGCCCAGTATCAAAGCTCTTCATACAATGTGCAGCAATCTATATTGGCCCAGCAGTGAATTTCTCCTCCAAAATCACCAAAACATTTCATTTAAGTCTTAAAATCTGCTTGTCTGACCATAACACATGAAACTAAATAATGACCTTTTATTAGTAAAGTATATGTAACACACATTATTTGTCTTCATATCCATATATATCCATAGATATATCTGGTCATGTGGATGGTTGTCCTGAACCTTCCACATCCACATAGAGGAAAACTTCTTTGGGATTTAGGAAGCTGGAGTATAGGGGAGGGAATATTTCTAATATCCTGTGATGTCCAGGATGTGACTGCAGTAGAGTGATGGAACGTCACATTATCCCACACAATGATGAAGGTAGTGGAGATTCTCTCTTCACAACTTCAACCCACAAGTCAATTATGCTGGTCATCCAGAAAATTAATAAGGTTCTCTATATTGTACTGGCCAATGAGTGGTTTATGTAACAGCAAATGATCATTGGACAGTGCTGCACATTTCTTTTCATGCTCTGAGTTTTTGTCATGGATTCCATCTCCAGTATTCCTTGAAATACAGTAAATCCACCAATGTACAATGCTTTACATTATGCTTAGCTGCGCATGTGCCCTGTCTGGTTATTGAACAGACATCTAGGATATATTGATAAGGGAGTTCTTTCACACTGTTCTCTGAGTGTTCCTTTCCAAGGCGGTAGTGCACAAGTGATTCATCCTGATTTTATGTATCTCTAGGACTCTGTCAGAAGCCATTCCGCTGATTCTTGTTCACATTCCCAAAAGTGTTATTGTCTGCCAGCACTCTTTTCCAAATTTCCCTCAAGTTTTATTGCATTGTTGACAATTACCTTGTCAAGAATTTTAGTTTCCTGCGCATATAAAAATATAGGCTTGCCTCTCTCAAAGATAGACCATGGTTTAAAAAATGGTCAAAAATTGTCCTCAGAAAGCTCCTTTGTTTGTTGCATGATACACTTCATCAAATTTGTGTTATAAAAGATTTTGAAAGAACCCTGCTTAAAATAAAAAAGGGCCCCCACTCACACTTGCCTGTCATTCTATATATACAGTACTGTGCAAAAGTTTTAGGCAGGTGTGAAAAAATGTTGTAAACAAAGAATGCTTTCAGAAATGGAAGTGTTAATCATTTATTTTCATCAATCAACAAAATGCAGTGAATGAACAAAAGAGAAATGTAAATCAAATCAATATCTGGTGTGATCACCCTTAGCTTTCAAAACAGCATCAGTTCTTCTAGGTACACTTGCACACAGTTTTTGAAGGAGCTCGGCTGGTAGGTTGTTCCAAACGTGACTGTGTTTCAACCTCCGTGTGACACTGATGATCATCAGCACCTGTTTGGTAAAACTGGTTGATCATACACCGACAATAATCCTACAAAATCCCTGACTTTGTGCAAGTGTACCTAGAAGAATTGATGCTGGTTTGAAGGCAAAAGGTAGTAACTTTTCTTTTGTTCGCTCACTTTGCATTTTGTAAATTGATAAAAATAAACATCATTATTTATATTTCTGAGAGCATTCTTTGTTTACAGGATTGCTTCACACCTGCCTAAAACCTTTGCACAGTACTGTATATATTGGGTTCGCTTCAATAATTTTAATCATTTTTAATGCTTGTGTACCACTCTGAAGATGTTTTGCCACATATTTTTTGCAGAAAATTTTTTTTACCCTTCAGTAAATCTCAAATCATTTGACAATGGTATATTTTGTTAACTCATTTTTGAATCAATAAAGTGTTATGAATAACCAATATTTATCACAGCATTGCATAAATAGTATAAAAACATATAAAAAACTATTTGGGTGTGTGTTTTTCTGAGACAGAGTAAAAGAAAGCAGCATGTATAGGCAGCCATGCATGAGCAACAGAAGCTTGCACTAACAAGATGAGGTGAAGAAGGGTTCAGCCATATAAACTGCAGGATCAGGCTGGGCGAGAGAGTTAAAGCATGCTGCTGACCTGTACAGCATCTCATCCATGCAGAAAGAGCAGCATCCCAGCCTAACCTGAATAAAAAAGTACATGGGCCTATCTGCAAGGCCAAGGCTTTAGTATGCGCATGCATAAGCAAGCAAGTAAACAAAACAAATAGGCACTTCTGAAATAAAATGAAGTTGAGGGAATCTCAGGATTTCCCTTTACAGGAAAAACAATACAATATTCAGACATTTATGGTTGAGTCTCAGTAGAGAGAGAGATGTAGAGAGTAAGTAAGGGATGTGTGGGTGGGACAGGTGTGCCCTTAAACTGAATGATGTAGGAGAGACACTGTGAGACACATATACTGACATCTGTCCCCGTCCCCTCTGAAAGGGAGCTAACACCACACACTGCTGCTGTGTCCCATGAATGTTGCATGAACACCCTTACACTTGCCTCCATTTCAGCCACTCTCTGAAGTGCACTGGCTGTGGGAGAGAGAGAGAGAGGGAGAGAGAGAGAGATTTGAGAAAATTTCCATTTTATATACAACAGCATGGAACTTTGTGTGTATTAAATCAATAAATTGCCTCAGGATATTTGCGTATGTGTTAAGCTGGATAACAAACACCACACCAGCTCTTCCCAAAGGTTTTGGATGAAATCGCACCTTTGCCAGAGAACACTGCCCCATTGGTCCACTCCTCAGTGCTGGGGGCTTTAATCCCCTTAGATGTTACTAGTCATCAAGAATGTTGACCTTGGGCTCCGGTGCTCCAGAGTTCCTACGGAATTTAAGATTCAAAACTGTCTTTTCACCTTTTCATAAAGGAAGTTTCTTGTCTTTACATCCATTTAAGAGAGAGAAAGAGAGAGAAAGAGAGTGAGAGAGAGAGAGAGAGAGAGAGAGAGAGAGAGAGAGAGAAACAGACAGAAGAAGAGAGAGAATGAGAGAGAGTAAGGAGAAGAGAGAAGAGACAGAAAACACAAAGAGAATGAAAATAAGCAGTACAGAAAGAAAGAGAAAGAAAGAAAGATAGAAAGAAAGAAAAACAAACAAAAGCAAAAAGAGAGTCAGACAGGCAGAGATGCAGAAAAGACAGAATGAGAGAGAGAGATTAAGCAGAAGAATGTGAAAGACGAGAGAAAGAATGAAAGAGAGAGAGAGAGAGAGAGTCTGACTGAGAGTTGGCTGATGAATTGGGACACGTGTTGGGCTTTGGAGAATTTGGCAGATTCAGATATAAGAGGCTGCACAGCTTGAAATCCAGGTGTGCTGTGGATTCACGCATAGCTTTTCTTCATATCATAAACACACACACACACACACACACACACACACACACACACACACACACACACGCACGCACGCACAACAAAAATCACCAAACATTTCACGCAAACTCCCAACTGTGCCCAGCAGTGACAAGCTCTCACACAATAAACCTGCAAGCAAAAAAATATATTCCTGTGGATGTGCAGAGGTTTGCATCTCAAATTGTGGCGTGCATTTCCCAAAGCTATTGGCACCTTTCACAAAGACAACACACACACACGCACACTCACTCACACAAACATAGCAGTGCATGAAGACCGTCTGTCAACATTCCCTTTTTCATACCTCATTAGATGCCAAACGACAGTGCTCCTCTGATCGATCCCTCTTGAAAAATTCTGCTTTCAGGCTGGGAGAACTCTCCGAGGTTATATCGACCATGTACAAAATCTCTAATGTACTTTAATTAATACTTTTTCCTCCTTATTTTAACACATTTTGTAAGAGGCTACAAGAATACAGCATATGTCTGATGCAAATTATTTTGTTAGAACCTACCTTTGTGTTTAAAAAAATGAAACACATCACCTGAGCACTGAAAATGTGCCAGTTCACCTTTAATTTATTCTGTACCTGTCTTTACAACTGAGCTGCTTTACAGAAATCAAGTCTCTACTTTTAGCAAATAGGTGCAATGCAGTACACTATCCAGCTAAAAATTCATGATTGCTGTGAGGATGTTAGTATCTACAGTTAAGGAGTATAATTATATATATATATATATATATATATATATATATTTCTTTGTTTAATGCTATAAACAAAGAATGCTTTCAGAAATGGAAGTGTTCATCATTTATTTTCATCAATCAACAAAATGCAGTGAATGAACAAAAGAGAAATGTAAATCAAATCAATATTTGGTGTGACCACCCTTTGCCTTCAAAACAGCATCAATTCTTCTAGGTACACTTGCACACAGTTTTTGAAGGAACTCGGCTGGTTGGTTGTTCCAAACATCTTGGAGAACTAACCACAGATCTTCTGTGGATGTAGGCTTCCTCACATCCTTCTGTCTCTTCATGTAATCCCAGACACACTGGATGATTTTGACATCAGGGCTCTGTGGGGGCCAGAAGAACTGATGCTGGTTTGAAGGTAGTAACACCAAATATAGATTTGATTTAGGTTTTTCTTTTGTTCGCTCACTGTGCATTTTGTAAATTGATAAAAATAAACAATCATTATTTCTATTTCTGAAAGCATTTTTTGTTCACAGCATTTTTTTCCACACCTGCCTAAAACTTTTGCACAGTACTGTATATATATCATTCTACTCTATAAAAGCTATTTGCCTTCAGCTTCATCTGGAGGTTGAGAAGGTCGTCCAAATGAGGCCAGGTTGTATAGCAGGAAGGCCAAAGGCACATGCAGGACGGTCGATGCTGATTCAGAGGGCAGGCAATAAAGAAAACTGTTGAGTTTGATCTTGCACTAGCATTGAAAATGTGGGGCACCAAAATCAATCAGGAGATGCAGTTGTTCAGCTCAGCAAAGAAACAGAAAGTTCAATCTGTTTGCGCTCAATGCATGCAACTTTTGCCTTTTTCCTGACAGTTATGATTAACAGATTAAATCCAAATCCTACAAGTGGGAATTGGATTACCCCCATATGGAGAAATGAAAAATAATAAAGTAAACTACAGTAAACCTTCGGTAAAGCTGTGGTAATGTGTGACAGTGAAACTACTCTAAACAGTTGGAAAACACCAGGGGGTTTCAAGCAGGGACACTACAGCAATAAACACTGCCACTGCAGCCTTAATTAAATCTTAATTTCACTAATTAATTAATACTATTTTTTCACTAAAATGAACACTCTTTATAAAGACACTATAATTTAAAAGAATTTACTTTTTTTTTTTTTAGATATTAACTAGTTTTGATGAACAAGTTTAGTTAAATGATTTGTATATAATATTATAAGAGACTTCAGCAGCTCAGGTCATCACTTTATCTCTTGTTTTTCAAGTAGTTTAGAAGCGCTTTTGTCTAAATTACAGAAACTGATTTAAGGTGACTGAAGTGAACTTTGAATCAATGTTAATTTCTTTTTCTTTCTTTCTTTCTTTCTTTCTTTCTTTCTTTCTTTCTTTCTTTCTTTCTTTCTTACGTTTCCTTTCTTTCTTTCTTTGTATTCAACAAAAAGATTATTGAGGAGCCGCAGCTGAAACATCAACTTTCAAAAATGTAAATTTTGCCTCCTCCTTTTTATTTTTTTTCCAGTGATTTACATAGATAAGGCTTATGCAGTGCTGCAGACTGTGATGGACTGGCAACCTGTCCAGGGTGTTGCTGGGATGGGCTCCAGCACCCCCTGCAACCCTAATTAGGATATGCAGTTTGGAGTGAGAGAGAAAGAATGCTGTAATTCAGTCATTCTCATGCAGAAAAACATGACTGTTAACAGTTAAAATACAAGTTAAACTCTGTGTAGTGCACTCACATAAAAAATACAGGCATGAAAGCATGCCTAAACACAAATTAGAAAACTGTCCAGAGTAAAGAAAAGTTCCTGTAGCTGTTGCGACAGAACTGCATTTGTCCAACTTTACAGTAATTAATGGTGGCACAGTGTGTAGTGCTGTCCCCTCACAGTGAGAAGGTTCAGGGTTTGATTTCTTTCTGCGTAACATGTGCATGTTCTCACCACATCTGCATGTGCTTCCTTTGGGAGCCCTGGTTTCATCCCACAGTCCAAAGAGATGCACGTCAGGCAGATTGGAGATGCTACATTGCCCGTAGGTGTAAGTGTGTTTGTCTGTGTGTCTCTACTGTGATGGACTGGCAATGTTTCCAGGATGTTTCCCAGCCTTTTGCCCTGTGGGAGTTGGGATAGGTTCCAGCACTGTCCACAACCCTAATCAGAACAAGTGGCTAAGAAAATGAGTGAGTGAGAGAGAGGACTACCCCCTAAAAATAGTTCTTCAAGGGAGGATGCTTAAAGAGCAATCTGAATACCTAAATACTCCTTTGCTTACTCTTGGGAAAAAAAGCAATGTTTCGGGGGAAAAACGTTTTTGGGAAAAAATAGGCATCAAAAGGATCCGCAGTCTTTACAGGTCAAGGACCCTTTTGTTTAGAATTACATATGACCATTTTTTGCAAAAAGCTTGTAAGGATATGTAAGGGTACTGACATTTAAAAAAAAAAAGTATTTTATTATTATTTGATGGGTAGACAAAAACAGGCATGGGCATACACACACACACACACACACACACACACACATATATAGAGATGTGGAGGTAAAAGTGAACACTCCCTCTATCAGGGGTAGGGTTGTTTGCAAGGACCTACTTGTTAACATGAAAGTAGATCAATGGCTAATGCTCAAACGAACTGGCTGGACATCTGCACCATCAAAGAGTACACACACGCACATCCCCACCCTTTCATAAAGTCTATGTTCTAGTGCCAAACTTGAATGAGTCCTATATGCCGACCACCGAAATAACTGGTCTGTATGTATCTGCAGAGGACCTGCAGGTGTGTGTGTGTGTGTGTTTGTGTGTTTGGGGACATTAGTGACAGTTGACACACTGCCAGAATTCTGGTCGGCAGAGTCTCATTAAGGCAATCAGGAAGGTTGACTGCAAATGAAGTGAAAACACAACACACACACACACACACGCACGCAAAAAAATGAAATTATTTATTTCAATAATTTATTACAATAATTTGAACAAATATGTTTTAAATGTTTTAGAAATGTTAAAATCTAAATTATATATGGTATATATATTTAAATATATATGTCATAGCAACATTTCAAGTCACTTTTAGGAGAACTGATTAATGAATGAATGAGGAAGACAACGGTAGTGATCATAACGTCTCTTGTCCATGTGAAGGAACATGTGAGATATACACATTATATTGAACAAGTTCACTAGCAACCTGTTATGTATCATTTTTATGATTATTTATGGAGTAAGACAAAGAAAATAAAATATCTAAATTAAACTACACTGATTTTGTAATTTTGTTATTGTCAAGGTTTTTTTGAGGCTATGATATCTTGAAATCTTAATATCTGCCATGAATCTCTTTCTTGTGTATTTTGAATGTAATTTAACACAGCATAACATCAGGAAATCAATTTTTCTCTGACCATGCATCTAACATCCCAACAGATGGAGCTTTGCTAAATTTACGTGAACACACAATTAAACACATTTGGTGGGCTGTAGGTATTGTCAGTCACTATTTGGTAAAAGATTATTTGTTCAGCTTCACAGCTGAAACTGGCTCCATGATCAGAAGCCTAAAAAACAAAACAATGATTGATTCAAGGTAATATCACATCATGACTTTGTGCTCAGTGAGAACTCAGACTTCACAAGAACCCATCCAACACTGCAGCACTCTTCACTCTAAAGCCTGCCTCGGTTCAAAACTGCTGCAGCATTTACCCCCACTGCCCAATGCTGAATACAAAACAGAGGACATTAAGTGGCACAGCTTAACAAAATTGAAGAAAAAAACTTCAAAAACCTTAGAAGTGTAAGACGTTAGTCATCCTAAGCTGAAGAACACTGACATGGCTGGCAGAAACAGACTTTTATTTACAAAGAACTAAGTAAATGTGAAGAGAAAAAAAAAACAACAAGTAACTGGGAAAGTCAAGATTGACTACAAAATGAAATACAGTGAAAACATTGGAATAAATCAAATTTCATTCTATAAGACTGTAGTTAGGGGCAGTGGTGGCCTAGTGGTTAGGGCGTCGGCCACATGATCGAAGGATAGGGGGTTTGAACCCCTTCCCGATGGGTTGCCCTGAGGTACCCTTGAGCAAGGTGCTGTCCCCGTCCCGCTCCTCCCTGCGATGGGCTGGCGACCTGTCCAGGGTGTGTCTCCTGTCCTCGCCCTGTGTGCGCTGGGTTGGACACCAGCACTCCCCCGCGACCCCGTTTGGGACAAGCGGCAGAAAATGGATGGATGGATGGATGGATGAAGACTGTAGTTAAAATTACATATCCGGATGATTAGGTAGGACAGTGATCAGTGGAACCCAACCACTAGGGATGCACAAGTCAGTGTATTTCTTCATGCTGCTGCCAAGCTTGGATAAATGGGGAGGGTTACATCAGGGAGGGCATCCAATGTAATACGTTTGCCAAATCAATATACGGACAAAAATTTCCTCGGTTGAGGCCCAGCTTAACAATGACCACCACCAATACTGTTAGCCTACAGGTTATAGATGGAAATTGGGCTGCTTTCAGCCAAAGGAAAAGAAGAAGAGGAAGAAGGCATGTCCGGAGTAGGAGGAGAGAAGGAAGTGTAGTGTAGTGAAATGAGGGTAGGAACTTTGAATGTTGGCAGCCTGACTAGGAAAGGAAGAAAGTTACCTGAGATGGAGAGAAGAAAGGCTGATATTTTTTGTGTGCCAAAGACAGAGGGAGGGTAGTAAGGCCAGGTGTATTGGAGGAGGGTTTAAATTGTTTTACCATGGTGTGGATGTAAGGAGGAATGGGGTAGATGTTATCCTTAAGGAACAGTGTGTGAAGAGTTTTATGGAGGAGAAGAGGGTGTCAGAAAGGGGGATGAGTTGGAAGCTGGAAGTTGAAGTGATAATGCATGTTGTTAGTGCTTATGCCCCACAAGCTGGTTATAAGATGGAGAAAGAAAAATTCTGGAGTTAGATGAAGTGATAGAGAGTGTACCCAGGGGAGAGAGAGTGGTGATTGGTGCAGACTTTAATGAACATGTTGGTGAAGGGAACAGAGGTGATGAGGAGGTGATGGATAGGTATATATGTCCATTAACAACAATCATTATCACGCCTTCATCTTCCAGCTTCAAACTAAATGCTGTAAATTAAATGTGTCAAGAAGAGAAATGCAGACACTCAGATGGTTGTAGATTTTGCTAAGAGGATGGAAATGGCCATAATACTTAAATTACGTAAACAAGGAGCACAGGGTGATGTAGAAGAGTGGAGGAAGATGCACTCAGTTAGATCATTTCCTTTGTGGCAGGGTCAGTCTGAAGAAGATTGGAGACAGCAAAGTAGTGACAGGGGAGAGTGTAGCTAAAAAGCATAGGATGATGGTCTGTAGGATGACATTAGAGGTCAAGAAGAGAAGGAAAGTGAGGGTGACTGAGAGGTAGTGAAGAATTGCTTCTACTAAGAATTCACTACTAAGAATTGCTTCAGATTGCTGGGCAACTACTCCTAAAGTGGTAAGGGAGACAGCTTGAAAGGTACTTGGGGTGACATCAGGAAAGAAGAAGGAGGATAAGGAAACCTGGAGGTGGAACCCGGAAGTTCAGAAGTGTATACAGAAGAAGAGGGTAGCAAAAAAAGAAATGTGATTGTCAGAGAGATGAAGAAAGTAGACAGGAGTACAAGGATATGAAGCACAGGGTGAAAGAAACTGTGGCAAAGGCTAAAGATAAGAGCTGGGAAAGATGTGCAGCAGGTCAGGGTGAGAAAGCTTGGAGATTAAAGCATCCTCACAAACAAGAATGGACAGGATAAGAAATCGGTATATCAGAGGGACAGCTCAGGTTGGAAAATTTAGTGACAAAGTGAGAAGCAAGGTTGCATAGATTTGGTCATTAACAGAAGAAAGAAAAATATTATTTTGGGAGAAGGATGTTCAGGATGGAGCTGTCAGGAAAGAAAAAAAGAGGAAGGTCAAAGGAGTTTTATGGATGTTGTGAGAGAGGACATGCAGGCAGTTGGTTTGAAGGAGGAAGATGCAGATGACAAGGAGAAATGGAGATGGGTGATCTGCTGTGGCAACCATTAACAGGAGCAGCTGAAAGAAGAAGAAAGACAGTGGTCAGTGGGCACACCCATAGCTAAGCAAGAAAAAGGCATGCATGGAATGGCAGATTGCCAACAAATTAGATAAGCACACCTGATTAGATATGTTTTTTTTGTGTATGTTAAAACATTAAATTGTCATTTTTTTGTCATTGGCAGTTCATGATAAGCCCGAGTCTAAGTGGTCATAAACGACCCTGCCCTCTCTTTGACTTCTATTACCTGCAGTGTGTGTGACTATTAGGTGGTTGTAAAAGAGCTAGTACTGTTGAACAATAATATTGCATTAGAGGCAGTTTGGGAAAGATGTTTGTTGGTTTGCTTATTGGGAGATTATTGCTTATTGCCACTTCTTCCTACACAGAATGGTGGCATTGAGTGGCAGTGAAGACTTAACCAGCAGGTGGAAGTACACTTGACTTGAGCAAATTGAGGCTTAAATCAGTTAAAAATCTCCCCCTAAAGTTTCAATGTTGCGAAACATATGCCCTTTAGAATTAAAGGCATAACACTCATTTGCATTTAAGGATTAAAGTAACTGTTGTGTTCAGAGCAGCTTCTTTTTCTTCTTCCCAGATCTGTCAGTGAAAAGGAAACAACGAAAGGATCTGGTAAAAATAAACAGATAAGACTCCGGTCAAAGACTCCATGTCACATCTTCTCTATCTGTCTCTGTGACTTGAAGAGAATGAAGAGAATGCCAGTAATCACTCAAGTCACGAAAACAACAGATTCATTTAGCAACACTTCTTATATTTAAAATTTCTCATTTTTCAATTATTCTCTTTTTTGCCATCATCAGGTTCACCCTTTCATTTCTCCCTTCAAGGTTTTTCATCCTCAGATATTTGTGTAAATGATAAGTATAATACACACACACACACACACACCTACACACACATACACACACACACACACACGCACATACTTACAACCTTGTTTGATCTTCAAGTTCAGGCCATCTTGGTGTGGCCCGAGGTTTGACTCAATCTGCAAAGGAGTTAATGAACACATTCCTTTCAGGCTTTACTGTGTATGCGTGTGTGTTTGTGTGTGTGTGGGGGGGCATTACATCTAAAGCTGTGTTTGAAGCTGACCTGTGGGCTCTTTATAGATACAGTGGCTTTCTCCATCTTAGCCAGTAAAGAAACTGATGAGGTCATCACTCTGCTATAGCAGCTTGACCAATCAAAGTCACTTAATGAAATATCCCAGATTTTTTCCCCCCGGTTCTTCTTATTTGATAAAATTCTCCATATGTGTTTATTAAAATGAGGGAAGATAATTTCATTCGGACCATCAGAAGGTTCTTTGAAATCTCTGCTCTGCTCTGCTCTGCGGCAGCATAAAGCAGTGGGGCATAATTGAAATGACTCATACTTAATATCTCTATCAGATAGAGGGAATTATCACATCTGGAGGATTTTCACACAAAGCTGGCCGTGGAGTGGACGCCTGTCTAATTACTGTGGGCAGGAGCTCCATGTGCCTCTGCCATATCAGTCTGTGCTTCTGGAGGACATTCAAAGAGACAGCTCATTAAAGCTGTGTGTGTTTGTGTGTGTGTGTGTGTGAAACAAGATCACACTAATTCTAAGTTTCAGTGATGAGTGTATCATTGCTTGTATATAGTCACTGAAAGTCAATAGCCACCTAATTCTTTTCCTGTTTTCTCATAAATACATCCAAAGAATAACCCTCAACTTGCTCAAAGCACACCCTGTTTTCCAATAAGCTGGTGCAGACTGGTGAATGTGGTTGAGGACATAGTACAACTTACTGGGAGAATTTTTTTTTTTAATTCCCTGTGAATACTGGTGAAGCTTTCAATTGTGGTTCATGCTAAATACTGAGGAATGATCTGAGATCAGCTGGATTGTCTGAAATGTCAGTATATGTGAAGCTTTGCTCGTTTTTATAGCTCACAATAAGTCAAGCTTTGTGCTAACACACATCGATATGTCTGAGACACATTAATGAAGATCTGAATGCAGTTTGAGTGCGCTGAGAAATGTTTTTTTGTTGACTATTGACTTGTGTTGGTCAGTAACATTAGGCTTTTAGCTTCAGTTCTAAACTCAAGAAGTTAAACTTCGACTCTGAACATCTCTTGGCTGATTGGCTACATTTGGGGTAAATGGAAAATTGATTTTTCAAGTGTTAAAAGCATTGGTCTATTTACTGCACAGTGGCTAAGCTGGTACTTCGACGGTTTGGATTATTAAGTACGAACTGTGCTTTTGGACTTGCAGAAGTACTACTTATAAACTGAGCTGGAGATTCAGGTCAAATTTACATTTCCGTGGTTGAGGACTTGAGGGGGTGAGGGGGTGGGGCTGTGATGTTTATCCTTATGTCCACATTAAGGCATTTTGGTGTCATTCATTTTATCAGCGAGGTTCCTCATGACAAAAACAATTTCATCACAGAATCTTCTGTTTGACTTCAAGAACTCACAGCCAATATCTTTATGGCCTCATTCATGGTGACAGCCAATAAACACAAACTTCTGTCCATTTCCCTTTTTCTCTACACACTCAGGCCCTAAGAGGGTGATGAACTACATCAATCACCTTCTGTCAGTCATCAGTCACGCTCTGCAGGAGACATCCCCTTTGGACTGGTTGTCGTTGAAGAGACTGAAGTGTGGTCGTGTTCCCACAGACCTGAGGCAAGGACATGTTTATGTTCATTTTGTATGTGTATGTCTGTTTTGTGTGTGTGTGTGTGTGTGTGTGTGTGTGTGTGTGTGTGTGTGTGTGTGTGTCTGTGTGCGTGTGTGTGCGTGTGTGCGTGTGCGTGTGCGTGTGTGTGTGTGTGTGTGTGTGTGTGCGTGTGTATGTGTGTTAGTACATGAGTAGGTGTAGATTTATGAACCTTTATCCTTATGTGTGCAGCTTCAGTACATAATTATTGAACATCTTTTTCACTCGGGGCACATGTTTTCTACTTTCACATACACACAGGGATCATGTTGTCTTATATTCCCACATGCACATGAGCACACACACACACACACACACACACACACACACTCACACACATACACACACACACACACAGAAAGAGAGAGCAAGAGGCGGATAGAATGAGAGAGCATCCTCAGTAACTCAGGTAAATTATTAGGCTGATATAAAGTCAGTAGCCAGAGGGATATCTGTTTAAATCACAGTGTAATACATGCTGCATCCCTTTAGGAAGTATAACAAGAGTTTATTTGCATATTCTTTACAAACACCTGTTCTACATAATATTCATTAAGGTGACTACAGTTTCTTCTAGATTGCTTAGACTGAGTTTAAGACCTCTGGGTACTTCAGGCAACATTCAAGCCATTACTTCAAAAACAAACTCAAACATACCTAGACATCCTTTAAACTTTCTTTCTACTCTTCTTCTGACCAAAGGACTGACTATATTTTTGGCAGTGGATTGATCTTACCCCAACAGTGACACTTGCACTGCACAAACACTGAGAACATCATTAACTGCTGCGTCTAATACAGCATCATGCACAATACCATGTCAGTATCACTGCAGTATTTAAAATAGAATAAAATACAGAAGAATAAAACAGTATTTATTCTTCTAGTTTAATTTCTCATAAGATGAAATTGTTCATACCCAGGCAACTACAATTAATGAAAAACTGTTTTTGAAGTATGGATTTCCTGAAGGAAACAACTCTTAAACATAAAACTTAGTTGTATTTATTTATTTACGCAGTGACAACTGCGATCATACGCTTCCAGTAACAGCAGATCAGTCTTGGCATTGCTCTGGATAATTTAGAGCCTTTTCTTCTGTATCAATTATTTGCTGCTGGAGACCTTAACCTTTACTTAACTGTATTTACTGCCTGGCCAAACAAAAGCCCTTTCTGTCTTTTGTGTAAAGTCTTCTTGTCTTCTTCAGCACATCCTAAATTTTCTCAAAGGGGTTCAGGTCTGGACATTTTGGTGACCAACCTATGTTTGAAATTTAAGTCTCTTGCTCCCGGAACTATTATGTAACTGTTTGAGCTCTGGTGACTCTTGGTTTTGGAATCTAGGAATATTCCTGTGCTTTCTGGAAAAATGCAATAATGGACATTTTTTCTGTTCCTTCTGAAGCTGACCTAATATTTTGGGCACATAATATTGCTGAACCTACCAACTGAAGCAACCCCAGATCGTAACACTGCCCCCCCAAACTTGTATGTTAGGCCAGAGGCATGATAATACATTGGACAGTTCTTAACTCGATTAAGACTCAGTGGTCTCAGGAACCTCCTTACTGCTTTTCTTTTGCACTGGCACAGAGTATGTTTAATGACATTAATGTTCAAGAAATGTGAAGCTACAGAATGCATCAGTTAGAGTTAAATGACATGTTTCCAGCTGAAATATATTTATTATTGCAATCATTCTCCAGTAAAAGGAACTTAACTATTTGTTTTATTCATTCCTAGTGGTGACTTTTCTAGGGCAGGCAGTGTATTTCATATACTTTCTTTCAAAGATCTTCTGAAATGTCTTTTTTTCATGGTAGAGTATATTATTTGTTGAGACTTTTTAGGGAAATTCACATCACTATAAAGATGTATTTAAGTGATATGTAGGTTAACAAAATCATTATACTTTTTGGAGATCAGAAATTATTTAGAGCAAATGAATAAATAAAAATAAAACACATCAGAAAGGGGGAAATACAAGCCCAAATGTGCAGCAAGAATGTCACTCTAAAATAGTGTGAAATTATCCAAAAAAAGGGTCTTACTTTTTTAGTCAGGGCTGTTACATGTGCAAGTGATAAGATATTCTGCTCACTTTTTAGCCTGAGTTGATAGTCTTCCAATTTTTGCACTGATTTTCCAACGCCTTTTAAAAGCAAGTCTGGGTTAGGATCTAAGAAGATGTGTTGTTGAAAGATTCCTTTAATAAAGGCAACAGATAAAGTGGTGAAACACACAAACACCTTCTGAAAGAATGTTTATCATCAAAAAAGGTAGTTTAAATTCTCAAGATAAGATGCACTGAGAGAACATACTGTGCAAAACATGTCACGATGCTGCCAGAATCACAATCCGATTTGTTTCACGATTTGTTTTTCTTTTGTTTTTTTACCCTTGGAGAATTTTTGGTAAATACTTTAAAAAACCCAAGCTCTCTTCATCACCTGAACTTTCTGTCAATGGGAGAAGCTCTGCTCAGTATTTAGGATAAGCTGTAGTTTTAGTAGATTAAGTGTTGAATTTAGGATCATTATAAGCACATACTGCAGTCACTACGAGACACATTTTACACATAGACACATTTTCGCACATGCACATGTGCACATCGTTCATGGATGGACTCTCTCTCTCTCTGCTTGGGTAAAATGATCTCTCTGTCTCCCACTCAACATTATTGGTCCCTATCAGCTAATACACCATGGGCAGTTAACATTCTCTCCCATCCATCCATCCATCCATCATCTGCCGCTTGTCCCAAATGGGGTCGCGGGGGAGTGCTGGTGTCCAACCCAGCGCACACAGGGCGAGGACGGGGGACGTACCCTGGACAGGTCGCCAGCCCATCGCACCTTGCTCAAGGGTACCTCAGGGCAACCCATTGGGAAGGGGTTTGAACCCCCTATCCTCCGATCATGTGGCTGACGCCCTAACCACTAGGCCACCGCTGCCCACGCATTCTCTCCCAAACACGCTGAACTGACCAATGAATTTTTAAAGCAGCAGCTTCAGGGGTTTCTGTCTTCACCCTCCCAGCTTGGTAGCATCGTGTCATTGAGGAGGCACTAAAAAGGGGGTTGAACTTGACATGAAAACATGTGTTACAGGTAAAGCAATGGGCCTTAGGGTTCTTCAGCACAAAATTAAAGAACAAAAGAGGTTTGGTTTGCCAAAGAATGTGTGATGGTTGTTTAAAGCATCTTTTTTGCAAATGTAACATACCAATGTGAATAACCTTTTTTTTTTTTTACAATGAAAGAATCACTGAAATCACTAAATGTTTAATCTATCTTCTGGACAAGGATCATCTAGGAAGCTTAAAGTCTAGCAGTTTGGCATCTTTATTTTTCTGAGTTATACATTTTTGTGTCTTTATTTTTGGTATGCTCAGTTTCTTATGAGCACTCTGAGAAGAGATATGTCTCTAGGTACACTGAAGAACATGGCTTGCAGCACTGTTTTTTAAATAAGATATCAACAGTCCAGCAATTATACATAAGCAGTGAAGAAAAACTCATCAAAACAACATTGATGAGCTGTGACCTGTGCTACTTACTAATGCTCATTACTTGCCATTATAAAATTATAGTTTAGTGTCTGAATGAAAAGGCCTGTGGAGAAGCAACTAAATGAAACGATGAGAAACAGATCAATCCACCTACACACATTCACCCGCCCACAACACATACAAACAATCCATTCTAAAACATTCCACACTGTTTCTTCAGCAAAGTAGAACATTCCCCATTTCTCAAGAGGAGAAAAGAACCATAAAGCAAAAATTCCATAAACTCACTCAATTGTTTCAGTTCATATTTCTCTCTTCCTCTTGGGGGAGGAAGGGGAAGGCTACAACAGTATACAGAACAATGCTCTATCAATCTATCTATCTATCTATCTATCTATCTATCTATCTATCTGTCTATCTGTCTATCTGTCTATCTGTCTATCTGTCTGTTTGTCTGTCTGTCTCTCTGTCTGTCTGTCTGTCTTTCTGTCTTACTCTCTGGAAAGCTTACTAGGTTGTGTTTGAAAGACAGACAGAAAGAAAAAGTGTTAAAGCTGTGATTAAGGAATCATTTTCAGAAAATCAAGGTCAAATTAAAATCCAGCTGGGTTGTAGTGAAACCTATAAACTAGTAGCGATCTGCTGAGTTGTACAAGTTTCATTCAATTCTTACTTGAATATAACATTGACCAGGCACTCAAACTAAAGTGCAATAGTACAATAAATATAAACACAAAATGCGCAGACAGAGACAAAAAGAGTATCTGAGATGTAAGTAGGTCACTAATTAAAAATGTTGTAATAATAAAAATAAAAATGTTGAGAAATTTGCTGTAAGGTGCAAATTCATATATTCTGTAAATTCTGTAAGCAAAGCAATATAGGTAGAAAGGCAGTAGACTACAGTATATATATTTTCAGTCATGTTCCAGTTTTCTCTCTTTAATTAGAAATGCCACTGTTACACATACATAGATGCCACATTTGGCTCAGTGAGACACATCAATGATGCTGCCATCTTGGCACAGTCAGTACCGCTCTCTCTCAGCAGTTGATTTACCGCAGTAGAAGTTTAACTCTTCAAAAGAGGATAGTTAGACATATCTACATATTCTCTTGTGTTGTATTACACTAAATATCCCATCCTGGAGTTTAAATGTACATATCTCTCTCTCTCTCTCTCTATATATATATATACACATAGCGGGGCAGTGGTGGCCTAGTGGTTAGGGCGTTGGCCACATGGTTGGAGGATCGGGGGTTCGAACCCTTTACCAATAGGTTGCCCTGAGGTACTCTTGAGCAAGGTGCCGTTCCTGTCCCGCTCCTCCCTGCGATGGGCTGGAGACCTGTCCAGGGTGCGTCCCCCATCCTCGCCCTGTGTGCGCTGGGTTGGACACCAACGCGACCCCATTTGGGACAAGCGGCGGATGAATGGAGATATATATATATACACACACACACACAGTACTGTGCAAACATTTTAGGCAGGTGTGAAAAAATGCTGTAAACAAAGAATGCTTTCAGAAATATAAATAATGATTCTTTATTTTTATCAATTTACAAAATGCAAAGTGAGCGAACAAAAGAAAAATCTAAATCAAATCAATATTTGGTGTTACTAACTTTTGTCTTCAAACCAGAATCAGTTCTTCTAGGTACACTTGCACAAAGTCCGGGATTCTGTAGGATTATAGTCGGTGTATGATCAACCAGTTTTACCAAACAGGTGCTGATGATCATCAATGTCACACGGAGGTTGAAACACAGTCATGTTTGGAAAAACCTACCAGCCGAGTTCCTTCAAAAACTGTGTGCAAGTGTACCTAGAAGAACTGATGCTGTTTTGAAGGCAAAGGTTGGTCACACCAAATATTGATTTGATTTAGATTCTCTTTTGTTCATTCACTGCATTTTGTTGATTGATGAAAATGAATGATCAACACTTCCATTTCTGAAAGCATTCTTTGTTTACAACATTTTTTCACACCTGCCTAAAACTTTTGCATTTGTGTATATAGATAGATAGATAGATAGATAGATAGATAGATAGATAGATAGATCATAACAGAATTCTCGCTTTGTGCTGTAATTTCAGGCTTTTATATGCTAAACACTTTATGCTCAAAAAGCTTTGAAGAGATTTTCACACTGATTAATTTTTTGGATGAGACACTATTGTATATCATGCAAGCTGCAGTCAGAATACCTTTCCTGCTACTTCGGAAAACTAGATAACAAACAAGATGAAACAGTGGTAATCTGTTATATTCTCAGAGCATAACATGAATAATGTGCCTTCAGTCTTCATGTGACATGAAATAATAAAATCCTTTTAACAGGAAACAAGAAAAAAGTGAAGTGTGTGTTTTGTCTTCATTTGTCTACTTGTGCCTCATTAACACTGATAATTTGATCTTTTTTAAAGAAAGATCATTTTATATTTTATCTTTTGAACAGTCCAATGCAGACCTTGTTGCCTTTTACCTTTTTAAGTTCATAAGCTTCTTAATGAACAAAAACTCACAGACGCGACCTGCAGAGCTTTACAGTTCGGCTGGAATATTTCAGGCTTCCTCCACACTTTTCACTCTCAAAGATCATTTAAACATTTTTATAAAGAAACATAAATTAATACATTCTTTCATTTTAGGAATAAACATTCCACATAATAATCAGTTAAAAGTTAATCAGGGCTTAAAATTTCCTAATACTTTCAGAGCTGAGCTGCTGTAAGCAGGAAAGAGGGAACCAAGTGAATAGCTAGTGGAGAACAGTGAGAGAATTAGTCAGACATAGGAGTCCTAATCCACCCCAGTCTCTCGCCAGTAACACTCTATTTGCACATGCCTTTGGAGGGCTCTTCATACTGAAGTCATTCTCAAACTAATTGCTATAGAGTGGGAATGTGTTAATTTCCTAATACTTAACCTTTAGTTGACCGCTGATGTATGGATGCTCAGAGTGATGTGAGTGGCCTCTTACATTAGTGTTATTTTTAGCATGAAGATGAATGAGCTCAAAATCATTTTTAAATAAGCACATTTAAAAATAAATAAATAATAGTAGTGTTCTCGGTGGTGGCACAGTAAGTTTCACTGGCATCTCAAAGTGAGAAGATCCTGGGTTTCAATCCCAGGCAGGATGGTTCGGTTCCTTCCTGTGTGGAATCTGAATGTTCTCCCCATGTCTGTGTGGGTTTTCTCCAGGTGCTCTCGTTTCCTTCCAAAGTCTAAAGACATGCAGGTCAGGTGGACTGGAGATGCTAAATTACATCCTAGGTGTGAGTGTCCATGTGTCTGTCCAAGGTGCTTCCTTCCCTTTCGCCCTGTGTGAGCTGGGATAGACTCCCACCCATGACCCTAATCAGGACAAGCGGTTAAGAAAACGAGTGAGAAATAGTTCTGTGTTCACAGAGAGCCGTCTGACAGTTGTGAGCTTTTGGAATTGTTCTACCTTCTGCCCTCTCATGCTGCCCCTGTATTGAGGGACAGAGAGAGAGGAACAGAGAGAATAAATAGAATAGAATTTTTGATGTGTACACACACATCCATGCACACACACACACACACACACACACACACACACACACACACATATATATATATGTGTGTGTGTGTATAATTTGCATATGTATACACGTATACATATTATAATTATACACACATGTGGGTTGCCACACATTGTTGCTTTGGTTTTACTAAAAAATAATTAAGCTACAATACAGTTTTAGTGTGATGTGCAACAGGTTAATGCACATGAAATCTGCTTCTTCAAAGCCCCAACTGTTCTAGTTCTTGTTGAAATATGATTCAGGTTTGCTTGTCTTGATGACTAAATTGTACTAGTTTTTACATTCTGCAAAAGAAAAAATGAAAAGTAGAACACATTTAATTAATATTACATACACTAAACATTAAAAATCACTTTAAAAATCACTTGCTATCTGTATTTTGATACATAAACCTTGTACGGTCTATTTTTAACTAGAAAATGTCTTTTTACATGTTTGTTCATGTGATTATGCATAATTACTTTATTAATTTTTAAGTGAGAATATTATATACATTCAATGCTATAATCTTTATATACTCATGTTTGTTTAGGAATGTGGCTTTAGAATTGAGAAGATTTATGTACAGTGAAGTAAAACACCTTTGTTTGCCTAATGTAGTTCCAGGCCATACATCCACTTATAATTTACATACATAATGTTTCCTGAATGCGTAAACTGGGTTGGTATATTTGTGGAATATGTCAAGACAGATGACTTTGACAAATGTTTTTCAACAAGTATAATGCATTAAATGTTATTCTTTGCAGATTAATGTATTTAAAATGCTAAACTAACCAAGTTTAGTTTTTCATTTTCCTTAGTGTGCTGTTTATTCATTATAAAGGTCAGTATTGGTTAATTCTTAACAAATTTGGTGTCCTTTTTAAACCTACACCTTCAAATCATCTTTTTGTGAGGAAGGCTGAAATAAAAATTGTCTAGTTACTATTGCCCACCTACTTGCACTAAGGTCGTCATTATTTATTGAGATTAAATATAAGGTCTATAAGCTCATTTAGCACAGCCTGTGGCTTGCACCTTAAATAAGCAGCAGATTCATTATTCTCTCAGCATTTACACTATCAGTAACATCAATATTCATGGAATATATGTGTGTACAATTCCAAAAATGCTGTAGTGTGATTGCACTCTTAATTAACATGCACCAGAACAGCTCTGTGTGATGAATATCAATTATTTAATATAATGAAAGGCACAGGATGATAACCTTTGCCCGTCATTAGTGTGGGTGAGCCTCAGCAACAGATGTGTAGGTGAAAGCACCAAACTTCAAGTTGTAGTTAAAATTAATCCATTTAATTTAAATTGAGCTATTCAGCTCTGTTATGCAGCAGAAACACCAATGTGCTGATCCAAATCTAAGTCAAGTCTTTAGACCCTGAAGTACATGTCTGAGTGTAACGGTGGCGGGGTGCAGG